>CM019065.1:376297168-376684668 GCA_009667805.1 Leptobrachium leishanense | reverse complement strand
ATGCAAGTCAATGGGACTCGAAAGTTTGAATTTTAGAGTGCCCTCCAAGAGGGCATATATGCAAGATATATGCCATAAATGGTGTATGGGGGTCCGGGTAGTGCCCTGGGGGACAGGAAACAAGGACAAAAAGTTAAAAAAACAATGTTTTTAAAGGAACAGTGAGTTTTCCATGAAATAAAGGTTAAGAATAAAAACGTAAAATTCCTTCAAATATCGTGCCTAGGAGGTCCCCATAACCTGCCCGTGAAGTGGCAGATTTGTAGGATGTATAGAAACATTTAAAAACAAAAAAATGACATTTCAAATGGCGGTAAATGGTTTTCCTTTAATCTATTCATAAACAACTGCTTGGGGCGGCAGTCTGTATAAAAAGAGGAGACATTTTAGGACACACAGAACAAGTTTAGTGAATTTTTTGGCTAAATTATGGTGAAACTTATGCAGGCTTTGGATGAAAGTAACAATAGGTGCTTTAAAATTGGGCCTTTAGTGTCGGCAACAGCGCCGTCACACCGTAACCCCTCTGTGGTATTGTGGAAGAGTGCAGGGTTGGACCCTGCGGTCCAATATTAAAATGATATAAATCTGGTAATATAGGCGTCAGTGGCAGTGCACCCAAATATTGTGCCTTTGGTGGCACAATAGGACGTGTGCTAGGCATGGTACATGCGTCAACTTACCCTGGCGTAGAGCGGAGAGAAGGTTGCTGCCATTATCACAGATAACCATTCCCAGCTCAAGCTGGCGTGGTGTTAACCATCTCTGCACCTGCCCCTGCAGAGCTTACAGAATTTCTGGCCCGGTGTGGCTCCGGTCCCCTAAACAAACCAGCTCAAGCACAATATGGCATCTTTTTGCTTTAGCCATTGTGTAGCCCCTGTCACGCATCGGTTTAACTGCCACTTCGCCAGAGACAGAGAAGGAGGAGGAGGAGGAAGAGGGAGAGGTGGTGGTGGAGCAGACAGACCTCATACAAGCAGCTTTCTGGAGGCGTGGTGGATGAACAAGCTCCAGCACAGACCCCCCGTCTTGGATCCCTCCCAGCTGCAATCAGAGTTACCCAGTGTGCCGTGAAGGAAATGTAACGGCCCTGTCCATGCTTGCTGGACCACGTGTCTAAAGTCATGTGTACTTTGCTGCTGACTGCCTTTACCAATGACTCCATAACATTGTCTTCCACGTGCTGATATAGTGCTGGAATGGCCTTCCGTGAAAAGAAATGGAGTTTTGGAACCTGCCACTGTGGTACAGCACATTCAGAAAATTCACGGAAGGAAGCAGAGTCCACCAGCTGGAAAGGCAGCAGCTGTAATGCAAGTAATTTTGCTAAGATGGCATTTAGATGCTGTGCTTGGGGATGGTTGGGACTATATTTTTTCTTACGCTGCAGCAGCTGGGGCAACGTAATCTGACTGCGTAAATCTTCCGCTGATGGGATGCTGTCACAATGTGAGGAAGGACCTGGTACACCCATTACTGTAGCATCATCCCTGTCAGTGGAGGTTGTAGCAGGCAATGACATGGCAGGACATATAGTGGGGGTAGAGACAGATGAGGCAGAGGAGGACCTATGCAAAGTGTTGTGCCAACGGGATGCGTGGCAGGTGGTCATATGTCGCCTCAAGCACGTGGTACCCAAGCGTGGGATGTCTTTCCACGCTTGATCCTCATCTGACATAGATTACAAATAGCAACGGTGTGGTCTGCTGCACATTTCTTAAAGAACTCCCAGACAGCAGAGTTCCTGGATGTGTGCTTTGAGACAACAGTGCTCTCCACCTGAGCAGCACTGACATCTGATGCCTTCAACTGGCTATGGTTGGCCATAGAGGACGTTGTGCCTCGTGTTTGTTGTGCCTCCTCCTCCTCACTTGACTCCTCTGTTCGATCAGGCACCCAGGTGGAGTCAGTGACCTCATCATCATTGTCATCACCCCCAATCTCCTCGTCACTGGAGCCAACTTGGCAGTATGCTGCAGCTGCTGGGGCAACATGAGTGCCAGTTATTTGTGTGTCATCACTGGCACCCCCTTCCTCTAGGTTGATTATACTCCCTTCATCAACCTCAGAGATTGAATCAGAGTACTGTAGTTGCTGCGCATCCTCAAGCAGCATGTCACTGTCATTGTAGTCAAACAATTCAGCTGACTCCGTGTGTGATAGTGAGGCTACGGCAGGAGTAGCTGTGGACATGGAGACTGCATTAGATGCTGTGGCAGCTGAGGTGGACTGTAAACCACTACAAGCCTGGCTGGCAGAGAACTGGGAGGATTAGGATGGCCTGGTTAGCAAATCCACCAAATCCTCTGTATGTTGCTGCTGCTTAAGACGGCCAGCACCAGTTAGAAAGGACAAGCGTGCCCCTGCAGAGGATGCACCACGTCCACGACGACCAGAGGCACAGCCTCCCAACACAGAGGCTGCTTGCCCTTTTATCTGTGTCTGGGAGTGTATGCCTGTCCTTTTTGGTCTTTCTGACATGGTGAGTGATATATACTGTAGATTAACAGAACTCTGATTCAACTCTGTTATAAAAAATTGGAGATATGCAGAACTCTGATTCAACTGTGTTATCTAGATTAAAGATTTCCAGAACTCTGGTATAACTCCGTGAGACACCCTGATAGCTGGCAGCCAGTGACAAGACACAGATTAAAATACCCAGAAACCTCCTATAAATCTGTAAAACCCCCTGATGGGTGGCAGTGATAAGACACAAAATACAATTCCCAGGAACCTCCTATAAATCAGTGAGACACCCTGATGGGTGACAGTGACAAGACACAGATTACAATTCCCAGGAATTTCCTATAAATCAGTGAGTCCCCCCCCCCGATGGGTGGCAGTGACAAGACACAGATTACAATTCGCAGAAATCTGCTAGAAGTATGTGGGACCCCCTGATAGCTAGCAGTGAGAAGACACAGATTACAATTTTGAGAAACCTCCTATAAGTAAGTGAGATCACTTGATGGGTGGCAGTCAGAAGACACAAATTACAATTCCCAGGAACCTCCTATAAATCAGTGAGACCCCCTAATGGGTGGCAGTGATAACACACAGATTACAGCAATTCCCAGATATCTTGTTGAAGTGAGACCCCCACAATTGCTGCTGGCAGTGAGAACACAAAGATTAGAACAATTCCCAGATATTTTGTAGAAATGAGACCCCCAAAATAGTTGCTGGCAGTGAGAACACACAGATTACCACAATTCCCAGATATCTTCTAGAAGTGAAACCCCCACAATTGCTGCTGGCAGTGAGAACACACAGATTACCACAATTCCCAGATATCTTCTAGAAGTGAGACCCCCACAATTTCTGCTGGCAGTGAGAACACAACGATTAGAACAATTCCCAGATATTTTATAGAAATGAGACCCCCAAAATAGTTGCTGGCAGTGAGAACATACAGATTACCACAATTCCCAGATATCTTTTAGAAGTGAGACCCCCACAATAGCTGCTGGCACTGAGAAGACACACTAACAGAACAATCTCCTCTCAAAAAACACGTGCTGGAGCTGCGAGGGACGCATTATATAGTGTGCTGCGGGACTTAGCTCTGTGAGCCTATGATTGGGCAAAATTTGCCCACTCAGGACTCTGAGCCGTGATTGGCATAGTCTTGCACCTGTCTTACACCTAAACTGTGGTCAGGTGCAGGCTGTAGCCAATTACAAGCTTCAGGCCAGTGGAAAAGTGCATTGTGGTCCATTTTGGTGCATTGTGGGTGAACATGCGGCGAACCCGCGGAAATGTTCGGAGTTCGCCTAACAGCCGAACGGGTGCTGTTCGAATCGAACTCCGAACATATCGAACCCAACAGCTCATCCCTACTATCTATTTATCTATCCCATAACTATCTATCTATATATAATATGTCTGGGTCATATAATAAAACGTGGCTTCAAATCAAACATGATGAGCAAAAGCGGTAAAAATGAGTTTAGCACACAGGCGTGAAATGCCTCAGCAGCGAAGGGGTTAAATTCCTGCCAACTCTGTGTACACATCCAAAACATAGATAAGGAGGTAGGCAATTCAACCCTGTCCGAGATGTTAAAAACTTAGATGTATGCATTTTTTAAATGTAATTATTATTAATAAAAGCTCTTGAACCAACTATAACTGGAAATGTCAAACAAACCTGCTTTTCTAGCTTGTAATTCAGCCGATAATAGAGACTCAACAGTTGTGCCAATGTCTTTTTCTATGTTGCTCCCTATGTAAGGCTTTGCCGGAACAAAGGCTATAATATATAATAAAAATTTCCATTACTGTAATCACCACTAACCACTTTCATTTTTTTAAACAGAAATTAGCGTACTGTTTTACACATGCCCTGACCTACAAGGCACCATCAATTCTTTCCCGCGCACAATATATGCACGGCGTGTTGGCGCGTATTTGCAAAATGCCATAAATCATTATGATAATGCCTGCTGTAATATCTTTCTCGCGCTATTCCAGCATACATCTCTTTCTTGTACCCGAAAAGCATGAATTGCCATCGAATGACCTGTCCGTGACGCCGGGAAAAAATCCCAGCAATTTATGTATCGGAGGGTTATACTGCGGAATGATTGCTCTGGCTGGGAATGGTTTAAATATCCTGCTGACTTTTGATAACACAATAATCCCTTAGTACATTGAAGTGATTTACAAGGTACAAAGGAACGCTGTGTGGGGGAAAGCGAGCAATGAATTATGGCACAGATACTGTAACACTGTATATAAGGAGAGCACTAACATGTCAGCTCATGTACAGATGCCACGCACAGCTGCTTATACCAACAGCAAAACCAGAGAAATGGATAAACGCAAACCTCTATCTATCCCATATCTATCTATCTATCTATCTATCTATCTATCTATCATATCGATTTATCTATATATCTATCTATCTATCCCATATCTATCTGTAGCGCTGGTTTAAATCCTGCCGCTGTAATTACTCATTTCTGCCCACCAGGGGGAGACGAACGCAATGTAAACCAATACTGGACACTTTCGGACTACGTTTTCCAGCATGCTTTGGGGCAGGGACAGGAAGTGTGTGGGGAGAACCGAGAGACATCCGCAACCTCGTGCAGAGGAGAGCGAGTGCGCGCCAAGGGGTGAAAAAGAGCAAGACGCACGTGAGACAAGGAGCGATTGTGACCAGACCGGAGCGCAGGTGCTGCCTTGCAGAGCTGGAGATCGGCCCAAATCACTTGCCAGAGACCTAGTAACCTATCGGTGAGAAGTTTATACAGATACAGAGCTGCAGAAGGACCCCGTGTTAGGAGACCACGATGATCTAATGGGAGTGCAGGCAGTGAGCTGAGCATCTTGTGGCAGAAACGGACAAGCAAGACAAGCGGATATGGTGGCACAGAGTCCCAGTCAAGTCGAGCGGAAAGACGTCCTGGGTCGAGCAGAGAGCAGAGTATCTGGCGGATGGGTGAGAGGCCTTCCCGGCCACAGTAAAATAATAAAGCACGCTGCAGTTTGTCTAAACCTACAGGGCCCCAACGTGACTAGTCGAAGACACATTGAAATCATTCACTGGCGAGTTGAATTTAGTACCCGGGTACCAACACACGCATACACGTACACGTTCTTGGGACAACAACCTGTACGGGACTCACATTTCAGCAACGAAGGGGTTAAAATTCATTTTGCTTTTCCGCTGCGCGTTTCTCGCATTACGAACCTCTGTAAATATATATGTATACCGTGCTGCTCTATATATGCCAGTTTATTTGAGATCAGTAAACTATATAACTTATAAAATCCACAACAGTGCTGGTGTATATTTATTCCCTAGTGCGGGGAGACTGACCCGAGGTTTAAATTCAGCGGCTCCTCTGGGAGTGAGCGCTACATATCTATCTATCTATCTATCTATCTATCTATCATTACTATCTATCTATCTATCTATCTATCTATCTCATATCTATCCCATATCTATCTATCTATCTCATATCTATCCCATATCTATCTATCTATCTATCTATCTATCCCATATTTATATATCTATCTATCTCTATCCCATATCTATCTATCTATCTATCTATCTATCTATCTATCTATCTATCTATCTATCTATCTATCTATCTATCGCATATCTATCTATCCCATATTTATCTATCTATCTATCTATCTATCCCATATCTATCTAGCCCACATCTATCTATCTATCTATCTATCTATCTATCTATCTATCTATCTATCTATCTATCTATCTATCTCATATCTATCCCATATCTATCTATCTATCCCATATTTATATATCTATCTATCTCTATCCCATATCTATCTATCTATCTATCTATCTATCTATCTATCTATCTATCTATCTATCTATCTATCTATCTATCTATCGCATATCTATCTATCCCATATTTATCTATCTATCTATCCCATATCTATCTAGCCCACATCTATCTATCTATCTATCTATCTATCTATCTATCTATCTATCTAGCCCCTATCTAGTTATCTATCTATCCCATATCTATCCATCTATCTATCTATCTATCTCATATCTATCCCATATCTATCTATCTATCTATCTATCTATCTATCTATCTATCTATCCCATATCTATCTATCTATCCCCTATCTAGTTATCTATCTATATATCCCATATCTATCTAGCCCACATCTATCTATCCCGTATCTATCTATCCCATATCTATCTATCTACCTATCTATCTATCTATCTATCTATCTATCTATCTATCTATCTATCTATCTATCTATCTATCTATCTATCTATCTATCTATCCCATATCTATCTATCCCATATCTATCTATCTATATATCTATCTATCCCATATCTATCTATCTATCTATCTATCTATCTATCTATCTATCTATCTATCTATCCCATATCTATCTATCTATCCCATATCTATCTATCTATCTATCTATCTATGTATCTATCTATCTATCTACCCCATATCTATCTATCCCATATCTATCTATCCCATATCTATCTATCCCATATCTATCTATCTATCTATCTATCTATCTATCTATCTATCTATCTATCTATCCCATATCTATCTATCTATCCCATATCTATCTATCTATCCCATATCTATCTATCTATCCCATATCTATCTATATATCCCATATATATCTATCTATCTATCTATCTATCTATCTATCTATCTATCTATCTATCTATCTATCCCATATCTATCTATTTATCCCATATCTATCTATCTATCTATCTATCTATCTATCTATCTATCTATCTATCTATCTATCTCTCTGTCTATCCCATATCTATCTATCCCATATCTATCTATCTATCTATCTATCTATCTATCTATCTATCTATCCCATATCTATCTATCTATCTATCTATCTATCTCTATCTATCCCACATCTATCTATCCCATATCTATCTATCTATCTATCTATCTATCTATCTATCTATCTATCTATCTATCTCATATCTATCCCATATCTATCTATCTATCTATCTCATATCTATCCATCTATCTATCTATCTATCTATCCCATATTTATATATCTATCTATCTCTATCCCATATCTATCTATCTATCTATCTATCTATCTATCTATCTATCTATCTATCTATCTATCTATCTATCTATCTATCTATCTATCGCATATCTATCTATCCCATATTTATCTATCTATCTATCTATCTATCTATCTATCTATCTATCTATCTATCTATCTATCTATCTATCCCATATCTATCTAGCCCATCATCTATCTATCTATCTATCTATCTATCTATCTCATATCTATCCCATATCTATCTATCCCATATTTATATATCTATCTATCTCTATCCCATATCTATCTATCTATCTATCTATCTATCTATCGCATATCTATCTATCCCTATTTATCTATCTATCATCTATCCATATCTATCTAGCCCATATCTATCTATCTATCTATCTATCTATCTATCTATCTATCTATCTATCTATCTATCTATCCCCTATCTATTATCTATCTATCCCATATCTATCCATCTATCTATCTATCTATCTCATATCTATCCCATATATATCTATCTATCTATCTATCTATCTATCCCATATCTATCTATCTATCTATCCCCTATCTAGTTATCTATCTATATATCCCATATCTATCTAGCCCACATCTATCTATCCCGTATCTATCTATCCCATATCTATCTATCCCATATCTATCTATCTATCTATCTATCTCATATCTATCTATCTACCTATCTATCTATCTATCTATCCCATATCTATCTATCCCATATCTATCTATCTATATATCTATCTATCCCATATCTATCTATCTATCTATCTATCTATCCCATATCTATCTATCTATCCCATATCTATCTATCTATCTATGTATCTATCTATGTATCTATCTATCTATCTATCTATCTATCCCATATCTATCTATCCCATATCTATCTATCCCATATCTATCTATCTATCTATCTATCTATCCCATATCTATCTATCTATCCCATATCTATCTATCTATCCCATATCTATCTATCTATCTATCTATCTATCTATCTATCTATCTATCTATCTATCTATCTATCTATCCCATATCTATCTATCTATCTATCTATCTATCTATCTATCTATCTATCTATCTATCTATCTATATCCCATATCTATCTATCTATCTATCTATCTATCTATCTATCTATCTATCTATCTATCTATCCCATATCTATCTATTTATCCCATATCTATCTATCTATCTATCTATCTATCTATCTATCTATCTATCTATCTATCTATCTTCATCTATCTCTCTATCTATCATATCTATCTATCCCATATCTATCTATCTATCTATCTATCTATCTATCCCATATCTATCTATCTATCTATCTATCTATCTATCTATCTATCTATCTATCTATCTATCTATCTATCTATCTATCTATCTATCTATCTCTCTATCTATCCCACATCTATCTATCCCATATATATCTATCTATCTATCTATCTATATATCTATCTATCTATCTATCCCATATCTATCTATTTATCCCATATCTATCTATCTATCTATCTATCCCATATCTATCTATCTATCTATCTATCTATCTATCTATATATCCCATATCTATCTATCTATCTATCTATCTATCTATCTATCTATCTCTCTATCTATCCCACATCTATCTATCCCATATATATCTATCTATCTATCTATCTATCCTATCTATCTATTTATCCCATATCTATCTATTTATATCCATATCTATCTATCTATCTATCTATCTATCTATCTATCTATCTATCTATCTATCTATCTATCTATCTATCTATCTATCCCATATCTATCTATCCCATATCTATCTATCTATCTATCCCATATCTATCTATCTATCTATCTATCTATCTATCTATCTATCTATCTGTCTATCTATGTCTGAGTATTTTTCTTGGCTCATTGAGGTTCACGCAGTCTCTTGGCCACAGCAGACACTAACCATTGAAGAGAAAATCTAAGCCCCTCTCATATTTGTTTTATTTAAATCCCAGGATATATGATAAGTAAATCGCATGAGCAAGTTGTTAATCACCCTTTAATATCTTACTCTTTTCGCGCCACATGGTCGTTAACCTTGACATTCCTCAAATGTGTGCAGCGGTGTAATTAATTGTTCATTCAGGGCCATGCGAGCGTTTAAAGGCATTATCAAGGTTTCTTATTAATTTATTAATGCGTTTAATGGGAGGAGGCTGCTTTTATTATTTACTCACTCATTCTTAAGCAATTAGGGAACGCGTGGCGCCCAGGAGAGATTTATGCTTGGCTTACAGGCTAATAAGTGAGGTTCCCACCGCTGCCATAAATAAATAATTGTTATGCATAGGATGAGTCCTCGCGTCTGGTTACACGGTGGGTATTTATGTGAAATACAACCTATTAGAAGAGGGTTCTCAAACTCTGGTTCCCCCAGATGTTTCTGAACTACACCTCCCATGAGTCTCTGGCCCTTCAAAGCATTCTGGGAATTGTAGGCAATTAACATCTGGGAGGTCAGAGTTTGAGGCTCATGCTTTAGAAGATCCAAAGGTGCGGATGGGATGCTACCTTGCTGTAACAATGTTTGGGACGCAGATTTTATTGGGGCAGTGGAGATGCTCTGAACCCAAGCATTTCAGTAAGAAAATTAAAGAATGTGAGCTTTTAATAAAAATGTGTTTAACTAGGGATTTTATGGGTTAAAAAGTGTTTAAGAAAAAACATGTAAAGTACTGAGTAGGGTAAAGTCAAACTGGGTGGTGAAGAGCATTACACTATATATTTTCTGGTCTTTTATTTTAACCCTTTCACTGCAGAAGACATGTGGGGAACATCCTCATTGTCTCCCGCTGTATGCGGAGGACGTTCCCCAAGCGTCTTCCAGTCGGCGGGGGGCCAGAGAGATACTCACCTCTCTAGTCCGGGGTCCCGTGGTGTTCTGACTTCCTCGAAGTCAGACGCCGCTTTTATAGACCCGCCTGCCGTAATGACGTCATCGCGTCAGACGCGCTGATGTTATTTTCAGGCTGCCCCCCGCAAACCCGGGAGATCGCCTGAAGGGAGGGGGGAGATCCTTTCGAATCCCCCTCTCCTTGATCGGGAGGGTCTACGAAAAAAAAGACAGGCACCGCTTTGAAGGGCAGCGTCTGCCCTTTAAAGCGATGCCTGTCTTTAACCCCTTAAGTGCCGGATCGCGATCCAGTGCAGAGCGCGATCTAGCTCCGGTGGGGGCCGCCATCTTGGATGACGGCTCCACCTCCTGGTCCCCCCTCGGCACTGGACATCATCGCGCATGGCGTGATGATGTCAGTTAGCCGGGGAACCCCCTCGCTGCCCGGGATTTCCCAAGGAAATCCCCTGGTGGAGATAGCGGGTTCCTTTGAACCCCCATATCTCCAGAACGGCAGCTAGAGGGTCATGCATGATGTCATTTGAAAGGTCAGAGCATGGCCTTTCAAAGGATACCAAGCAAGACCAGGTTACAAGTAACATAAAATTAATAAAAATATTAAAACTAATAAATTTTAAAAAATAAAATAAATAAAAACGTGTGTTTTTTGTGTGTTTTTTATTAAGGCAGCAATATTGTTCACATTTCAATTATAATGTGAACAATGATGCTGCACTAATGATTTTTTTCTATTTGGTGTGTTTGCTAAAAATCACGGAATTCCCCCCAAACAAATGTATCAAGTCCCCATTTCTAATTTTTTTAACAAGCGCACGCTATAGAAAATATAACCGCAAAGACTCGTGATAAAATGTGGAAAAAACACTTTACACGCTGTAGATGATTGAAAATTCAAATTTTATTGCATTTTTTGTTATAATATTCAGACAGGACATGACGTATACAAATATTAATGATATATTATGAATCTGCCGAGTCTGCCGGAAAGAACGATATATAATATGTCTGGGTCATATAATAAAATGTGACTTCAAATCGCATTTAAACATGATGAGCGAAAGCGGTAAAAATGAGCTCAGCACACAGGCGTGAAATGGCTCAGCAGCGAAGGGGTTAAAATTGAAATTGTGGTGAAATTACCTGTTTTTGGTGTTTCAATTCGATGGTTTACAACCGGTCAATCCCATAGGTTTCAATGTAATATCTTTTAATTTTTTTACAAAAATCTTTTTATTTTTTTAAAACAACTTTTTATTTACTTGTCAAAAGATTTTTCTTTTGCTACGGCATAAGGAATTTATTTCGCTTTATATAACGATTAACTTTGGGTGTAGTCGTCATGCGTTTCGTATTTTCGCAAATACTTCCAAAAGTATTCCGAAACGAATCTCACATGTCTACTGATTTATATATCCTATGATGTTACCTCCCACATATAACCTCCATTGTGCGTTGTCCTTGATTTGTTGATAGATTTACATATTTTTTGGATTATTATGCTCTTCCGCCCCCCAAAGAATTCTGCGGAAAAAAAAAAAATTGAGTAATACAAATATATCAACAAATTGAAGTGATTTTTCCCCTCTTTGTTTAATTAAATGGGAAAGTGCGCCTTTAATTTAATCTCAGATAATGATATTGGCACCATGTCAATAATAAAAAAGCATCTTCTCTGCCTCATCCATCCAGACGAAACAAATACAGGGTTATTCAAAGTGAATCGAAAAGTCACCGCACGTTCGGTGACTTTTCGTTCTCTTCAATTCAGCTTGATTCGGCGATCCCATTTTGGCGACCTTGCTGTGTATTCAGCATGCACCACAGGGCCGTCGTAGTGCAGGGAAACCTGCCGAACACTCAGTGCAAAACCCAGGCGAATGCACACCGAAACCCGCAAAAACTGCTGGATTAACTCCGCCGAAGACGCCGGAGAAACCAGAGCAGGAGCCGATCACAGAGCAGAGCAGCCGTCGGAAAAACCCGACACCGCAGACGAATGGAGTTAAAAAAAAAACAGTACGCTTGAATGTTTGAAAAGTGAAACGCCATTTGCAAACAAACTGCTGAGCGAAAATGTCTGAAATTTACATATAAAATCCAATGAATGATAACAAAAAGGGCTGATACAGAAAAAAGAAAAAATGTTTAAAAAAAATCGGAAATTGTTTTTCCAAAAAATCACAAAAAATGCTTAAAATATCCTAAAAAATCTATAAATAAAGAGACTCTTTACTGTAGAATTTTATATTAAACGGTTTATTAGATATTGTATTAAAACGGGAATATTTTTAACATTGAAGCCTATGGGATTCTCCTGAATAAACCTGTCGAATGAAACCACCGAATGGCAGGGCATTTTGGCAACTTTTCACTGCTGGTTTGTGTTCTCTGAATAGACGAAGTATTGCTTCTCTATGGGGATTTCACTGCCCTCGAACAGGCACCGAACAGGCACCGTATGTGCAGGCAATTCGCCAACATTTTTACTTTTCGCCAGCAATTCAGAGCTCTTTGAATAACCCTGATAGCTATTAAAATAAGTAAAAAAAAATTTTTAATCCCAAACAGATCTCCACTCTGCACTTGTTAATTTTTTCACCCCTGCCCCACATTATCCCCCGACGCGTTCTTCTGAAAGGCTGGGAGCACTTTGACGACTAAGAGAAACGAGGAATATCTCGACTTTTCAAACGCAATCCTGTCTCTGACATCCTGGAAACCAATAACGAAGAAAAGTATAATTAGAGAAAAACAAGATAATAAATATCTTTTTGAAATAATACATTTAGACGCATCGCTGGTGCAATTAACGTCACGTCTAGGTGGCAATGTGTCCGAGCTCCTTTCTCTGTGCGATTGTCATTGTACGTATAATGGATGTTGAGTATTTAAATAGAGATAAAATAAACCGTGCTGGCGTTATTAAAAGGAATATAATTAAGTGTCTTCGTGCTCAGAATTCCGTGTATTCACTTAAGAAAGTTTTCAGTTACTATTGAATAGTTAAGGCATAATAAATAGCCAGTGCATGAAATAAATGTGACGCCGCAATTAATGTCCACAGGATGATGACGAATGCTTATAGGGTCACAGTCCTCTTCCTGGTGGTTTGTGATCCTGTGGTTAGCCACGTGAAACGTGTTATGAAAAGCACAAGTAAATCACGTATCAGGTTTCTATGTGGATTGAAAAATAATTGGCATTTATGTAGCAAAAATTAATCTACATAGCTACCGAAACCTGAGCTAAAGAACTCAGAAGAATGTCAAGGACATATGATTTCTTTTTAATGACACGATTAAATCTTTTATTTTTACAGTGCCGTTACATGTACCAAGAAATAGGTCATAAAAAGGGCTTAAAAGGGGTTATTCAGAGAGAGACGATCTGGCCCCGAAATGTCACCTAACAGGGAATTTCCCCATACGGTGACATTTCAGGCCATTCGGCTATTCAGAGAGCAGGCAGTTTGCCAAATTTTGGACAACCTAGGTCCTAATTAACAAAAAAAACAGACAATTTTTTTTTCAAAAAACCCAATTTTTTATTTATTTATTTATTTATTTATTTTTTAGCTTTCTTTACACCAAACCTAGTCATGTTTGGTATCATTGGAAAGGCCATGATCAGGTCTTTCCATTGATGTCCATCCCTCTAGCACATGTCTACTGATTTATATATTCTATGATGTTACCTCCCGCATATAACCTCCATTGTGCGTTGTCCTTGATTTGTTGATAAATTTACATATTTTTTGGATTATTATGCTCTTCCGCCCCCTAAAGAAATCTGCGGAAAATAAAAAATTGAGTAATACAAATATATCAACAAATTGAAGTGATTTTTCCCCTCTTTGTTTAATTAAATGGGAAAGTGCGCCTTTAATTTAATCTCAGATAATGATATTGGCACCATGTCAATAATAAAAAAGCATCTTCTCTGCCTCATCCATCCAGACGAAACAAATACAGGGTTATTCAAAGTGAATCGAAAAGTCACCGCACGTTTTGTGACTTTTCGTTCTCTTCAATTCAGCTTGATTCGGCGATCCCATTTCGGCGACCTTGCGGGGTATTCAGCAAGCACCACAGGGCCGTCGTAGTGCAGGGAAACCTGCCGAACACTCAGCGAAAACCCAGGCGAATGCACACCGAAACCCGCAAAAACTGCTGGATTAACCCTGCCGAAGACGCCGGAGAAACCAGAGCAGGAGCCGATCAGAGAGCAGAGCAGCCGCTGGAAAAACCCGACACTGCAGACGAATGGAGTTAAAAAAAAAAACAGTACGCTTGAGGCTAGGGTCAGACGAGCGTGATTTCTACGGACTGTACGTCCGTGCGCACGGACGGACGTCAGTACGGAAGACACAGTAGTGGCCACACAGTCCGTTTATTCACTGATGTATATTTTGACGGATGTAGGAGGGAAAATAAATTAAAATGCAAAACCATTTTGTCCGTGAAAAATGCTGGACGTATAAATGCAGTCCGTCTGACCACGTTCCATCACTCACACACAAAGCTATGCAGACGTTGCGGACGCAGCGCACTTTGTGCGGCCGTTCTAGGAGTTGTACGTTCTTGCCTGCCTTGCGTCCGTGGGCCGCGGCCGTTGTGCGTCCGCAGTTCAGTGCGGACGTACTTCGTGTGTCGGGCTCTGATGGACTTTCTGTCATGCTATCACGGACGTACTTTTAGGCGCAATCACGGACGTGAACACTACGCTCGTCTGACCCCAGCCTGAATGTTTGAAAAGTGAAACACCATTTGCAAACAAACTGCTGAGCGAAAATGTCTGTAATTTACATATAAGATCCAATGAATGATAATAAAAAGGGCTGTTACAGAAAAAAGAAAAAACATTTAGGTCTTTCCATTGATGTCCAACCCTCTAGCTGCCACGGATCGGGAGATAATGGGATCCAAAGGATCCCCCTATCTCCCCTTGGCAGCTAGGGGTTAACTGGCCCACTGACCTCCCACATATGGTGTCAGCCACCTCCAGGTTTAAATCATGATCAGCGCCGATTGGCGCCGAGTCGTGATCCAGCAGCAAAATGGTTAATGCTATACACTAATGAACAGGGGAGACTCCCCCCTTTCCAGTGGTGTAAAAAGCATCTTTCTAGGTGCCATGGTTGGAGAGATAGAGGGCTCCAAAGGAGCCCCCCCTCCACTTCCTTGTTTTCATGCAGGCACTGGGGGTGCGCCTGCCAATGACATCACCACGCAGTGTGGTGACGTCATCTTGCCCGCCGCCCCTCTAAAACAAAGGGGCAGGCTTCCTCCCTGCCAGAACTCCGTTGGAGCCAATGAGGGAGGTAAGTATTGGTGGGAGGGAGGTTAGGAGCCGCTGACGTAATAATGGGCAGCTTTGTGCTTCGTATTGGGGTTAGGTGCTTAGAAAGCGCCTATTGCGGTACACGACGGTAAAAAGGAGACGTTGAGGTCAAATCTGCCGAGTGCACATTACCCTGCTTACCGTCTCCATTCTCCTACCAAGTGCGTAATCGGGCCCAATGTTTTTTGTATTTATGACATACAATAAAATGCACATATATATATATATTACAGATAAAATCGATCTAATCAGAAGCCTACACATTTTTAATTTCCTGTCGGATTATATAAGTCTTCTGACTGTGAAAACAATTCTCTAAATCACTAAAACTCACGACACAATGGCTGTTTGCAATAGATCCTGCGCTCCTGCATAACATTAGATCAGTTATGCGGAGAGTACTGACTGCCTTCCCATCTGCTCCATCAGGAAGCTGTCATGACGTGCAGCCCCAAATTCAGTATGATAAAGCCATACAATCTGAAAACACTATTTGTCAGAGATTGCACGTTTTTATCGCTTCTAATTTATTATGTATCTGTCACAAAACTCTCTAGACTATAATGTTATTGATTTATCTCCGTCAAAAACGAATGTAATATTAAAACTAGCTGATGTTTTAATAGAACTTTATTTAAGTTTCTTTAATATATTTTAAATATTTTTACAATAATTGCAACAAAACAAAGCGATGTTGGGAAAGGATTTTATGTATTAATATTAATTAACATTAGTGTTTCTGTATTATTAATTTTGTTACTAAATATATTTTTCCGCGGCATGTAAAAATATAGATAATTCCCTTAATACCACGATGAATGAGTAAAGTTTTGAGATGTGGAAAAGTCAATGGGGAAATGTGGGTGGAAAAACTTACAGGGTTATTCAGAGCAGTGAAAAGCAGGAGAATGACTGGAGAATGGAAAATTCTAGGTCAAAATAGCCGATTTGGAAAGTGAGATGAATGGGAGAATTTTTCTGGTTTGGCTATTTTGACCAGGAATTTTCCATTCTCCAGTCATTCTCCTGCTTTTCACCACTCTCTGAATAAATCTGTTAGTGCATCCATTGTGACCCCATTCCCCACCGTCCATCGTAGAGTTACGATGAATCGATTAGGAGGATCACACGATGCAATGTGTGTACTATCGTTGCATGTTACAACGGGCATACAGTTTTCCTCCCTGTTAAGCAGCTACAATATCTGTTCTGTGTTATCGGATCAGACGGGCTAGCCGTCGCTCCTCACGTGCATCTATGACCCTTGGGCACCAATGACCCAGATGCCAGTTCACTGGTTGTCTTTCCTTGCACCACCTTTGATAGGTACGAACCATTGCATGCCGAGAACACCCCACAAGACTTGCCGTTTTGGAGATGTGGTGACTCATTCGTCCAGCCATCACTATTTAGCCCTTGTCACTATTTAGCCCTTTCCGCTTACATGTGGCCCCAGCCTAAATAAGGAGAGCAAAAAAGGCAGAGTGGGATAATATAAGGAGTGTGGAATGTGGCCCCTGATTATTGAGTTTCAAAGAAAAACATGAAATCTGAATCAAAGTATGTAGGTGAAGATACAGGATATCTGGTACATTTGGTTTCTGAGGATTATGGTTCAATAGAAGTGTTGCAGAACCATCCACAAAAAGGCAATTGTATCTTAAGGGAACTCGACTTTGAATGCTACTGTCAAAGCCGAGTATAGCAACAGGACCTTGGTACACAGCAGGTGCAATCCATTGGTTAGTTATCCAATGGTAATCAGACCATAAGTAACTGTAGGAGAGTCCAGGAACAAAATGAAAACTGTGGGTACAAGTGGAAGCAGGAACAGAGCCAACGTCAATAAGGTACAAGCAGGAAGAAGAGTCATAAAAAACAGGCCATGTGAATCAGTGAATCAGATCAGCAGACAAAGCCAGAGTCAGGAGCATAATTGGGTTAGAAGGGCACACGCAGGCAATGTAGTCCTGAAGATGAGCCACAGGTCAGGTAGCCAGGAAGCCAACACAGAAGGGAAGGAAGCAAAGAAAGGAAAGCAGAACAAGAACAGGTTCGGTGGGCCACAGACATGGGAGGAACTGAGCAGCCTGCACTGAGTAGTTGGTCAGATGAGTAAATACAGTGGCAAGAAAAGTATGTGAACCCTTTGGGATTACGTGGAGTTTTGCATGAATTGGTCATAAAATGTGCTTGGATCTTCATCTAAGTCACAACAATTTGAAAAACACAGTCTGCTTAAAATAATACAACACAAACATTATATGTTTTCATGTGTTCATTGAACATAACATGTAAACATTCACAGTGCAGGGTGGAAAAAGTATGTGAACCCCTAGCCTAATGACTTCTCCAAGAGCTAATTGGAGCCAGGAGTGAGCCATCCTTGAGTCCAATCAGTGTGATATTATTGGATGTGTTGCTGAAAGCTGTCCTGCCCTTTAAAAACACACACCAGTTTTGGGTTTACTGGTTTCAAGAAGCACTGCCTGATGTGAACCATGCCTCGCAGAAAAGAGCTCTCAGAAGACCTACGATCAAGAATTGTTGACTTGCATGAAGCTGGAAAGGGTTAGAAAAGTATCTCCAAAAGCCTTGATGTTCATGTGTCCACGGTAAGACAGACTGTCTACAAATGAAGAAAGTTCAGCACTGTTGCTACTCTCCCTAGGCGTGGTCGTCCTGTAAAGATGACTGCAAGAGCACAGCGCAGAATGCTTAATGAGGTAAAGAAGAATCCTAGAGTGTCAGCTAAAGACTTACAGAAATTTCTGGCACATGCTAAAATTTTTGTTGACACATCTACAATAAGGAAAACATTAAACAAGAATAGAGTACATGGGAGGACACCACTGAGGAAGCCATTGCTGTCCAAAAGAATATTGCAGCACATTTGAAGTTTGCAAAAGAGCACCTGGATGTTCAACAGCACTACTGGAAAAATATTCTGTGGACAGATGAAACCAAAATTGAGTTGTTTGGAAAAAACACACAACACTATGTTGCAATTACTATTGCAATAAATATTACTATTTGCAATATCAAAACCTCATCCCCACTGTAAAACATGGCGGAGGGAGCATCATGGTTTGGGGCTGCTTTGCTGCCTCAGAGCCTGGACGGATTGTTGTCATTGATGGAAAAATGAATTCCAGAGTTTATCAAGACATTTTGCAGGAAAACGTAAGACCATCTGTCCGCCAACTGAAGCTCCGCAGAGGATGGGTGATGCAACAGAACAATGACCCAAAGCATACAAGTAATTCAACAAAAGAATGGCTTCAACAAAACAAAATACGCCTTCTGGAGTTGCCCAGTCAGAATCCTGACCTCAACCCGATTGAAATGCTGTGGCACGACCTTAAGAGAGCGATTCACACCAGACATCCCAAGAATATTGCTACACTGAAACAGTTTTGTGACGAGGAGTGGTCCAAAATGACTCCAGATCGTTGGGCAGGTCTGATCTGCAACTACAGGAAACATTTGGTTGAGGTTATTGCTGCCACAGGAGGGTCAACCAGTTATTAAGTCCAAAGGTTCACATACTTTTTCCACCCTGCACTGTGAATGTTTACATGTTCTGTTCAATAAAAACATGAAAACATATAATGTTTGTGTTGTAATATTTTAAGCAGACTGTGTTTTTCAAATTGTTGTGACTTAGATGAAGATCAGAGCACATTTTATGACCAATTCATGCAAAACTCAACGTAATCCCAAAGGGTTCACATACTTTTTCTTGCCACTGTATATATGGATGACCTCCCAAGGATGATGTACCTACAAGCTCAGTGCCCAATGAGCTTACAGGCAGCCCAAGCATCGGTACTGGAGTCCTTGCATCTGTTGTGGTACCTGGGCGCCAAACGTATGCGGTTTATAGAAGCAAGAATGACTCCGGCATCACATCAGCCGTGGGTGCTCATTGGAATGCCGAATTTGTGACATTATATGCCGTGTTGAACAAGGACCTTCTTGCACCAAAATGGCAGTCACTTTTATTGCAGGGTAGACACTGGGGTGGCCATGAGGACGCTGAAGAGCCGGATGAGCAGGTCTGGCTGTAGCTGTACGAGGATGGCCAAAGTATGTAGGGTAGGTTGTGGAGTTCTCGAACTCTTTAAAATGCGGGGTGAAGTGGAGAGATTCCTTCCTCCACCCCTTGCAGGACCAGGCAGGAGGGATGTTTGAATTTCCCAGCTGTTGGTCACTAGTTCGGTCATTCAAGGCATCAGCACGCTCAAGTGTGCCGACATCTCCTCCTTGAGACCACCCGCAAAGTAGGCGATTATCAGGGAGAAATTTGTTGTATATGATCTGCACATGCATGCACACCCCCGATCCATCGTTGCGCTGCGAGACTCGCGTACACCAAGAGTGCAGCACAATTTACATCCATTGGGCTATGCAGTTTGCCTAAGGGCGCAAATTGACTAGAAGAGCTAGGAGACTTAAGGGTTTTGAATTCTCCGAGCTGGAGAGGAGGAACCATGAATGGCGAGGGAAGGTAAGTAAAAACACTGGAAGAGTGAAAAAACTCCAAAGTAATTTGACAGAGACTGCCAGCAGCATCTTCCAATTATTTGACAGAAAAAAAAAAGCATGTATTCTCTGCACAGGACCCGCAGGGAAACAGTTTGTTTTCTAAGAAAGGAGGCGGCTGCGTGGTCACGTGGTCCGGCTAATCAGGTGGTACTGAGTCTCTGTACCACCTGACTGGCCGCCGGACCACGTGACCTGCGCACGCAGCCGCCTCCACTTCAACAGGACGGACTGTTCAGGACCGGGCAGGCACTCTCGCGCTGCCCGGCATCTGGGCCCCCTCCTCAACCCTGGGCCCTGCCGGAGCTGGCCCGAGTATCCATGTGTGAGCTGGGGCAAATCCATGTGTGAGCTGGGGCAAATCCATGTGTGAGCTGGGGCAAATCCCATGAGCTGGGGCAAATCCCATGAGCTGAGGCAATATCCATGTGCGAGCTGGGGCAAATCCATGTGTGAGCTGGGGCAAATCCATGTGTGAGCTGGGGCAATATCCATGTGTGAGCTGGGGCAATATCCATGTGTGAGCTGGGGCAATATCCATGTGTGAGCTGGGGCAAATCCATGTGTGAGCTGGGGCATATCCATGTGTGAGCTGGGGCAAATCCATATGTGAGCTGGCTGGGGCAAATCCATGTGTGAGCTGAGGCAATATCCATGTGTGAGCTGGGGCAAATCCATGTGTGAGCTGGGGCAAATCCATGTGTGAGCTGGGGCAATATCCATGTGTAAGCTGGGGCAAATCCATGTGTGAGCTGGGGCAATATCCATGTGAGAGCTGGGGCAATATCCATGTGAGAGCTGGGGCAAATCCCATGAGCTGGGGCAATATCCATGTGAGAGCTGGGGCAATATCGATAACGTGTCCACAGGTTGGGGGGGGGCGCACAATTCTTGGCTGGCCCCGGGCGCTGACAACCCACGCTACGCCACTGCTATATTGGTAATATATGTAATATACAAAGTGTTATCTATACAGGTTATTTATGGAATTTACAATTTAATATCTATACAAATAATGTAATATCTATATAGGTAATAGATGTAATATAATATATTATATAATATCTATATGGTGTGAAAATATAAATATATAGGCTGTGTGTGGACACACTCAGGGGTTTTAAATAAATAGAATAAAGCTATACTGTATAAATATAGAGGTATGATCAACCTCAACATTAAAACCACCTGCCTAGCATCGTGTAGAACCCCCCACGTCTTGCCAATACACTCTGCTGTGTCAGGCATGGACTCCACAAGCCCTCTGAACGTGTCCTGTGGTATCTGGCACCAAGACATTAGCAGCAGCAGATCCTTTAAGTCCAGCAAGATGGAGGCGGGGCCTCCATGGATGGGATTTGTTGTTCCAGCACATCCCACAGATGCTCAAATGGATCGAGATCTGGGGAATTTAGAGATCCTTGAGACACCTTGAGATCAGGCGAATCCCATAGGTTTCAATGTTAAAAATATTCCCGTTTTTATTCATTATCTATTAAACTGTTTATTCTTTTATTCTGGAGCAAAAAGAATCTTTATATATCTTTTAGGATCTTTTAGGCATTTTTCTGGAGTATTTCGGCAAATTTTTTGTAAATAGTGTTTTTCTATTCTGTAACAGCCCTTTTTATTATTATTCATATGTTAATTCCAGGCATTTTTGTTTAGTAGTTTTTTGACAAACAGCATTTAAATTTTGACACTTTCAATCATTTAAATTTTTTGTTTTTTTTACCCTGTTCGTCGGCTTGTCGGCTTTTTCCGGCGGATGATCGGTGCTGTGCTCGGTGGATCATCGGCTATTTTCGGACATTTCGGTGGATTTGCGGTGACTTCTCAGATCGGATCCAATAATTTCTGTGAATTTTAAAAAAATAACACTGCAAAACAGCCGAAATTATTGGATCCAATTCTTTTGGTGGTTTTGCAGCTGCTGTTCCTTGCACTTCGTGGACCTGCGGTGAATGCTGAATCCACCGCAGTGTCAGGGTACTTCATTCCCTAAAGTGCGGGGAACGAGAGCACACCGAAATGTCACCGACATTGAATAACCCCTTAACCCTTTCGCTACTGAGCCATTTCACCGCTGTGTGCTGATCTCATTTTCACCGGTTTTGCTCATCATGTTTAAACGATTTGGTCACATTTTATTATACAACCCAGACATATTATATCTCCTTCTTTCCGGCAGACTCGGCAGATTCATAATATATCATTATAGATGTCAGCCCGCACTGGGGGGCCGCAGCGACCGGCCAGAACCGCGACCTCCGCAGCCAAGTGTATATGCGGCAGGACGCGCTGAGCGCCTCCTCCACATAGAAGGGGTTAAGGAATACACTGGGAATATTCCCAAATATTTCTTACTGTGTAATTCATTAAATGGATTTTCGAAAAGCCACTGCTTCTACCCTGAGTAGTAGTGTAGGGGTTAATATTAAATGCATAGATGTTTTGTTTTTACTGAAAAGTTTTATAGTTCGGGGATTTTGATTAGTTCTTACTAAAGTATTTTAAAGCAAGACACAAACTCACGCGACCTCGCTTCCTGCTAAGCCATCCGTTACCGAAAAGGAAGCGCCCGAAATAAAATTATTAAAAATTCCGCTCAAACAATAGATTTATTGCAGTTACACGTGTTATACACCAAATTAGCACATTTAAACCTGTTAAAATACGTTTCTTTTCCCCCACCAAACACAGAGTCCAATGCCCACAGCTTCCAATTAACATTTCAGCTTGATTCTTGACAGCATCAAAATGCAGTTATTTTACAAGCAGGGGATAATGCGGCCGGGTAATTCATTGCAGGTCATCTTACAAGCTGCCACGTTCCAGCAAGTGCAACCTGGAAGTAACAGTTCCAGGAATTCAAACTACCAGGATATTGCAATTATCAATCACACGGCAGATACAGAATGGAGACCTTAATGGATATGAAATTAACTGGACTTTAGAATGAGGATAAAAGCACTTTTGTGCTTAAAAAAACCCACCACAAATTCTCCATCCGCGTCCGAAACTGTATATTGCTACTAGTATAAATTATTCCTTTTAGTTATTTTCAATCTTCTTCAGTTTTTATTAGGGAAAGGGATTTAGGGGTTATTATTGAGGGGGTCTAAGGGTAAGTAGTCAATGTAATAGAGCAGCAGGAAATGCTGGCAGAATGCTTGGAAATGCTGGCAGAATGCTTGGTTGTGTAGGGAGAGGTATTAGCAGTAGGAAAAGGGAAGTGCTCATGCCACTGTACAGAGCACTGGTGAGACCTCACTTGGAGTACTGTGTGCAGTACTGGAGACCGTATCTCCAGACCGCCGGAGAAACCCGAGCAGGAGCCGATCACAGCGCAGAGCAGCCGCCGGAAAAACTCGACACCGCAGACGAATAGAGTGGAAAAAAAAACAGTACGCTCGAACGTTTGAAAAGTACAACGTTGTTTACAAAGAAACTACAGAACGAAAATGTCTCAAATTTACATATAAAATCCAATGAATGATAATAAAAAGGTCTGTTACAGAAAAAAGAAAAAACGAGTTTAAAAAAACGAAGAAAAAATGTATGCAAAAAAAATCCCAAAAAATGCCTAAAAGATCCTAAAATATCTGTAAATAAAGAGACTTTTTACTGTAGAATATTACAATCAACGGTTTATTAGATATTGGATTAAAACGGGAATATTTTTAACATTGAAGCCTATGGGATTCTCCTGAATAAACCTGTCGAATGAAGCCACCGAATGGCAGGGCAATTCGGTAACTTTTCACTGGTTTGTGTTCTCTGAATAGACGAAGCATTGCTTCTCTATGGGGATTCACTGCCCTCGAACAGGCACTGAACAGGCACCATATGTGCAGGCAATTCGCCAACATTTGGCGAACTGCCTGCTCTCTGGATAGCCGAATGGCCAGGTAAGGTAAGCATACACTGAATTTCAGCATTCGATTACCTTTCGGACAGAATTCGGAGCTCTTTTAATAACCCTGAGCGTATATTTCCTATCATGTCATGGCTGAGCAACATGATGCAGATCTAGCGTAGTCACTACACACTCATGGTTTGTGAATGGCTATTTTGTCCAATCATCTACAGTGCGTAAAATTATTTTTTTAACATTTTATCATCTGAGCCTTTGCAGTTATATATTCTATGGGGTTGCGCTTGTTAAAATTAATTAGAAGTCGGAACCCATTCCTTTATTTTTCTTAGACGATTTTAGCTAAAACCGAAAAAAATAAATCTTTAGTGCAACATTATTGTTCACATTATAATTGAAATTTGAACAATAGTGCTAAATTAATAAATCAGAACGAGAATAAAAGTTTTTATTTTTTTAAATTTAATTTTCATTTTTTTAATATTTTTTTTTTGTTTATTTCCTTTTACTTGTGACATGGTCATTTTTGGTATCATAGGAAAGACCGTGATCTGGCCTTTCCAATCATGGCAAACATGATCCCCTGTCACAGATCAGGAGATACTGCATTTCAAAGGACCCCCTATCTCCACCATAGGGATTTCCATAGGAAATCCCTTGGCAGCTAGAGGATTATTTCCCCCAACTGACGTCATCGCGTCCATGCACGATGTATTCAGTGGGTGGGGGGTGGCTCTGGAGGTTTGAGTGACATCCAAGATGTCAGCCACCTCTGGGAGAAGTCGGCAATCCAAATGATGCCAGAATGCGGACCAGCACCTCAGGGGTTAAAGAGAGGCATTACTGGAAAGGTCAGACTGCGACTTTTCCAGCACTGCCTCTCTTGAACTTCAATCTCCTCCCGATCGGGAGGGAGAGGGGTCCAAAGGACCCCACTCCTTTCAGGTTCTCTTATGGCTTTGCCGGGGGCGCCTGAAACTGATGTCATTGCGCCCGTCGAGGAAGTTGGACCACTGTAGTACCCCGGAGAGAGAGGTGAGTAGAACCCCACTAAGAGGATGAAGTGTGGGGAATGTCCTCCACATCCAAGGGGTTAATTATACAGAAAGAAATATTTGGGACTATTCCCAATGTATTCCACTGTTATAACCTACTTGGCAGGGAGATGTCACCATCTGCTGGTCAAAGGGAATTACTGCAGTTCAATGCTCAGAGCTAGAAGAGCTGGGGAGATGTGGTTAAGATCTATTTCCAGTTTGTTTTAAAAAAAAGTGTTAGCACCTCAGACATCATGCCCACAGTGATAAAATTTGGGGGTCACTTTCTGGAGCCCAAATGCAACCAAAATTCACTTGCAGTAAAAAAAAAATCTTTACAGTGAAACATCTCGGCCTGCTGTGTCTGTTACTGCCGATCGTGTGAACTCGATCCAGGTAGTGGAGGGGTTAAACATTGATATGCTGAAGTGAATTCTGCTATTAGCACATATTGTGTGTCACACTCTGAAAAACAAAATCACATTTTAAAATCAATGCCTTTATATCTAGAGCTTTTTAGCTCAATGCTTAATTCCTCGCCGCGTCATTTAATTCCACCTTAGCGTCTCACTTGAGCAGAGATCTCATTTTCACGTGTAGCCTTAAAGCGTTCCAGCTATACAGCATTGCCATAGTCAAGTAACATTGTCATCTGTGGCGAGGTTTCTCTTAAATTCATTTTTTTAGAATTAAAAAGATCAAACACAGTAAAAGTAAGATTACAGAAAAACACAGAAAGCCTGTAGCAGGAGATAAATGGTGTATACAGCAATTGGTGCAACGCAACAATAAACACAGTACAAAACGCATTGTGTGACCACATTAATGGAAGATAATAGGGGGAGAGAAAAAAGAAAAAAAAAGGGGTTATTCAGAGAGCATTTCGGTGCTCTCTCGTTCCCACACTTCGGGTAGCGCTGTACAGTGGGCACAACATAAACAGGGTTACAGTACATTTTACAAACCTGTAAAGGAGGAAACCATGGGAATTTACAATCCAGAAGGGTTGGGGTGAAAACAGGAGGAGGGGACTGCAAGGTGAGAGTGATGGACTGCTAGGTGGGAGTGATGGGCTGCAAGGTGAGAGTGATGGGCTGCAAGGCGAGAGGGATGGACTACAAGGCGCGAGCGATGGGCTTCAGGGTGACAGCGATGGGCTGCAAGGTGTGAGCGATGGGCTGCAAGGTGGGAGTGATGGGCTGTAAGGTGGGAGTGATGGACTGCAAGGTGAGAGCGATGGGCAGGTTGCATCAGTGAGTTGGGTGGTAGGCTTCCCTAAATAGGAATGTATTAAGGGAGCGTTTGAAGGAAGGGAAACTAGGGGAAAGTCTGATAGTACGAGGGAGAACGTTCCAGAGGATGGGGGCTGCGCGTGAGAAATCCTGCAGTGTATCATGCGGGGAGAAGCTAGGGGCAGGTCTGGATAAGCTAGTTCGGTGTGTGAAGTTGAATCCCTTTGCGCAGCTGAAAAAGGACCTAAAATTCATTCACCCTGGACCCTAACCCTACCCAAACATGGCGAGTCCCACCCATCTCCCATACACAAAATATACATTTAAATATCAATTTTTTTTATATAATAGCATTTTTAACTCCCCTAATCAACTTCTCAGCATCCATGTCCTTCCCTGATTGTCTGGCTGTCTGTGTTGCATGTGCGATATTTCCAAAATGTTTGGTCTGATCACTAGTCTGCAGCAGACTTCAAAAGTTGCTGGAAGTTGCAAGTCACAAGTCTGACGCAATGGATCATAGTACATTCACAATAGTGTTGTTGAATTGGTCTGACGACACGGACGACTTTGTGCGATGTCGTTGTCGCACGAATATGGATCCAGTGGACGCCCAGCCTTAGTCAGGATCCATCCAAACTGCAAACCTGGCTACTGCAGTATCACCGCAATCAGGACACCAGAGTAAAGAAACAAACAGCCACACCAATCCTGGGTATAAGGCTGGGGTCAGACTAACGCATTTTTAACATGCGTATAGGTGCACTTAATCACGGCCGCAGTAGCAGCAAATGACGCACAATGACGGCCAATATACAAAGTACAGCCGCACGAAAGTCCGGCCGCGCAACGCAAGTGGAAAATGAACGCATTTTTTCGAGAATGCAGAACCGCTAGTACTGACGTACAGATTGCGCTGCGGCGGCATAGCGGCGTGTGTGCGTGATTAGGAGATGTCAGACGCTGCTAACGTCCAGTCTACATAATGTCCAGACGCAAGAAGGGTTTTATTGACGATCCGTAAAAAAACACGCACGAAAATGCGCATCGTCTGACCATCTTTGCGCATTCCGTGAAAAAATATGTCAATGCTTTCGGACGCACTTTTTGACGGTCGCTGCAAATAATGCGTTTGTTTGACCCCAGCCTAAGAGTTTTTCTTTCAAAAAGGACTATTACAGAAAAAACAAAGAAATGCTATTAAAAAAAATAATCTGAAAAAAAATTTGGTGAAACAATTCCAATAAATGCCTTAAAAATTAGGGATGTGCGTTTCGGGTTTCGGAATTTCGGAATTTTCACGAAATTTCCCGATTCGTGTTTTCGGATTCGGTCGAATTTCCGAATCGGATCGGACCCGAAAACCGACAGATCCGAAAAGTTTTCCAAGCCGAAACGAAATATTTTCGGAATTTTCGAATGGACTTGAAATGTGTCAAATGGAAATTTATTTTCGCTCTATTCATGATTTCGGTTCCATTCGTGATTTCGGTTCCATTTCGGTAATTCTGGACATCGTATATTTAACTATTATCGGTTATATCGCTGATTCTGTAAATTTTGTATTTGTAAATGCGTATCACTTGTTTTTTTTGTTTCCAATGATCCGATAATTCTGTCGATACGATAATTCCTTCGTATTCGGGTCGGATCCGATTCGTTCGCGGGTTGCGCATGCGCTCGCGCGGATGTCGTAACTTTATTGAGCCAGTTTTTTGACAACTTTTTGGACAGGCCAAAAAATATTGTTTTTATTATTCATCATGGCTGCAAGAGACGAGTGCCATTCAGACACCTCCTCATCTTCTTGCACCCATGAAACACCACCCAGGAAGAAGCGGGCCAGCAACATGGCATTTGACGAGATGCTGGAGCTGGTCCGCATCTTTGATAAACGAGATTACGACTGCCGTAAGGGCCCTTACGGCAGGAAGAATAATGCAAGAAAGGACCGTATCCTCGATAAGGTTCGCACCACCATCCTGGAGCTGTTCGGGAAGGACCGGACGAAGGACCAGCTCCGAAAACGCTGGTCCGACCTCAAGGTGCACGAGGAGGAGCAGCTGAGGCACATCCGTCGCGTCATAGCCAAACGTAAGTGTCATGTTATATTGTAAAGCGCTGCGCAAACTGTTGGCGCTATATAAATCCTGTATAATAATAATAATGTGCTAATGTGCATTGTGCACAGAAATATGTTGATTTATCTAGTCCTTTTTTCATGAAATGTGATTGTGTATAGCTTTTAGACATGTGCATTCGTTTTAGTACTAAAACGATTTAGTCCGAATTTTGGGATAATTTAGTTTTCATATGACTCAAGAGAAACGAAACTGCTCAGTACAAAAAACGAAAGAAACTAAAATAAAATGCATTACATTTTAGTTTCAGTCCTTTTTGTGATATTACATTGAGTGAAGGAGACCAACAATGAAGAGCGCAACATCGCAACATCCGAAGTTCTGCACCCTCCACATGCCAATGCAGTAGGAAGTTCTATACAGAGAGGGGCATTAATTAATGCAGGAGGACGTTCTGTACATTATACAGAGAGGGGTATTAATGCAGGAGGATGTTATATACATTATACAGAGAAAGTTATAAATTGAGGAGTATGTTCTATACAGAGATGGACATTAATTCAGGAGGATGTTCTATATATTATACAGAGAGGGGTATTAATTAATGCAGGAGGATGTTCTAAACATTATACAGAGAGGAGCCTTTTTTTTTTTTAGCCCTTAAATCCAGTGGCTGTGAGCACTGAGATCGGCTGCTTGTTACATTATCTCTCAGTACAATGTATCAGGCTCAGCTGTTACAGTAACTGACTGTAACAGCGCTCAGAGTTTCAGTAAAACCAGGAAATAATATTCTTCTAATCTCTTATATATAAAAATATTATTTACTAGTTTTACTGAAACTCTGAGCGCTGTGATGAGCAGCAGTCAGTTACTGTAACAGCTTTGCCTGACACGGGGCAGTATTACAATGTTGGTGCTAACTTAACCAGAGCTGTTGTAAACTGAAAACCTCCATAGGCGCCACTACAATAGTAATTGTATCCACTGATTTTCGGATGAAAGAAATTAGTTTTCATACTAAAGAACTGAAAACGAATTTCTTTAGCAACTAAATAAATTGCATTTTAGGACTAATCTATTAGTTCAAAACGAAATTTTGTGCTGTGCACATGTCTAATAGCTTTGCGTTTTCACGACTCGTCATACAAGCATTTTTGCCATAGCTCTTCCTTTTTGTGATTTTACGTATTCGAGAAAATTGTGACATTTGATTAATGTAGATGAAATTACAATGCTGGATTTCTTTTGGCACTGTGTGTACTGTAGTGTGCTGGGGGGGAGGTTGTTGTGATTGAGTGATGCATACGAGATGACCCGCAGCTTGCCCAATATTGGCTCCCACCTGCGCATCAACAAATCCTTGGCATGTTCCCTTCCCTTCCCCATGTTGTAAATAAATTTTCTATTTTTTCTATATTTTCCTGTTTGTGTGCGTTGCTTTTCCTTACTTAATAAGTTAATATGTATTGCTTGGTTTCCACACTGTTAAAATTATATGTACATAAATGTATTGACAATTCTATGGACCCTTTGACATAAATTTGTCAACATATTTGTGGCCATGAATGTGACTGCACATTCTACACTTCCTGCCTGGCCAAAAAATGTCACACACTAACACAACCTTGTTGTACTGCCTTGAGATTTGATTACCAACGTGGCCTGGTTTTGTTAAGCTTAGGCGATGTCACAACAACACGTATTTTTGTCCACAGTCACATTCATTGTATAACCAAGAATTTATCAAAAAATATTGATGGCAGCACTGCGTGAAGTCTTCTCCGACACAACCCAAAGATCCTCAGTGCGGCTCAGGCCTAGTTTATTTGTCCCTGTTTGCAGCTTCACGCAACACCTCCTCCCAGCTATGAGCTCTCTCTCTCCCACCGCTGCCCGCTAAGACGCTGCCCGCCAACATGGTCACGTCTTTGCAAGGAAGACAACAGCGTGGGGGCACGGCAGCTGCCGACAGTCCCAAGACCTCGTCACAATGACGTCAGTTCTGGAGTTAACCCCTAACTGCGACCAATGGTGGAGATAGGGGGTTCATTGGAACCCCCTATCTCCCGATCCGCGGCAGCTATCGGTTGTTTAATGTTTGGTATCTTTGGATCGACCAGAGCATGGCCTTTCCAACAATACCAAACATGACAATGTTAAAAATTATAAAAAATTAAAATATAAAAAAAAATAAACAGGTTTTTTGTTTTGTTTTGTTAATGCAGCAATATTGTTCCCATTTCAATTATAATGTGAACAATGATGCTGCACTAAGGATTTTTGTATGGGGTGCGTTTGTTAAAAATAGTGTAATTTTCACCCAAAAAAATATAACAAGTCCCCATTTCAATTTATTTTAACAAACGCAACTCATAAAATATAACCGCAAACACTCGCATGTTAAAATGTGAAAAAAATACTTTACACCTTGTAAAACAAACATTGAAAATTCTAATTTTATTGCATTTTTTGTTATAATATACAGACAGGACATGACGCATACATATGATAATGATATATTATGAATCATCTGCCGAGTCTGCCGGAAAGAACGATATATAACATGTCTGGGTCATATTATAAAATAAGGCTTCAAAAAAACGCGTTTAAACAAGAGGAGCGAAACTGTTAAAAATTAGCTCAGCAGCAGACCGCAGTGCCGCACACAGGCGTGAAGGGAAGCCGTGAAATGCCTCAGCAGCGAAAGGGTTAATTTTTTTTTGTCTGTTTTAAATCTTTTTTTTTTTCGTTTCAGATCATTTTGATCAACTATTTTTCCGTTTTAAAACCTTTTTGTTCTGGTTTTTATTTTTAAAGTTAGACCATTCGGGTCAGTTTAGCATTTTTTAAATTTTTTTGTTCTTTTTTTTTGTTCCTTGGCTTTCATACCATTTTTTAATGTGATTAAATAAAGTTGTGAAATGTATATTCATAAGAAAAAAAGGATCTTTATTTAATAAAAAAAAACACAATAGAATCGCCAGAATTATCGTATCGACAGAATGAATTATCGGATCCGAAAAACAAACCAAAAATTTATTATAAAAAAATATATAAAGTATAAAAAAGTAAACCATAGTAGTTTACGTCAAAACGAATAGAGTTAGACAGCTTTGAAACGAGGAGAACAGACGTTCCGAAAAAATGAAAATTTCCGAAATCATGAAAAGTCGATACAAAAAACGAGCAAAGTGACACGAAAATACGAAAAATGGTCGAGGAGAACAGACGTTCCGAAAAAAAGAAAAGTCCCGAAATCACGAAAAGTCGATACAAAAAACGAGCAAAGTGACACGAAAATACGAAAAATGGTCGATATTCCAAAAAAAAATGTACACGAAAAACGAGTCGAGCCGAACCGAATCGAAACAGAAATCGGTCAAACGAGCCGAATCGAAAAGTTTAAACATCCGAACAAATCGAACCGAATCGAATCGAAAAAAAAATCGGTGCACAAGCCTATTAAAAATCCTAAAATTAAATAAAGAGACTTTTTGCTGCAGATTAAAATAATAAATAGTTTATTAGATATTGAATAAAACGAGAATATTTTTAACATTGAAGTCTATGGGATTCGCCTGAACAAACCTGCCGAATGAAACCACTGAACATCAGGGCATTTCACTGACATTTCTCTGCTGTTCGGTGTCTCTGAATAGATCCATTGCTTCTCTATGGGGGTTTTCACTGCCTTCGAACAGGCATCGTATTTTGCTGGCAATTCGCCAAAATTTGGAGAACTGCCTGCTTTCTGAATAGCCGGATGGCCACGAATTTGCACCGTACAGGGAAATTTGGTGCAATTTCGGGGCCAGATCGGCTCTCTCTGAATAATCCTGAAATGGGAGAGAAAATCCAGTGTGTGAGCAAAATAAATGTATTGAATGATGAGAGACAGTCTTATAGAGGGATATGCAGGAAATTGAGTACATATAATTCAGCAATTCCATTTAGGCGAAAATACAGCGCATTCACTATTCACCAAAAAGGTCTTCGAATTGCACCGAAAATGGAGTCGCCGAAGCAGTTATCGAACTTTGGCGAAAAGCTCTGAAAAGCACAGAATTAGCCTTAGAGAAAAAAAAATAGCCAATTGGAAGTCTCCTATTTTCCTAATAGGCAGTTAAATCATTAAAATATATCTAAATAATAAAGAGATCTTTAAAAAAATAAATATAATAAAAAAGGTCTCTTAAACAATAAAAAATAATAACGTTTTCTGAAAAATAAAAATTATAAATGGGCTTTAAAAAAAATTAAATATATGACATTAGAATAACACCTATCAGATTCGCCTGTTTGAACCTGTCGAGCTGAAATCATCAAAATCAAATCATTTTGCGGCAATTTTGGTGCAGTTTTACATTTTGTGAATAGACGAATCATTAGTTCATTATGGGACAGTTTTGGTGCCGCCAAACGCGGAAGGATTGCGGCAAAATGCACCTAATTTCGCTGTCAATTCACCTGTATTTGGTGAAAATACAGCTCAGTGAATAGAAGAATTGCCCTGAAATTGCATACACCATGAAATTCGCCATTTGGTGCAATTCGTTGGCAAATTTGGAGCTTAGTGAATAACTCTCATAGACTTGACACATTGTAGTCTATGAAAAAAAATTCAAAAACAGAAATTCCATAAGTGTTCAAGGAACAGGACACCCCACCCTCCCCCTTAGGGGCTATGTGTTTCTGGATGGAGAGTGGATGAGCTGTGCTTTAGCCTACCCATTCGCCATACTAACACCTCAGTAGCCTTTGCAGGGTTGGCATATGCCGGCAACCCAACACGCCGGGCTGGATCACGTAAAATCACAGCCATTTAACAGGCCATGATGTTATGCAGTCCCCGTGCTGTGGCTTGGTTGATCCCATCCTTTATGGCCCCAATGACCCACAGTGAGGACCGCGTAGACTGTAGACTGCTTTGTGCTGATATCGGGGACATCACACACGGATCTCCACTCACCGAATCCTGGAATTCTGTCCTTTGAGTTGACAAGGCCTCATGGGATTTGTAGTTCCAAAATATCTGGAGTACCAAGGTTGCTGATCCATGTTCTAGACCAGTGGTTCCCAACTGTGGTCCTCAGGTCCCCTTAACAGACCAGGTTTGCCAGATAGCTGAAGCACAGCACAGGTCATATGATTTGCTGCTCAGTGATTGCAGGATTCAGTCTGCATTTCCCCAAGGTGATCCTTAAAACCTGGCCTGTTAGGGCGACCTGAGGACCAGGGTTGGGAACCGCTGGTCTAGACCATGGAGAAGATCTGCTCACTTGGCTATGGAGAACGTTGTATGTACTGTAGAGCAGGACTGTCAAACTTATTGCGCCCCATATGTTGGTGTCTACAATTTCCAGAATTCTTTCGATGACACATATCACCAGGGAATAGTAGGAGTTGTAGCTCAGAAACATCTGGGGGGATGGAGCTTGACAGCCATGCTGTAGACTCTTCTTTCTTGCATATTCATCTGACAAAGGGTAGAGACAGCACATAATGTACTATACCAATGTAACTCTCTCTCTGCGCGGTGATATGATTAATGTGCTAATCTTATTGCTGTGCTAACACTCATAAACACATTATAACACTACAGAACTTTCTTTCCACGATGATTGATGTCACCTAAGAAATTTACAAGCTTAGTGCAGACCAGCCAAATGAATATGTGAAGGTAATACATACTTTAAAGGGACACTCTACTCATCCTGACCATATTACACTTTTAAAGTGGTCAGGATATGAGGAGTGACCCCCTTCTACCCCCTCCTTTATCTCCACCGATTTGGTGAAATCACAAGATGAAGTGGAGGAGTTTCCTCCACCCCACCTAGGGCACTGTCACGTTGCCCTCGCTGAAACCGGGACGCAAAGGGGAAAAATTTGCTTTCGCTAACTTCCCCTTTGCATCCCGGTTTCCCCAGCAGATCGCGGGGCAGGTGCCGAGTCCGGCGGGCTGCCCCTTAGCGATCGGTAAGCTCGTGGATGCTGGTGGCAGCGCTACCATGGAGGACACCATGGAGGATCGTGCTGCCGGGTCAAATGACCACCGGTAGGATCTCGCCTCTCGCGAGATCCTGCTGGTTGACAAAGTGATCGCGGAAGGAGACTGGGGGAGGAAAGTCCTTGGGGAAATGCAGACTGAATCATGCAATCACTAGGGATGTGCGTTTCGGGTTTCGGAATTTCGGAATTTTCACGAAATTTCCCGATTCGTGTTTTCGGATGCGGCCGAATTTCCGAAACTTTTTAGATCCGAAAATTTCAGATCCGAAACGTTTTCCGAGCCGAAACAAAATATTTTCGGATTTTTCAAATGGACTTGAAATGTGTCAAACGAGGAGAACAGACGTTCCAAAAAAACGAAAATTTTCCGAAAAACGAAAATTTTCCGAAAAACGAAAATTTTCTGAAAACGAAGATTTTCCGAAAAAACGAAAAGTCGATACAAAAACCGAGCAAAGTGACACGAAAAATACGAAAAATGGCCGATATTCCGAAAAATGTACAATTCCGAAAAACGAAAAATTTCCGAAATCACGAAAAGTCGATACAAAAACCGAGCACAGTGACACGAAAATACGAAAAATGGACGATATTCCGAAAAAAAAATGTACCCGAAAAACGGGCCGAACCGAATCGAATCAAAACCGAAATCGGTCGAAACGAGCCGAATCGAAAAGTTTAAAAATCCGAAAAATCAAACCGAATCGAACCGAAAAAAAAATCGGTGCACAAGCCTAGCAATCACTGAGCAGCAAATCATATTCCCTGTGCCGTGCTTCACATATCCTGCAAACCTGTTAGGGCGACCTGAGGACCAGGGGAGGGAACAACAGCTATAAGGTTTTAAACAAAGACAATTACATTGTTGCCTCAAGATTATATTAAGATAATACTTACACAAATATTATGGTTTCTGTTATTTAAGATGTCTTGATTCATGATTTGTTTTTGTGCCGTGAGGGACTTTTTTCTGTTTGTACACTGCATTTCATGTGTCAGTATCAGGGTTCTGCTGTCCGTTTCCTCATTCATTGGCTGCACTGTAGATAAGTTCACTTTATTTGAATACAGGGCGCTTGAAGGGTTTCAGGGTTATTCAGAAAGAGCCGATATGCCTCCGAAATATCGCCGAACAGGGAATTTCCCTGTACAGTGCCATTTCGTGGCCATTCGGCTATTCAGAGAGCAGGCAGTTAGCCAAAAGTTGGCGAACTGCCAGCAAGCACGGTACCTGTTCCACGGCAGTGAAACCCCCCCTAGAGAAGTAATGGTTAATCTATTCACAGACACCGAACAGCTGTGAAAAGTTGCCAAGTTGCCCTGCGGTTCGGTGTTTTCATTTGGCAGGTTAATTCAGGTGAACTCCATAGGCTTCAATGTTAAAAATATTCCCATTTTTATTCAATATCTAATAAACTGTTTATTATTTTAATTTGCAGTAAAAAGTTTCTTTTTTTATTGATTTTTTTAGAATCTTTTAGGCATTTTTCGGGATTTTTTCAGCAAATTTTATTTTCAGTTTTTATTTGTTTCAAAGCGTTTTTTTTTTTTCTGTAACAGACCTTTTTATTATCATTCATAGGATCTCGTATGTAAATTCCAGGCATTTCTGTTCAGTAGTATTATTTGGAAACAGCGTTTCACTTTTGACAATTTCGAGCGTATTGTTTTCTTGTTGTTGTTTTTTTTACCCCGTTCGTCAGCTTGTCGGCTTTTTCAGGCGGCTGGTCTGCGCTGTGATCGGCGGCTCGTCTGCTTTTTCTGACGTGTTCGTGTTTTTTAGCGGTGGATTTTCGACGGGTTTGTGGCGGGTTTTCCTGCACTCCGAGGACCCTGCGGTGAATGCTGAATAAACCGCTGGGTGTGGAACTTTGTTTCTCCGAAGCTCATGGAAGTGCACGGAACGAGAGAGCACCGAAATCGGCGACATGTCGGTGCGTTCTGAATAACCCCCTATCTTTTTTTCAGAAATAAACATCCTTTGGATTTTCTTCACCATTATTTGGATTTGGACCAGAATTCATTGGAATTTAGATTTTTAAGAGTGTCGCATTTTATAAAGCCATTTAACTTCCTGATAACAAACACTTTACTTCTCATATCGTATCTTTTGATGAGGTTTGATATCAATATTCAATTCACACACCTCCCCGTTTGCTAATTCAAGGCATCGTGGCAGCTGAACGTCTTTACTCCCAGGCAGAGTGATCGCACGCTGCTTCTATTTCCTCTCGATGATCTGTTCTTTGCTATACAATCTCCCCTGCAGTTAGAAACACACACATATGCCACTGTTACCACCTGCGGATACATTAACTGGTAAGCCTACTGCTGGAACCAACTACACTCCACGCTCGGTGAACATATGGCTTCCCTCTCGTCCTAATAATATTATGAATATATAAACGCATTACATCAAAAGAGGAATGCGACACAAAGAATTCTTCAAAGCACATAATTTATATCGTTGCCGTTCAAGTATTCTGTTTTGAGTTATTTGTTGGTTTATTGTTTATTTCTTGGTATCCTTTGAAACCCTTAATGACGGACAACGTAACAAGGCCATGATGGCATAATGGAATCTTACAGCTCTTCGTAAAGGAGATAAATCAGTTAAGTGACTCAATTACAGCATATAATGGTCATTAGAGCCGGACTTAAAAAAAAACAGAAAGTAGATCAAAGGATGAGGGTTTGTTTAGAACTCAGGATTTTCCGATAAATGTATTACATTAGTTATTATAGAACAACAATGTCACCAGTTACCTGTAGTGTGTGTCTATGGAAGGGAAATATATCCCCTATATGTGATTATAGACTTGCCGTGCTGCACATTATACTAAAGACCATGCTATCGGCCACGCTGGAACCAGAGCTAGAATTTTGAGCTTTACGTGTCTGGAGCTGTTCCTATGTAGCTTCATTCTCAGCTCTTGTGCTTCTACCCCATTCTCCTTTCATGTTTACATATACACACAATACAATCCACATATGTATACAATCATATACTCCACATTACCATTTCTCTATACACTTATACACTACACACTCCATACACTAATGTACTCCATAAACAACTACATGTATACACTATACACTATTCACACGACATACACACCATGCTCTAATATACTCCATACACTAGTACAGGCCTCAAAATTTCCACTCGCCTGCTCGCATTTGGCGAGTGGAAATGACATGAGGGCGAGTAGGAATGCAGAGGCAGGGCAGGATAAGGGGTTAGGTGGAGCAACTAGTGGCGAGTAACTCTTAAGGCCTGGCTAGTACCTTCAGACTTGAAATTCTGAACCCTGCACTAGTACACTAATATACCCTATATGCTGCTACACTTATACACTACACACACTCCATACACTAATATAGTCCATACACTGCTACACTTACACAAAATAAGATACCTAATTCCCCTGTCCTTGCTGCTGAAACCTATTCAGTACCAAGGACAGCAGCTATTTTTGGTGCTGAAACCTATTCAGCACCATGTACAGTATAGCAGCTCACGGGGCTGCTGTCCTTGGTACTGAATAGGTTTCAGCATCATAGACAGCAACTGCCAAACGCAGCCAGACTACAGGTAAGAAAAAAACCTCTGCATTCGCCAATGAAAAAAAGCCTTGTTGTTTTAAAATAGATTAGGAATCCAAACCTTTCACCCAAAAATCCAGAAAAATGCCTAAAAAATCCTAATCAATAAAAAGGCTTTTTGCTGCAAGTGAAAAGAATAAATGGTTGAATAAATATTTAATAAATGCTTCCCAGCCCTGGTCCTCAGGTCCCGCTAACAAGCCAGGTTTGCAGGATATCTGAAGCACAGCACAGGTCATATGATTTGCTGCTCAGTGATTGCTGGATTCAGTCTGCATTTTTTTTTTTTTTTGAGAAAGGATTTTACCAGGAAGGATCCACTGAGATTTCTCCCCAAGGGAATATACAAATGCCTATAGTCACCAATTGGTGAAGCAAACATATCTGAGTGTTCCACATTGCTATCATTTTAAACCTCTTGGGCTGGGGCTACCTGGTCCCACATAGTGCCACCGTTGCGACATCCCTCACAGCATCTGTCATAGCATTTCGAAGAATCGGCTGCAAGGATCACATGTGACATGATGTAAGGTGCATACTTATAAAACATGTTACAACGAACGTGGGTTTTTCCTCCCTGTTGAACCACTACCACACACATCAGATGGGTCTACAAGGCGGAAGCCTCCATTGGACGCTCATGTTTTGTAGAGATGTGGACACAGTGAGGTGGCCACAAGGACGTCCGTGCTGAAAGAATGTTGGTTGTCACGGATGTTCTTTCCGCACTCCTGTACGTCCTTGTGGCCCTGGTCTTTATGGAGGCACATTCTGTAAAAAACGTACACATGTAATTTTTCTGCAAATTCTGTAGCTTACGTGAAGTTAGTGCAGTATGAGTACTCCCCCTAGAGCGCGAAAAGTGAAAATGGTGGAATATTTATTTATTTCCAAAGTATTTTACCAGGTACGATACATTGAGATTGCTCTCATTTTCAAGTATGTCCTGGGTTCAAGAACATTGAAATTTTACAATCGTTACAGAAATACAAAGTAATAAATAAAGTCACACTCAAATCTTAACTGCACTCCAACTTGGAAAAAATGAAAGATGTGCAACAATGTGTTTTCTAGATTCAGAAGTCGAATCTGAATGGCGTAATTCGTTTCTTTGACTCATATTAATTAGTTCCAAAATAATCCTGTCTGTCAACCGCTCCTAAAATACTATTTTTATTATAGGTGAGCAAGAAATAACAACACAAATAAATAGGAGAATTTGGTGATAATACCGGCTGGGTGGAGTAGAGGTAACATCACTGCTCTATAACTGTGGAGACTGTGAGACGCAGGTTCAAATCCCGGCCAGAGCGCCTCTCCAGTAAGTGTCGGTGGGCAAGACACCTAACGGTACATACTCGCCACCCAGGACATACTTGAAAATTAGAAAAATCTCAATGTATCCATCCTGGTAAAATACTATCTCAAAAAAAAAAAATACTGATATTAAGTGATCTTGTAAGAGAAAAGTCATATATCGCTATACAAGAGAAATAATTGATGGGTTTAAAAGTCACCTCCTGATCCTCAATGAGGCAGATTATGCCATCTGCCATCTCAGGTCGCCATGTACTGAAGGACATGGAACAAAGAGTTCTCCAGGGTCCTTCAGTCATAAAGTGGGATCCCATGGGAGCACACAATTCTCCCAAGGAAATTTATGGAATCCAAGAGGAAGCACATGGTGAATGCTGATATTCTTTTACCAGAAAAATTAGGATATTACATCATTGTGGGTAGGGATGAGCCGAACACCGCCCGAGTTTGTTTCGGGCCCGAACCCGAACTTTCAATATGTTCGGGTCCGAATCCGAACCCGAACTCGAACTCCATGCAAGTCAGTGGGGCTGAAAATTCGGTTTTTAGAGTGCCCTCCAAGAGGGCATATATGCTAGATATTTGCCACAAAAGGTGTATGGGGGTCCGGGTAGTGCCCTGGGGGACAGGAAACAAGGACAAAAAGTAAAAAAAAAAAAAACGTTTTTAAAGGGACAGTGATTTTTCCATGAAATAAGGGTTAAAAATAAAAACCAAAAATTCCTTCAAATATCGTGCCTAGAAGGTCCCCATAACCTGCCGGTGAAGTGACGGGATTTCTAGGATGTATTGAAACACTTAAAAAAAAAAATGACATTTCAAATGATGGTAAACAGTTTTCCTTTAATCTATCCATAAACAACTGCTTGGGGCGGCAGTCTGTATGAAAAGAGGAGACATTTTTGGAAAAAGTTTACTGATTTTTTGGCGGTGAAAAGCAGGAGAATGGAAAATTCTAGACCAAATAGCAGATTTGGAAAGTGAGATAAATGGGAGAATTTTTCTGGTTCGGCTATTTTGACCTAGAATTTTCTCTTTAGTCGTTCTCCTGAGTTGCATCTTTCTCTGAATAACCCTGTCAGGGTTATTCAGAGAGCGGTGTAGAGCAGGAGAATGACTGGAGAATGGAAAATTATAGGTCAAAATAGCCAAACCAGAAAAATTCTCCCATTTAGGCTAGGGTCAGACTAGCGAATTTTTAACGTGCGTTCTGGCACACTTAATCACGGCCGCACTAGCAGCAAATGACGGGCAATGACGGCCAATATACGAAGTACGGTCGCACGAAAGTCCGGCTGCGCAACGCAAGTGGAAAATGAACGCATTTTTTCGAGAACGCAGAACCGCTAGTACGGACGTACAGAGTTCGCTGCGTCCACTAGCGGCGTGTGTGCGTGATTTGGAGACATCAGACCCTGCTCATGTCCGGCCAACATAACGTCCAGACACCCAAAGTTTCCTGGTTTGGATCCGTAAAAAATCACGCACAAAAATGCGCATCGTATGAGCGTTTTCACGCATTCCGTGAAAAAATACGGCAATGCGTTTGGACGCACTTTTTGACGGTCGCTGTGAAAAATGCGTTAGTCTGACCCTAGCCTTATCTCACTTTCCAAATCGGCTATTTGGTCCAGATTGTTCTCTGCTCCTGCCATTCTCCTGGTTTTCACCTTTCTCTGAACAACCCTGAGAGAGAGGTGAAAGCCAGGAGAACTGTCAGGAGAAGAGAACAATCTAGACCAAATAGCCGATTTGGAAAGTGAGATAAATGGGAGAATTTTTCTGGTTTGGCTATTTTGACCTAGAATTTTCCATTCTCCAGTTATTCTCCTGCTTTTCACCGCTCTCTGAATAACCCTGTGAATGTTTAATCCCGAGGTGAAAAATAACATTGCTTTAGCTGTTAAAAGCGGGCAATGAGGAAATTTTGTATTTTTTCACACAGCAGTTAAATGCAGCATATTAGGAAGTTTTAGGAGGGAAATTACTCACTCAGAACAGAAGCAGACACCCCACACCTTCATTCTACATAAAATGTATCAAATTGATTAGACCAGACTAAAACATCTGTTGTTGTTATGCCGTATGAAAAAAAAAGGTAATTTAGAGGTGAGAATCTTTGCACCTAGACATAGTTTTTAATTCAATATCTAATAAACCATTGCTTATAATATTCTGCAGTAAAGAGTCTCTTTATTTCTAGATTTTTTAAGCATTTTTTAGACTTTTTTCAAAATTTCTTTTTTTTGCAAACTCAAACCGAACACACCCAAAAAGTTCGAAGTTCGCAAACTTTCGAACTGCCAAAGTTCGAGCCGAACTCCGAACCGTCCGAACCCGAACATCTCATCCCTAATTGTGGGTCCCCAATACCAGCTCAGTTACAAGCCAGCCACTGCATCTGTGTGAAGGGCCAGCCCAAGACTCTGTGCTGCCTGGAGCCATGGATGAAATGCTGCCCCAAAGAAAAACAACATGCGGTGTGTATAAGTATTTCACAGAGCTCCACAGCCATAAAACTCACAGTAATGTGCGCTGTGTATGAGTTTATCACAGAGTGCCACAGCAATAAAACTCACAGTAATGTGCAGTGTGTATAAGCGCATCACAGAGCTCCACAGCAATAAAACTGACAGTAATGTGCTGTGTGTATAAGTATTTTACAGAGCGCCACAGCCATAAAACTCATAGTAATGTGCGCTGTGTATGAGTGTATCACAGAGCGCCACAGCAATAAAACTCACAGTAATGTGCGGTGTGTATGAGCATATCACAGAGCTCCACAGCCATAAAACTGACAGTAATGTGCAGTGTGTATGAGCGTATCACAGAGCCCCACAGAAATTTTAAATATACTAAATTATTAAAGTAAAACAATAAATATCTTAATATATTAAATATAAAGAAATAAATGCCGGCTGGGTGGAGTATTGGTAACATCACTGCTCTGCATGGAGAGAGCCTGTGGGGACATTGGTTCGATCCCGGCAAGAGCACCTCTCCAGTAAGTGTCCTTGGGCAAGACACCTAACGGTACATACTCGCCACCCAGGACATACTTGAAAGCGAGAGAAATCTCAATGTATCCTTCCTGGTAAAATACTTTCTCAAAAGAAATAAATAAAATGTTGCCCTCTCTTCTGCTTATCTTTCATTGTAGGGAGGGGGTTGAACTCAAATCCCCGGTGGTCCAGTAGCAGAGGGGGGCCGGTGATACTGCACTGGGCCACTTCATCTGTAGTCCCTATACAACCCTGAGTGATGGTCCAGTGGCTGTAAGCTCTGCAAAGCGATCTGTGCTTCACACACAGACTGCAAAGCACGACCCACACACTGGAGTCTAGATTCGAGCGCCGGTGATCTCTGATGACTTGGCACCTGACAGCCAGCACTATCTGACAGTCAGTGAGCGCTGGCGGTCAGGTGACAGGTCATCAGCGATCACCGCCGGTGCTCGAGTCCAGACTGCACGTAGTTGAAGAGGTGCCCTGACCAGGATTCGAACCTTTAGGCCAGTGTCAGATGAACGCAGCGTTGTGATGTTTCGATGGAGTCGGCCACACTCTGTAACACGCGCACGAATTGCATGTGCTGCAGCGTACGTGCTGAAAGCCTTCCCGTCGAAACGCTACGACGCGTGTTCGACGAAGCTGCAAAGCGCAATCCTCCATTGAAGGATCGAGCTTTGCAGCGCTGAGTGCACTAAGTGTGTTCAGCGAGATGGCCACACGGGCATCAGAGTCGAAGGAATGTCCACTCTCGCGTACGTTCCTTCCGCTTTGAAAAAAGCACATCTGACACTGTCCTTATAGACGAGAGACCGAGCTGTTACTAGGGATGTGCGTTTCGATTCGGATCCATTTGTATTTTTCACGAATCGGTCCGATTTGTGGCTTTGGATTCTGCCGATTTTCCGAATCGGATCGGATCCAAAAACGGCAGATACGAAAAGATTTCCGATCCGGAACGAAATGTTTTCGTCATTTTCGTATGGACGTGAAATATGTAAAATCGCAATTCATTTTCGTTCCATTCGTGATTTCGGTCATTTCGGACATCGTATTTAGCAGAAATTTCAGATCCGTAAAACCAATAGTTTAAGTCAAAACGAATAGACACTTTGAAACGAGGAGAACAGACGTTCCGAAAAACACGAAAATTTCCGAGATCACGAAAAAAAAGTCGATACGAAAAACGAGCCGAAAAGAAAATCGTCCGAAACGGTCCGAAACGAAAATTTTAAAAATTCGAAAAACCCAAACCGAAACGAAAAAAAAATCGGTGCACATCTCTAGCCGTTACATGTGGGATGATGTGGGGAAGTTAAAACAAAGAACGAAGAGCATTCAGCGACCATTCCTCATCCCACAGTCTTAAGAATGGAGAATCATAAAAGTTGTTAATGAAGAGGTCGATATTCAGCATTGATGGGATTTGGATTCAGGACCAGGACATGCTGAATTTATTTATTATCACAATTATCTTCATGGCGCCCGCCCATACTTTTTGCCTGCATTTGTAATCACCATCAAGCTTCCCCTCGCCTGGGCTGTAATTGAGCCATAATAAAGTCATCAGTACACAACTTTATCTTGGATTTTGATAATAATGCGTGCGCGTCCAGCTTGTAATCATGGTTTGATGATTGCTCCGGTGGGAAATAATGCCCAAATGATTTTTAACAAGATTATAAGTGTGCGCTAAAAGTCCGTGACAAAAAGAAGCCTTTTAAGCTCTAATGATCTTCCAAAACGAGGGAATCTGAACGAGCCGCGACAGAAATAAAATGATTTCAACTTCGTCTAGATTCATGTTTCAGACGGAAAAAAATAAAAAATAACAACTGTGCACATCACGTTAGAAAAAGAACAATAAGGCACTGCAAGCCATTATAGTGTGTAGACTCGGCGCCCAGATGTCATTCCTGGATAAGAGCGGCTTATACATTTATAAAGGATTGTATGAACAGAATACCAAAAATAAACACTGCGCGCGTATACTGAAGCTCAACGGCAGCGAAGCTAAAGAAACGCTTTCTGCTACTGCATTTAAAGTGTTACCAAGTAAAAATGGTTCTTGAGAGCCTGATTAGCGATACATGAGTAGCGTCATTAACCCTTTCACTACGAAAAATTGAGTTATCTCGATTTTGCATTGTAATACATTGAAATGCACTCATCAGCATGTCAAAACCCAGTGTTTTCTCACCATTTTAAAGCAAGATTATTGTGTGCCACCCGTTGAAGAAATTAAATCCACTGTTTTATCTCTCCCCATGCACCCTATAAAGAGATGAAGCAAGCAGTATATAACAGCCCCTATCTACACTGTAACAAAAGTTTCAAGTGTTTTGCCACTGCATTACAGCAGCCACGGAGAGGGCAGATTACAGGGAGAGCTATGGGGGCACTCACTGCTGTACAGGGATAAGATTCAGGGGGTTATAAATAATGAGTGAAAATCCCTGTACAGTACAGATACAAGGTGTTACTGTAATTGCCATACACAGGCATTATGCAGCACATACAGATACAAGGCGTTGCTGTAATTGCCATACACAGGCATTATGCAGCACATACAGGTACAAGGCGTTGCTGTAATTGCCACATGCAATATACAGCACATACAGATACAAGGTGTTACTGTAATTGCCATACACAGGCATTATGCAGCACATACAGATACAAGGTGTTGCTGTAATTGCCATACACAAGCATTATGCAGCACATACAGATACAAGGTGTTGCTGTAATTGCCATACACAGGCATTATGCAGCACATACAGATACAAGGTGTTGCTGTAATTGCCATACACAGGCATTATGCAGCACATACAGATATTGCATTGCTAATAATCTCATTATGATCACTACTAACCCCCATAAGCAGGAGATCTCACCATTTTATTATCTGTCTGCAGCACATTTAATGACACAAAGGCCATTTCTGCTGTATGCTGATAATGCAGACCCCGTGCAACATTATGTAAGATAAGGGACACCATCTCAAGTTCAGAACCTTTCATCCCAGCAATATCTCTGTAATAGATTTTCTAATTGGAGCAGAAACGAACTGTATAAAAAAGATGGTTTGCATCTTACTCATAGGGGAACATATGTTCTCAGTGAGAAGTTCAAAGGTTTCACAAAGAAATATTTAAACTAGGAGGAGGGGACAAAAGGGTAAAAAACAATCTGCCTGATTGTCCCCCAAAACTAAATCGGAGGGTGCAAGCAACATGCGGGGAAAAAAATGGCAAGCTCAGAGTCGTGTCTATAAATGCTCGCAGTTTAGTCAATAAAATCAATGAACTGGAGGCGATGATGGCAGCTGAAAAAGTAGATTTAGTGGCGGTTACTGAGACATGGTTCAGTGAGAAAAATAACTGGGACATAACAATACCGGGGTACTCTTTATATAGAAAAGACAGAGAAGGTAGGAAAGGAGGAGGAGTGGCCCTGTATGTGAAAAACAACATAAAAACGAACCAAATAAAAGTGAGCGAGGTGAACATAGAGTCAGTTTGGGTTACGCTAACATTTGGCAATCATACAGTAGCTCGTGTAGGTGTGATCTATAGACCCCCTGGACAAGTAGAAGAGCTAGATAATCTGCTGTTTGAGGAAATAGCCAAAATGGCAATGAAGGGGGAAGTTATTATCATGGGGGACTTTAATATTCCTGATGTGAACTGGAAAACCAAAACAGCTGGGTGCACCAGGAGTACAAATATTCTAAACTCCCTACTGGGATTATCTCTAACACAAGTAGTTGAGGAGCCGACCCATAAAGAGGCCATATTGGATTTAATACTCACAAATGGAGGTTTGGTATCAGACGTTGTTGTAGGTGAAAATTTGGGATCTAGTGATCATCAGTCAGTATGGTTTAATATAAGAACATGGATGGAGCCGCACCACACAAAAACAAAAGTTTTAGACTTTAAAAAAACAGATTTTTCTAAAATGAGATTTTGTGTGAAGGAGTCATTATCAGACTGGAGGAGTTTAAAGGGAGTCCAGGAGAAATGGGATTATTTAAAGGAAGCATTATTGAAGGCCACAGGCAATTGCATTCGGCTTGTTAGCAAAAACAAAAAAGGGAAGAAACCACTGTGGTACTCTGCAGAAGTGGCCAAAATAGTGAAAAACAAAAAGACAGCATTCAATAATTATAAAAAAACTCAGAGTGAAGAAGATAGGCAAAACTATAAGATTAGGCAGAAAGAGGCAAAGCAATTTATAAGAGCTTCCAAAGCACACGCAGAAGAGAAAATAGCTCAGTCAGTAAAAAAGGGGGACAAAACATTTTTTAGAAACATAAACGAGAAAAGAAAAGTAAAACAAGGATTAGTTAGATTAAAAACAAAGGAAGAAAGGTATGTAGAAGAGGATAAAAGTCTCGCTGACTGCCTCAATGAATATTTTTGTTCAGTCTTTGCAGAAGAAAAGGAAGGAAAGGGACCTCAGTTAGGAGGAAACACTAACGAGACATTTACATATCAGTTTACAGAGGAGGAGGTTCTACAGCAGCTTTCTAAAGTAAAGACAAATAAGTCAATGGGGCCTGATGGGATCCACCCTAAATTATTAAAAGAGCTCAGTGATGTAATAGCAAAACCGTTAACAGATTTATTTAACCAATCCTTGCTAACGGGAGTCGTCCCAGAAGACTGGAAATTAGCAAATGTTGTGCCCATTTACAAGAAGGGTAGTAGGGAGGAATCGGGGAACTATAGGCCAGTTAGTCTTACGTCAGTAGTGGGGAAATTAATGGAAACCATGTTAAAGGAAAGGATTGTTGAACATCTAAAAACACATAGATTACAGGATCAGAAACAACATGGGTTTACCTCAGGGAGATCATGCCAAACTAATCTTATTGATTTTTTTGATTGGGTAACAAAAATAACAGACACAGGTGGTGCAGTAGACATTGCTTATTTAGATTTCAGTAAGGCTTTTGATACTGTTCCGCATAGAAGGGTTATCAATAAATTGCAGTCTTTGAGCTTGGATTCCAATATTGTTGAATGGATTAGGCAGTGGCTGAGTGCATAGGTGACTCTACAGGGGGGCAAGGGGGGCAATTGCCCCCCCTAGGTTATTCCTTGCCCCCATGTGCCCCCCCACCAAAAATCAGCATCCAGCTTACCACACTTATTCGGACCACTGTATCTCCGTCCCTGTGCATCGTATATGGACGATCTATGTGTCATTGGAAAGGGCAGATTCTGGCCTTTTCAATGATATCCAACATGACCATATTCAATTTGAAATAAAAGTCATAAAACATTAAATAATAACGGGCACTTAAACTTAAGCATTTTCACAGGGTTGAAATGTCTCAGCAGTGAAGTGGTTAATGTTCACACTATACATTACATTGTGTATTACGTTAGTTTTTGCCTTGGTTTAGTTGTATATTAAGGGTTAATGGGTAGGCTTCATCCCTCACGGTATACAATTAATTTTTTCCTTGATTAATGGAATTGTAGGGGTTAATCGGTAGCTACATGCCTCACAGTGTATTCATTTCATGTTTTACCTTGATTAATGGCATATTAGGGGTTAAGGGGTAGCTAAATGCCACATCGTTTATTATTTTTATTGTAGTTCCCTGGGTTTATGGCATTTTAGGGGTTGTTCCCTGGGTTTATGGCATTTTAGGGGTTACTATGGAAGTTAGAATCTAAAGTCTAATCATCTTTAGATCCTCTGCTTTTCGTCACATTTCGGGGAATTCATTGAGCCGAAAACATACAGGGTTATTCAGAGAGAGTGAAAAGCTGGAGAATAACTGGAGAATGAAAAATTCTAGGTCAAAATAGCCGATTTGGAAAGTGAGATGAAAGGGAGAATTTTTCTGGTTTGGCTATTTTGACCTAGAATTTTCCATTCTCCAGTTATTCTCCAGCTTTTCACACTCTCCGAATAACCCTGATAGTGAATTCCTATTTAGTGAACATTCACTGTAATTTGCTAAAAGTAGAGTCGCTGAAGCAGCAATCAGACAATCAGTGAAAACTGCCGAATTGTGATAAATAAAGTATCAGGTTAGTACAATAAAAAGGTATCATTGCATCACATTACTCTGGGGTTTTGGAATCTTATTCATATATACTTATTTAGGGCACTATTACCTGGTGTGGGTTAACCCTTGCGTTCGCATGGTTTTGCGTTAGCGCCAGGTTAATGGCGTCTAGCGCCTGACCAACAGATCGTTTGCCTCCCGCTACAAACGGGAAAAATCACTTTGTGCGTTGCTATTAGCGATTTGTAGCTCAAGCTTACTGTACTTTCCGCGTCCTATACCTAACACGGGGAGCGCTAGAGATCTCTAGCGCTTTTGCAGATCACTTGGTGCCAGCGCTAATTTTTTGAGGGGTGCTAATTGCAACATTTTACCTACTGCTCAACTCTGGTGCTAACGCCAAAAAAACAGGTCCTTGCCCAAAATTAACAGACAATTGAAAGGAATGCAGCACAGGTGTTCTCTTGGCCCCATACACCATAGCAATGGATCTGGTCCGCATTGTCGTTGCTGTTGCAGTAGGCTCTATTATAAATATATCCTTTATCCACATATATCCTAATTCTAATATTTTGCCTAATTTTAAACATTTTATGCTGGGGTTATTCATAGTATGGAAGTGGTTGATTATTAGGGTGACCGTGTGGACCATGTTTAAAGGGACATGTGAATAAGTCTTGCCCTGAAACATGTATTCTTTATATGCTGCAGCAGGGAAATTTTTGTCGCTCACCTGGCCTTCCTTTTGGATCTATTAAATGCAGTGTAATGATTCTACATGCTGTCGGGTGGCACTTATCATGCAATGCCCACCAGCCTTAATATATGTATGCATCAAAACATGGATGATACGGCCACCTTGGAGGCTTTTAATAATGCAGGGTGTGAGGTTATTCACTGGATGTGTTCATATTCATGCTTGTGAGGGCGGGGGATAGGTATGGCCCGGCACTCTGCACTGGAAAAAAAAAAAAAACGTTCTATCCTGTACACAACCGCATTAGCGCTGGGTCTCAGCCCGGGTCTTTGTGTTTCCCTAGCATGCGCCAAACGACCTTGTTCATGGACTACTGCAGACAAGGTGATCTGTTAGTAGGTTGTCAGGCACGAAGTTTTAGCGACTCGCGGTAATTTTTCCTTTAGTGATGGTGTTTTAGCTCACACCAGGTGATAGCTTAGGGCCCTTAGTTTTATTCAGTGGTTTGATGATTTAGTGGTGAAAATTATTAGTGCCCCCCCAGTTTTGACTGCGGTATCTTCTGTGCCCCCCCTAAATATTGTTCCTAGAGTCGCCACTGGCTGAGTGACAGGCAACAGAGGGTTGTGGTAAATGGAGTTTATTCGGCGCAAGGTCTTGTTACCAGTAGGGTACCTCAGGGGTCAGTACTTGGACCCATTCTCTTTAATATTTATATTAGTGATATTGCAGAAGGTATTAATGGAAAAGTATGTCTTTTTGCTGATGACTCAAAGATTTGCAACAGGGTTGACGTTCCTGGAGGGATCAGCCAAATGACAAATGATTTAGGTAAACTAAAAAAATGGTGGGAGCTGTGGCAATTGAGTTTTAATGTGGATAAGTGCAAGATAATGCACCTGGGACGTAAAAACCCAAATATAGAATATTTGATACAGTCCTAACCTCAACATCTGAAGAAAGGGATTTAGGGGTTATTATTTCAGAGGATCTAAGGGTAAGTAGTCAATGTAATAGAGCAGCAGGAAATGCTGGCAGAATGCTTGGTTGTGTAGGGAGAGGTATTAGCAGTAGGAAAAGGGAAGTGCTCATGCCACTGTACAGAGCACTGGTGAGACCTCACTTGGAGTACTGTGTGCAGTACTGGAGACCGTATCTCCAGAAGGATATAGACATCTTAGAGAGAGTTCAGAGAAGGGCTACTAAAATGGTGTACGGCTTGAAGGAGAAAAGTTACCAGGAAAGGCTTAATGATCTTAACATGTACAGCTTGAAAAAAAGACGAGACAGAGGAGATATGATAGAAACATTTAAATACGTAAAGGGAATCCACAAGGTAGAGGAAGGGAGTATATTTAAATGGAAACAAAGTAGCAAAACAAGAGGACATAGTCTTAGATTAGAGGGGCAAAGGTTTAAAAGTAACATCAGGAAGCATTATTTTACTGAGAGGGTGGTGGATACATGGAACAGTCTTCCAGTAGAAGTGGTAGAGGCCAAAACAGTAATTGAATTTAAGCAAGCATGGGATAGGCATAAGGCTATCCTAAACAAAAGATAAATCCAGGTAAAGTATCCATGTAATTGGGCAGACTAGATGGGCCGAAAGGTTCTTATCTGCCGATATTTTTCTATGTTTCTATAGATAAACAAATACATGAAAAATTAAATATGAACTAAGTTATTTTCATTTTTTTAACACAATTTCTATAGAAAATTTCTATTCTACCCTATATTTAATTGATAAGTTTGCATCCCATGTTTCAAATAAATGATAAAACATTTTTTTCAGCAAAAATCATTTAATAGTCAAGGGGTTAAAAGACATTGCACGTAAACCAGGGCAAATGTATATCATGTAGTAAGTCAATTAAAAGATTTATTATAAGGGGTGAACATATTTTAGGTGATACTGTGTCTCAGAACTACATACAAACTGGTAATTAACCCCTTCACTACCAAGACAGACTGCACTCGAACTGCAGGGCACCTCTAGTTTCCCTGATACGAGTATAGTTGATATGGTGTTCCACAGGAGAAGTGCTAAAGAATTTGCTTATTGCAAATTAAAAGTGCTCGCATTTGGGATCCAGAACATGCCTTTAAAGTATATATCGTGTTCCACAAAAGAACAGTCATTAGGTTGGCATAGTGTAGGACCTGCCGGGGTGGACTACAATGGCGTTGTGGCAGGATTATGCAACATATGATCATATCTTCTAACCAAAGGGGTTATTCAAAGAGAGCTGAACTTGGTGAATTTCCAGTGAAATATGGTGCAATTCGGTGGCAGTGAAATCTCCATAGAGAAGTAACGGTTAATCTATTCAGAGACACCGAACAGCAGAGAAAAGTTGGCGAAATGCCCTTATTTTCGGTGGTTTCATTCAACAGGTTTAAACTGGCGAGTCCCATGTGTTGTAATTTTAAAACAATTCACCGTTTTTTAAAATTTTTATTCAGTTGTTTATTCTTTTCATTTGCAGCTCTTTATTAATTAATTTTTTAGAATTTTTTTAGGCATTTTTCTGGATTTTTTTATGCAAAATTTATGATTCCGTTTTTTTAATGAGTTTTTTTTTATTCTGCAACAGACCTTTTCCTTGTTATTCACAGGACGTTATATATTATTTCTAGGAATTTTCATGCATTATTTTTGTTTAAAACACCTTTTAAAAGTTTCTTTTTTTTCTTTAACCCTGCTCGTCAGCTGGTCGGTTTCTTCCGGAGGCAGTCTGTTCGGCGAGTCGTTGGCTGCGTTCGGCGGCTTTGAGGCTGCTTTTGGTTAATCAGATCGATTTGGGTATTTTTCAGCAGCGTTCGGAGGTCTATCTGTGGCGTTCGGTGGATTGATTCGCAGCACTTCGGGAACCCTGTGGTGAATGCTGATTTCGGCGAATTGGGTCGGCAAATTGAAATTGCCAAAGTGCGCCGAATGAAAGAGTACTCTTTGAATAACCCCTCAAATCTCCATCAATTCCCAAGTCATATGTTTTTAAAATCTTTAAGGCTATCAGGGTTATTCAAAGAGATCCGAATTGCTGGTGAAAGGTAACCGAACATTGAAATTCAGCGTACGGTTACCTTTCCTGGCCATTCGGCATAACTCATTCTGCCGTTTTGTGCTACAATGTAACTACATGACCCACCATTGTGACATGTTAAAAGAGCTAAACTGGCCGTCGCTGGAATCTAGACGCTCCCTTCACCTTTCCAACCTGGTGTTTAAGAGCTTTTCTGGGAAGCTACCACCCCACCTGAATAGGCTGATTGCCCTGGCAGTACCCTCATCCTATAACCTCCGATCCAGGACCAGCACCTTACTTGCAATACCACAATACAAAAAGACAGTGGCTCGATCCTCATTTTCCTACAGAGTACCACAATTATGGAATAACCTCCCAGACGCCATCAAATCTTCCACCAGTCTAAAGTCCCTTAAGAGCTCCATATTAACATACCTCAATACAGAATGCACCTGAAAACATGTAACATAGTGACTATATTTCCTACATATTTATTTTTCTGTTAATCTGTATATTTGATTTTGTGTTAATATCTTGCATTTTACTAATTTGTATTTCTTTAACCACTCAATGTTCTTGAACCCAGGACATACTTGAAAACGAGAGAAATCTCAATGTATCCTTCCTGGTAAAATACTTTATAAATAAATAAATAAATATTCAGAGAGGAGGCAGTTCACCAAATGTTGGCGAATTGCCTGCACATACGGTGCCTGTTCGAGGGCAGTGAAATCCCCCATAGAGAAGCAATGCTTCGTCTATTCAGAGAACAAAAATCAGCAGGGAAAAGTTCCCGAAATGCCCTGCCATTCGGTGGTTTCATTCGGCAGGTTTATTCAGGAGAATCCCATAGGCATCAATGTTAAAAATATTCCCGTTTTAATACAATATCTAATAAACCGTTTATTATAATATTCTGCAGTAAAGAATCTCTTTATTTTTAGTTTTTTTAGGATCTTTTAGGCCTATTTTGGGATTTTTTTATCAACATTTTTTTCCCCTTTTTTTAAAATCTTTTTTCTTTTTTCTGTAACAGCCCTTTTTATTATCATTCATTGGATCTTATATGTAAATTTCAGACATTTTCTCTCAGTAGTTTCTTTGCAAACAGCGTTTCACTTCACAAACATTCAAGCGTACTGTTTTTTTTCTTCACTCCATTCGTCTGCGGTGTCGGGTTTTTCCAGCGGCTGCTCTGTGCTGTGATCGGTGGCTGCTTGGGTTTCTCCGGCGTGTACGGCGGGGTTAATCCAGATGTGTTTGCGGGTTTCGGTGTGCCTTCGCCGGGTTTTGCGGTGAGTGTTCGCCGGGTTTGCGGCGGCTTTTCCCTGCATTACGACGGCCCTGTGGTGCTCGCTGAATACACCGAAGGGTCGCCGAAATGGGATCGCCAAATCGCACCGAATTGAAGAGAACGAAAAGTCACCGAACGTGCGGTGACTTTTCGATTCTCTTTGAATAACCCTGATCTGTGTTTTTAATGCGAGTCAGCTGAAGGAATTGGGAAACTTTTCTCAATACCATTAATAATTCTCGCACTACCCAGGGATTTGTGTTTAGCTGTAACATATTTGTAGCTAATACGACACGTAATATCTACATAGCCTATTAATTCCAGCTGGCAGAAATGTGTACAAAGGTAAACTAATGCTAAGATTGAAAACAGTGGGGAAACAATAGCAGGAAACCTACGAAACAGCATGAGTAATTGCCGTCCATGGGACAATGCAGCTGCAATTCATCACCGTATCAGCTGCAACTTATTTAATATTAACTTTGAATATGAAACTTTAAAAAAAAACAATCATTTTTTAAAGTATCCATTTTGGGATAATCAGATCATTAATAACGTTTATTCGGTGTTTACTTACAGTGTGGCGATTTGCATATTTCGTTGTCAGCCGCACACAAAGAAAATGATCGTGCAGGGATTGATAACTCATTTGTTACTGTATTACGAGACAGGCTTTAAAGAAAATTTATGCTGCTTTTTACTCGCTCAATGCCCCCTGTAGGGTCTCTTACAAAGGAATGGGGCGTTCAGGTGTTTATATAAAATAAATGCATGGTATATTCACTTTAAAAGCACCTTTCGTTTAATTGCAAAGAGCAATAAACCGGGGAAACAAAACATTTAGCCTGTTTTGCTGCTCTACTAGCGGCGATAAAGTGATTTATTACCATTAACATACGTGTTTAGAAGAAGTCAAGTATATATCGTGAGGTGTCTTCCAAGGACACTACCTGGTGAGGTGTTCTCAGTGGTGTATTTAGGTTTTGTGCTGCCCTAGGCCTGACTAACTTTTTTTTATTATTTTTTATTACTTTTTTTCTTTACTTTAAACATGGTCATGTTTGGAATAATTAGAAAGGCCATGCTCTGGCCTGCTAGCTGCCAACAGTCGGGAGATATTGGGGTTCAAAGGAACCCCCTATCTTTCCTTAGGAGTCAATGAGGATGTTCCCCACACGTCCTCACACTTTTTTTGCCACCCCCTGGAAAGTGCCGCCCTAGGCCTAGGCCTTGTCAGCCTAGGCCAAGATACAGCACTGGGTGTTCTGACCAGGATCCGAGCCTTTATCCCACTGTTGTAGAACAGAGACACGGTGGAGAGTTTGAACCTGCTTCTCCATGGTTGTAGAGAAATACCTATTTAGAGGATAGCGGAGTTCTGTCTGATTATTTTTTGCAGTTTGGTGGCATTCGCCAACGCTCTTCAATGCTTTTCGGTGACATTTTTAAAAAAATTTGTGGGGCTTTGGCGACTCCATCTTCGGTGCACTAAGATGACCATTCACTATAGGGTTATTCAGAGAGCAGATCTGGCCCCGAAAGGTCACCGAACAGGGAATTTCCTCGTACGGTGCAATTTCGTGGCCATTCGGCTATTCAGAAAGCAGACAGTTCGCCAAACTTTTGGCAAACTGCCAGCTAAATACGGTGCCTGTTCGACGGCAGTGAAATCCCCCATAAAGAAGCAATGGTTAATCTATTCAGAGACACCGATCAGTAGAGAAATGTAAGTGAAATGCCCTGCTGTTCGGTGGTTTCATTTGTCAGGTTTATTCAGGCGAATCCCATAGGCTTCAATGTTAAAAATATTCCTGTTTTTATCCAATATCTAATACACCGTTTATTCTTTTAATCTGCAGCAAAAATTCCCTTTATTTATTTATTTTTTAAAAATTAAGATTTTTTGGTGGATTTTTTCGCAAAGAAAATCCATTTTTTTTAATAGCGGTTTTTCTTTTATCTGTATCAGACCATTTTATTATTATTCATAGGACCTTACACTATATGTTAATTCCTGACATTTTTGTCCAGTAGTTTTTCTTTGCAAACTGCGTTTCAAATTGGACTCTTTCAATGGTTTTTTTTTTGGTTTTTTTTACCACGTTCGTCTGTTTGTTGGCTTTTTTCGGCGGCTGGTCGTCTCTGTGTTCGGCAGATCGTCGGCTTTTTCCCAGATGCGGATCGGCGAGTTTGCAGCGGTTTATTGGATCTGATCCAATCCGATAATTTTTCGAATCGGATCCGATAATTTGTACGAAATTTTAAAAGAAAGTCACTAAAAAAACTGATAAAAAAAAATAAAAAAGCTGCAGCAAAACCCGCCAAAATTATCAGATCCCTTCATTTTGGCATGTTCCTGGCGGCTTATCGAATCGGATTCGATTTTGTGCCTGACCTGCCGTAATTATTGAATACGATAATTTTGGTGGCTTTTTTTTTCCGATCTGCGTTTTTCTGGTGGCTTTTCCCCACAAATTGGGGACCCTGCGGCTAATGTCGAAGTGAAATTGTTGTGAATAGAGCCTTTTATATTTTTTTCCAATGCCAAAATTCAAATATTTTGATCTGAAAATAGCAAACATCTCCTTAAATTCATCTCTTCCGAAGGTCACACGATCTTGTCTGAAGGATGTTGCACTCCTTAATGTAGAAAAATCCGCATTTTATATAATCACATATAGTGTTTTACACTACAAAAAATTGCGTTCTGCAGAAAGCGGCGCAGTTAATTGCCCTGTTCTCCAAATTTTGCAGCTCCCGAATTGCAGCCCATCTGATCTGCGAGGAAACTGTTTAGTTTCGCACTTAAGACTCAGACAACGCAATCAATCACGATGAAAATATTTGCTATTCTGCCTCATATATTTTAATGTAACAGTCGATTTTCTGGCACAAAAATAAGAAGCAAACATAGCGGATCATATCGGCACCATCTGTTGCATCTTAATGTTAAAAGTTGTTCGCTTTTACCTTATAATGCTTCCCTTGAGCTGTTTGCATTTGACCACAGTCATTTCCATGAATGGAGATGGGAACAGCTGGTGCCTAATTATAGACCAATAAGACGTGACTTTAACCGTTTGAAAGAGGGGAGAAATGGTGAGCTTTCCGACACATGCGACTGTGAAAGGTAGGCTTTCCAGACAGTCCTCAAAACAGACTGTCATAACGATATGCAATAGAGATGTGCATTCGTTTCGGAAAAATTCGGAATTTGGAAAGAAATTTGATAATTCGTAGTTCGGAAGTACTTCCGAATAACGAATCGATACGATACAAATTCGAAACGAAACGGTATATAACGAATTTATTTCGATTTACACTGTCATCATCATAAAAGAAAAATTTGAATAATTGATATCAACTATCGAATTTGAAATGAACTATCAAATTGATATTAACTATCGAATTGAACTTAACTTACAATACAAGTAATAGACAGCAACGGATTTTATGAAACAAATTAATTTTGTTTAACTGTTTAATTTGACTCAAATACTAAATCTGTGACACAGCTTAAAATTTAACCCTAGCTTTTCTTTTAACAGCAAAATTTGATTAATTGGGGTTTTATTTAGTAATCCAAAATTCAAATTGATATCAACTATCGAATTGATATATGAAATTCGAATCGATTCAAAATATCGAATCGATCCGAAACAAAACGAAATACGAAACAAAGTTATTTCTGAAATTCTGAAAACAAAATTATTTAAAAACGTAACAAAACGAAGCTAAGCGAAACAAATTTTTCAGCCATGCACATCCCTAATATGCAAGTACTTTAGTCACTTATTATATTTAAAGTGTCAGAGAACTTTAATACATTGTGTAAGGAAGGATGATTGACCATTATCCAAACATTAACCATTGTCCAGATCTGTGGCAAGAGCTAAATATTTGCTAAAGACCCGCGTCTGCTACAAGGTCCAGACTGATTGTTATGCAGAGATAATACCAAATGAATGGATCATGAGCCAACCAGAGAGTTTGAAGTCTCCAAATACCTGCCTCATATAATCCCAATGATGCCATTGTATGTTCTGGGAGGAGGAAAAGAGACGTCCCTGCTCTATCCAACACTATCTGGATTCAAACTACCAGCTCTCTATAGAGTCAGCAAATTAGGACCAAATAAATGTTGCCTATCCACTCCATGGGCATGAATCATAACAGAATACCAACAGGATACTTCAAAATGAACTATCTGGACTCTGTCTTACGATACAGTAGGATCTGATGATGGAGCAAAGTCAACACATCCTGATCACACCCATGCCAACCTGTGTTTGCCTGGAAATTCCTGACGCCCACTCAAGACCTGTCCATTGCCTGTGAGAAGACCAGGCTGGGAAGAAGTGGCCAAATGAATGGCTAGACCAAGCAGAACAGAGTCACACAATCTGGAATAGATAGTCATAGAAACATAGAATATGTCGGCAGATAAGAACCTTTCGGCCCATCTAGTCTGCCCAATTACATGGATACTTAACCTGGATTTATCTTTTGTTTAGGATAGCCTTATGCCTATCCCATGCCTGCTTAAATTCAATTACTGTTTTGGCCTCTACCACTTCTACTGGAAGGCTGTTCCATGTATCCACCACCCTCTCAGTAAAATAATGCTTCCTGATGTTCCTTTTAACCCTTTGCTCCTCTAATCTAACACTATGTCCTCTTGTTTTGCTACTTTGTTTCCTTTTAAATATACTCCCTTCCTCTACCTTGTGGATTCCCTTTACGTATATAAATGTTTCTATCATATCTCCTCTATCTCGTCTTTCTTCCAAGCTATAAATGTTACGATCATTAAGCCTTTCCTGGTAACTTTTCTCCTTCAAGCCGTGCAGCATTTTAGTAGCCCTTCTCTGAACGCTCTCTAAGGGGTCTATATCCTTCTGGAAATATGGTCTCCAGTGCTACACACAATACACACAATAGTGAGGTCTTACCAGTGCTCTTTACAACGGCATGAGGACTTCCCTCTTTCTACTGCTAATACCTACACAACCAAGCATTCTGCCAGCATTTCCTGCTGCTCTATTACATTGTCTACTTACCCTTAGATCCTCTGCAATATTAACCCCTAAATCCCAACCCTCAGATGTTGAGGTTAGGACTGTAGCCAAATAGACAACGGATGTTTCTGATGATCGAGACTTCAAGAAAAATTTACCAAATTGCACATTAGATTCACTTGCTGCTTTTTCACCACTACACATTACTATTATATTATTATCATTATCATCGTTTATATAGCATCAACAGTTTACGCAGCACTTTACAATAACCACTGGGAACGAGACAAAATTAAAGCAAACATCGGAACAGAAACAAGAGGTGTAGAGGGCCCTGCTCATAGGCCAATCTAGAGGAGATGGGTAAGAGGAAGACAAAAAGAGTTATAATGGTCATCAGGATCACTAGAGCCAGTGGTTCAGGAATGGTGGGGGCCATGGAAGTGACATCTATCATGATGTGCGGGTAGGTGAGGAAAGGGATAGGTCGGCATCAGTAATGTGGTACACTAAATTGATGAAATGGGTTTTAAGGGATTTCTTGAAGGCCCAAGCATTAGGGGAGAGTCTGATAGGGTGAGGTAGGTCTTTCCACAGGACCAGAGCAGCTCTTGAGATATCTTTGAGGAGAGAAATGGCAGTGAGGGTTGAAGCTTCAACGCAGGCATTTTTCAAAGGCATTGAGGAAAGCAGCTAGAATCATGGTAAGGTAGCCTTGAAGAGGACTATCTAATTGGGTGGTGATGTCAGATATTTGAGAAAACAATGGAATACCACACTTGACATAAAATGACGAGAAAGCTGCTTGACAGCCATTAGGTGGAGCCAAAATACCCAGACAATGTTATGGTATCTAAGATCTATATGCAAAACAAAGTATCTGCTGGACGGAGATCATTTAGATTCAGGTAGTTGATATAGTGCTTGGTTTCAGGAACTTTTTTAGGAGATGCTGCCATGAAATTTGAAATAGCATGCCCTAGTTTTACAGAGCAGAATTGTGACATTGATGGAGTGAAAATAGTTCCAGCTCTGAAAACCCTTGGGGAATCTTCAATGGTGTGATATCCTAAGTATATGCATATAATAAGGGATAGATTTCCACATGCGAACAATGTCTAGAAAGAGAATTTATTTCAAATGCGACCCTCCATTTATTACATTTTACTAGGATGACAGGCACAACAAACATCTACAATACTATCAACGTTGAGCATGTAATTCCTTTTAATTGCAATATAGGCCAGCGATGCTCAACTTTGGCCCTCCAGATATTTTGGGCCTAAAATTTCCCACAGGGCTCTGATGATCTAACGAGTGGCTGAGTATCATGGGAGATTTCCAGCAGAAAAATCTGGAGGGGCAAGGTTGAGCACCCCTGTGTTAATACGATCCGGAGCTATGCTGTATCATTGCAAATAAAATTAGTTTGTTGTAAACTGATATCATTTGCAGTCTGGCTTCTAAATTTTTGGCACCTCACACATGACATCCAGGGGGGCTACCAGGGTGCTAAACTGCTTTTACAAGTGAATATCAGTGTGTTACTTGGAGATACTCACTTTCTGCATTACCGAGTAGACATGTGCATTCGTTTTAGTACTAAAACGATTTAGTCCGAATTTTGGGATAATTTAGTTTTCATATGACTCAAGAGAAACGAAACTGCTCAGTCCAAAAAACGAAAGAAACTAAAATAAAATGCACTATATTTTAGTTTCAGTCCTTTTTGTGATATTACATTGAGTGAAGGAGACCAGCAATGAAGAGCGCAACATCGCAACATCCGAAGTTCTGCACCCTCCACATGCCAATGCAGTAGGAAGTTCTATACAGAGAGGGGCATTAATTAATGCAGGAGGATGTTCTATACATTATACAGATAGGGGTATTAATGCAGGAGGATGTTATATACATTATACAGAGAAAGGTATAAATTGAGGAGGATGTTCTATACAGAGAGGGACATTAATTAATTCAGGAGGATGTTCTATATATTATACAGAGAGGGGTATTAATTAATGCAGGTGGATGTTGTATACATTATACAGAGAGGGGTATTAATTAATGCAGGAGGATGTTCTTTTTTTAGCCCTTTAAATCCAGTGGCTGTGAGCACTGAGATCGGCTGCTTGTACATTATCTCTCAGTACAATGTATCAGGCTCAGCTGTTACAGTAACTGACTGTAACAGCGCTCAGAATTTCAGTAAAACAAGGAAATAATATTCTTCTAATCTCTTATATATAAAAATATTATTTACTAGTTTTACTGAAACTCTGAGCGCTGTGATGAGCAGCAGACAGTTACTGTAACAGCTTTGCCTGACACGGGGCAGTATTACAATGTTGGTGCTAACTTAACCAGAGCTGTTGTAAACTAAAAACCTCCATAGGCGCCACTACAATAGTAATTGTATCCACTGGTTTTCGGATGAAAGAAATTAGTTTTCATACTAAAGAACTGAAAACGAATTTCTTTAGCAACTAAATAAATTGCATTTTAGGACTAATCCATTAGTTCAAAACGAAATTTTGTGCTGTGCACATGTCTATTACCGAGCCCCAGCTGCAATAGCTCCTTTTGGCCAACAGATGGCGACGTCTGCCAGACACAAAGGACTAGTACAATAAATCATGCATTAATTATATATTGAGACTATTCCCACTTTAGAATGAATGAAAAGGGATTTTTCTAAAACGCACTGGTTCCTGACAGTGGACGTCTGGAAAACCGCCTGGTAGTGAAGGGGTTAATATCTCAATTTTTATCGTTAGCATCTTGATTGGATAACATAGAAACATAGAAGAATGTCGGCAGATAAGACCCTTTCGGCCCATCTAGTCGGCCCAATTACATGGATACTTTACCTGGATTTATCTTTTGTTTAGGATAGCCTTATGCCTATCCCATGCTTGCTTAAATTCAATTACTGTTTTGGCCTCTACCACTTCAACTGGAAGACTGTTCCATGTATCCACCACCCTCTCAGTAAAATAATGCTTCCTGATGTTACTTTTAAACCTTTGCCCCTCTAATCTAAGACTATGTCCTCTTGTTTTGCTACTTTGTTTCCTTTTGGGCCCTGTGGTCCTTCTGTGTCCAGCTCTTGGTCGCCTGCTACAGATTCCACCTGTAGCTCTGTCCAGTGACCTTATGTTGCCTCACACCTGATTTTACTCTTGCGGTCCCTTGGACGGCTAATGTGTTACAAGGATATATGTCACAAATCAAATTTTTAAAAAGGAAAAACACGTTTTTTTCATTTACGAAGTTTTATATTATGTTGCGGAATGGGTCACGCTGCTTACACGGGCACACAAATGGCAACAGCAGTGAAAAGGTTAACATTTTAATGTGTATCGAATTACGATTATTTCAGCAATTACTTTATTACTCCACATTGTTGCACTTGTATGTTTTTCAAGAAGTTCATTACAACGCGTTTCTGTTTTGCATACAAAAGAGCCAATGCGACAGAATCCTTGCCAGACACATTATTTGCTCTTCTATTAGACTCCGCAGAGTGATTGAATCCTCTAGGTGATTTTTTTTTTTTTATCCCCCTGTCTTGAGCGTTCTGCTTGATTTCAGACAAACATTGCACTGGATACTTATCTCTTGCAATATATTAATCTTTAACACTGATGATGTAAATTAAGTGTATTTGTGCTGCTGGAAGGACAGTCTTTCTCATCTACATTAATGAAAGTAAGTAGCGATTTGGACAGATGTCCAATTATGTTTGGACAGCTATTCAATTAGTTATCCTTTTTTCTAAATACATTGGCTCACATATCTAAGGTACTTTGCTCTAATTTATAAACATAAGATATATCTAAACGTATTGTCTTTTATTGCTTCACGCTAAGTGATTTTTGTTATCAGGGTTTTGATTGAACCATATATTTTCCAATGTTGTATCTCTTAAAAAGAGGAAAGAAATTCAAAACCGGATTATTATTTATAAAGTATTTTACCAGGAAGGATACATTGAGATTTTTCTCATTTTTAAGTATGTCCTTGGTATTAATACACTGCCTGGCCCAAAAAATAACCCACCATCTGGATATAACTAAGCCAACAGGTGCTCGCCTTCCATTGGATAATTACTGCACTGATTAATATGTTTCAGGTCATGTGACTCCCTGAATATACTTTTCTCCCCTGATGGCACAGCGGGCATATTCCAAGATGGCAATGCCAGGATTCATCGGCCTCAAATTGTGCAAGAGTGGTTCAGGGAGCATGAGACATCATTTTCACATATGGATTGGCCACTGCACAGCCCAGACCTTAACCCCATTGAGGTTAATCTTTGAGATAATGTGCTGGAGAAGACTTTACGCAGCGCCGCGACTCTCCCATCATCAATACAAGATCTTGGCCACAAATTAATGCCACTCTGGATGCAAATAAATGCTGTGACATCGCAGGAGCTTATCCAAACGATGCCGCGGCGAATGCGTGACACAATCACAGCAAAAGGCGACACAACCAAATATTACAGTGTGTGAACTTTTGTAGGCAGATAGTGGATGTATTTATTAGAAATGTGCATTTTATTCCGAATCGCAATTAGGACGAAATTCTACCGATTCTTATTTCGGAAGCACTTCCGAAATAACGAATCGGTCTCGCCCGAAACGGAATGAAAACGAAACGGAATATAACAAATTGATATTGTTTGCACAAATCGATTTGTTTTACCATTTCGCAGATTTAGCACCACGTTGCTGTCTTTTGGCCGTGGAGCTGAATCTGATGTATTGAGCACCACAAGCCATGGACAGCACCATGGTGCAGTTCGATACGATTCGGCGGCAGTGAAATTCCCCATAGAGAAGTAATGGTTAATATATTCAGAGAACGCCGAACAGCAGTGAAATGTCAGTGAAATGCCCTGATTTTCGGTGGTTCGTTCGACAAGTTTAAACAGGCGAATCTCAGAAGATTCAATGTAAAAAAAAATCCCCGGTTTTAGTAAATATTTATTCAACCGTTTATTCTTTTCATTTGCAACAAAAAGCCTTTTAATTTATAGATTTTCTTAGAATTTGAGTATTTTTTTGTATTTTTTAGAAGAAAGTTTTGGATTCCCAATTATTTTTAAATAGCAAGGCTTTTTCTTTTTTGTTTTTTGTTGGTTTTCTTTGTGTTTTTATATTCTTTCCTCCAGTCTGGCTGAGTTCGGCGGGTGTTGTCCTTGGTGCTGAAATGTATTTCAGCACCGAGGACAGGGGGATCTTATGCTCTAGAGCACCGTAGAGCTGCTGTCCTTGATGCTGAATCATATTGTAGAATCAAGGACAGGGGGGATTACATATCTTTTTTATTTTTTAACCCTTATCTAAGTAATTAATTAATCCATTTCACATTCTGAAATAACAAATAAAACTGAAATAACGAATCGATACGAAATACAAATTACTGATCTCCCGTAATAATGAATTGATCCGAAATATGAATCACAGTAACATAACGAACAAACCAAAACAAAATAAAAAAAACAACAAATTGATCCAAAACAAAACAAAAAATTTTTGTGCACATGTCTAGTATTTATTGTTATTTTAATGGCAACACAAAACAAGGTGCAGAGTGTTTTACTATCAAATATGTAAAAATATGATAAATCTTGCCTTTTCAGAACACCCGAACACAAATAATTAAAAAGAAAAGAAAGAAAAATGTGAGTAAGAGGGATACAATTTTGAATCCTTTAGGATGAGATACTCTTTGTATCTACACTATATTGCCAAAAGTAATCGCTCACCTGCCTTGACTCGCATATGAATTTAAGTGACATCCAGGGCCGGATTAATGTAGGGGCGGATGGAGCGGCAGCTCCAGGCCCCTTCCATTAAATAGGCCCACAGCTGCCCCAAGAATAGAGGAGCCACCGGCCGTCCGACAGATCTGCCACACGCGCGCACACACACAGCACACACACACCGTGATGAAGCCGATCCTCTCAAGCGGCCCCACCGTGTTGTAAAATGTGCAGGAGTATTTTGGGCCAGAGCAGCCACTAGGTGTCACTCATCAGCTGCTCTGTGAGACACGACTGCTCCTCCCCATCCTCCTCTTCCTGTTTCCAGCCATGTGGAAGGAAGGTGACTGGTAAGGAGAGCAGCTGAGCAGCAGCCAGGGAGAAAGGTAAGCTTCCCCTAGCTGATGATTCACCCGGGCAGCTTTTTTTTTGTAATTTACCTTCACCCCTTATCCCCACCCCGCAGCTCTCCCTCTGAACTCATTCGGGGAGGGGGGGGGCAGCATGCAGGGGGACAATAAAGACACAGACAGGAAGAGGGATCACAGACACAGAGAGAGAGGGGGATGAAAGAAAGAGAGAGGAGGTGATGAAAGAGAGAGGAGGTGATGAAAGAGAGAGGAGGTGATGAAAGAGAGAGGAGGTGATGAAAGAAAGAGAGAGGAGGTGATGAAAGAGAGAGGAGGTGATGAAAGAAAGAGAGAGGAGGTGATGAAAGAAAGAGAGAGGAGGTGATGAAAGAGAGAGAGAGGAGGTGATGAAAGAAAGAGAGAGGAGGTGATGAAAGAAAGAGAGAGGAGGTGATGAAAGAAAGAGAGAGGAGGTGATGAAAGAAAGAGAGAGGAGGTGATGAAAGAAAGAGAGGGAGGTGATGAAAGAAAGAGAGAGGAGGTGATGAAAGAGAGAGGAGGTGATGAAAGAAAGAGAGAGGAGGTGATGAAAGAGAGAGAGGAGGTGATGAAAGAAAGAGAGAGGAGGTGATGAAAGAAGAGAGAGGAGGTGATGAAGAAAAAGAGAGAGGAGGTGATGAAAAAGAGAGAGGAGGTGATGAAAGAAAGAGAGAGGAGGTGATGAAAGAAAGAGAGAGGAGGTGATGAAAGAAAGAGAGAGGAGGTGAAAGAGAAAGAGAGAGGAGGTGATGAAAGAGAGAGAGGAGGTGATGAAAGAAGAGAGAGGAGGTGATGAAAGAAAGAGAGAGGAGGTGTGAAGAGAAGAGAGGGGGATGAGAGAGGGGATGAGAGAGGGGGATGAGAGAGAGAGGGGATGAAGAGAGAGAGGGGATGAAAGAGGGGGGTGAATGAGAGAGAGGGGATGAATGAGAGAGGGGGATGAATGAGAGGGGATGAATGAGAGAGGGGATGAATGAGAGGGGATGAAAGAAGGGGGATGAAAGAGGGGGGATGAAAGAGAGAGAGGGGATGAAGAGGGGGGATGAAGAGAGAGAGGGGGAAGAGAGAGAGGGGATGAAAGAGAGAGAGGGGATGAATGAGAGAGGGGGATGAAAGAGGGGGGATGAAAGAGAGAGGGGATGAAAGAGAGAGAGGGGGATGAATGAGAGGGGGATGAATGAGAGAGGGGATGAATGAGAGAGGGGGATGAGAGAGGGGGAATGAAGAGAGAAGGAATGAAAGAGAGGGAGAGAGGGGGATGAAAGAGAGGGGTGGAATGAAAGAGGGGGATTGAAAGGGGGGTGAAGGGGGAATGGAAGAGGAGTCACAGAGAGACAGGAGTCACAGGGATGAGAGGAGTACAAAGAGAGTGAGGGATGAGAGGAGTACAGAGAGGGATGAGAGGAGGACAGAGAGGGATGAGAGGAGTACAGAGAGAGGGATGAGAGAGGCGTACAAAAAGAGCGAGGGATGAGAGGCGTACAGAGAGAGAGCGAGGTATGATTGAGGAGTACAGAGCGAGAGATGAGAGAGGCGTACAGAGAGAGTGAGGGATGAGAGAGGAGTACAGAAGAGTGAGGGATGGGATGCGTACAGAGAGCAAGGGATTAGGGAGGAGTACAGAGAGCGAAGGATGAGAGGAGTACAGAGAGAGGGATGAGTGGAGTACAAAGAGAGTGAGGGATGAGTGGAGTACAGAGAGAGCGAGGGATGAGAGGAGTACAGAGCGAGCGAGGGATGAGAAGAGGAGTACAGATAGAGCGAGGGATGAGAGGAGTACAGAGAGAGCGAGGGATGAGAGGAGTACAGAGAGAGCGAGGGATGAGAGAGGAGTACAGAGAGAGCGAGGGATGAGAGAGGAGTACAGAGAGAGCGAGGGATGAGAGAGGAGTACAGAAAGAGGGGTGAGAGGAGTACAGAAAGAGGGGTGAGAGGAGTCACATAGAGGGATGGATGAGAGATGAGTCACTGAGAGGAGTCAGAGAGAGAGACGGACGGAGGAAAGGACTCAAAGATGTGTGACAGGGGTGGGAAAGAGTACACAGAAATGAGAGATACTACTTATACATACAGCACACATTACTGTGAGTTTTATTGCTGTGGAGCTCTGTGATACGCTCATACACTGCACATTACTGTGAGTTTTATTGCTGTGGAGCTCTGTGATACGCTCATACATTGCACATTACTGTGAGTTTTATTGCTGTGGAGCTCCGATACGCTCATCTGTGAATATATTATTCATGACTTCTCTATAGGACAATTTCACTGCCACTGAAGATTGTTGAATTTTGACGAATTGCACCGTATTTCGCTGTCAATGAGCCAGTATTTGGCGAACTGACAGTTTAGTAAATAGACGAACTGACACGAAATTGCACCATAGGGTGAAATTCACCGTTCGGTGCAGTTCGGTGGCAAGTTCGGGGCTTAGTGAATAACCCCTTCTGTTAACGCACTCCTACGTCAGTCGCCCAGCCACAAATCCACTCCTAGTTCACTCCAGCCACACACATTCATCAATCTCTATGACGCATAGCCCCCATTCACATCACATTCGGTCACTTTCACTCCTATGAATGATTTTTTTTTTCTGCAGCAGATATTTTTATTATTTATGGGACCTTTTTTATCATTTAAACACATTTTTTATTGGTTTAAATACAAGAATAGTGTAGTTCCATTTATTGTTTTTGTCTGCAGTCCAGCGGGCTTCAGTGGCGTTCGGCTGTCAGTCCGGCAGCATTTGGCTGGGACCCTGGGTTGTCCATAGTCACTTGCAGTAGACAACCCAGGAAGTCTGCCATCGTACGACCTAGGTTGTCCGTAGTCTGACGACCACGTTGGACGTCAGAATATGGACCCAGTGGACGGTCAGCCTAAGTCATGTTCCGTTGTAGTGCTATAAGTAAATTTTTAAAAAAGGTGTAAATATCCTATCAGATAAGCAAAGCAACGCGGATCGATGGTTGCCTAAGTATCTAAAAATAGGCCCACCGAAATCCTCAGCACCAGGCCCATGATACCCTTAATCCGGCCCTGGTGACATCCCATTCCTAATCCATAGGGTTCAATATGACGTCGGTCCACTCTTTGCAGCTAAAACAGCTTCATCTCTTCTGGGAAGGCTGTCCACAAGGTTTAGGAGTGTGTTTATGGGAATTGTTTAACCATTCTTCCAGAAGCGCATTTGTGAGGTCACACACTGATGTCGGACGAGAAGGCCTGGCTCTCAGTTTCCGCTCTAATTCATCCCAAAGGTGTTCTATCTTGTTGAGGTCAGGACTCTGTGCAGGCCAGTCAAGTTCATCCACACCAGACTCTGTCATCCATGTCTTTATGGACCTTGCTTTGTGCACTGGTGCACAGTCATGTTGGAAGAGGAAGGGGCCAGCTCCAAATGGTTAACACAAAGCTGGGAGCATGGAATTGTCCAAAATGTCTTGGTATGCTGAAGCATTCAGAGTTCCTTTCACTGGAACTAAAGGGCCAAGCCCAGCTCCTGAAAAACAACCCCACACCATAATCCCCCTCCACCAAACTTTACACTTGGCACAATGCAGTCAGACAAGTACCGTTCTCCTGGCAACCGCCAAACCCAGACTCATCCATCAGATTGCCAGATGGAGAAGCACGATCCGTCACTCCAGAAAACGCGTCTTCACTGCTCTAGAGTCCAGTGGTGGCGTGCTTTACACCACTGCATCCGATGCTTTGCATTGCACTTGGTGATATATGGTTTGGATGCAGTTGCTCGGCCATGGAAACCCATTCCATGAAGCTCTCTGCGCACTGTTCTTGAGCTATTCTGAAGGCCACATGAAGTTTGGAGGTCTGTAGCGATTGACTCTGCAGAAAGATGGCGACCTCTTCACACTATGCGCCTCCGCATCCGCTGACCCCGCTCTGTCAGTTTACGTGGCCTACCACTTCGTGGCTGAGTTGCTGCCGTTCCCAAACACTTCCACGTTATTATAATACAGCTGACAGTTGACTGTGGAATATTTAGGAGAGAGGAAATTTCATGACTGGATTTGTTGCACAGGTGGCATCCTATCACAGTTCCATGCTGGAATTCACTGAGCTCCTGAGAGCGACCAATTCTTTCACAAATGTTTGTAAAAACAGTCTGCATGCCTAGGTGCTTGATTTTATATACCTGTGGCCATGGAAGTGATTGGAACACCTGATTCTGAATTTTTGGATGGGTGAGCGATATATATTTGGCAATAAAGTATATAGATATATATATATATATATAGTATATCTATTTGGGATCGATTTGAGTTGCCATGTTGCATGGAAAGTCACAGTGCATCACACCCAGTAAAATACGAGATATGAGTGAAGTGGCAGTGGGCTTAACTGTAAGAAAAAAGTATAGCTGCAGCTACAGCTCTAAACATTACAGCACACCACTTCCTGTGAAAACAGGAAGTATGCACGCCAAGATCATAGCAGGGAAGCCATTATCAGTCATGTAAGCTACATGTTAAATCCGCTTGATTCTTGCTACAAACATTTTGTCATGTGACTTTAGCAGCGTACATGTTTAAAATTGGCTTGTACAGCTCGTGTAGTGTGGTGTGGTCAGGGAATTTAATCATTGTTGAACGCATCCATTTGTCTTGCTCATCTTGTTGTCGATTGCAGACGTGGGATTGCTGTCCTCATTAATCCATCAAATGTAGGTTTTCCAAGGACATTCCTCAGGACTCTGACATTTTTTATTAAATAGTCGAAAAGCTATAGGCCCGACTCCAGCTGAGCCGATAATAGGGAGCTGTTAATGGCAACAGGTGACTCTCTCGTGTCGCCTCTGTTACGAGTGAGCCAATATATGCTGGTGCCTTGACTCGTAATATTTGGGAGCTATTAGTAGACACCAGCAATGGTGCTGCCACTGCAATCCATAGGATTCCATGGACATTTCATGGAGCCATATGTGAGATCACAATGAAGGAAATTGGAAAAATATTTGTTCTCCTAATCCATTTGTTTGCAGTAAGAGGAGGTGGCGTATCACACCAACCTCTGATCATGGCACCAGAGGTGAGTCATTTATAAGGGGTTTATTATTTTGCTAATGCAAAACCCATTAGCACCACATCTTTGCAGCAGGTTTTTTTTTTTTTACATGCAAGAATAACAAGCAACCTTCAAATTGCTTGTTTTTCTCTGGGTGCCTTAAAATATACAGGACTATATTCCCTAGTTAATGCTAACATGAAGACGGTAAGCAGGATAATGTGCATCTCCAGATTTTCCCATACGGTTTCAATGTTAATGTTGTATTCTGGGGAAAGTGCTATCTCAGGACCTCGCCCCGGAACGCAGAGCTAAGCTCCCTGATACCTGCTGTTAAATTCTATTTCTAATATAATTACCATAAACCTTTTTCAAGTTTCTTCTCATATATCAAAACTGAAGTAAGACGCTGCGCGACTCTGATCAGAGGAGACGATGGAAACAACCACACCGAGATATGGCAGATCATCATCTGATCAGCTCCTGGTTTGTCAGATCCGTTTATTATTTCAACATCCAATAGAAATGTTCGTTATAGAAAAGAGCTTCCTGTCCACGCCCAACATACATAGGAATGTGATATAACTGCCAATCAGAGCAGATACATTTCTACATTAGGGATGAGCTGTTCGCGTTCGGACGGTTCGGAGTTTGACCCGAACTTTGGCAGCTCGAAAGTTCGCGAATTTCGAACTTTTTGGGCGTGTTCGGTTCGGGTTCGAAAAAAAAAAAGAAATTTTGAAAAAAGTATAGAAAATGCTTAAAAAATACTAAAAAATCTAGAAATAAAGAGACTCTTTACTTCAGAATATTATAAGCAACGGTTTATTAGATATTGAATTAAAAACTAATGTGTACGTGGAAAGATTATCAACTCTAAATGACCTCTGTTCACAAACGGGCATAACACCAGGTGTTTTTAGTCTGGTAATCAATTTGATACATTGTACAATATACTGAGGGTGGGGTGGTGTCTGATTCTGATTGAGATTTGAGAATTAATTTCCCTAAAACATTCTAATATGCTGCATTTAACTGGTGTTTGAAAAAAATCTAAAGCAATGTTATTTTTCACCTCGGGATTAAACATTCACAGGGTTATTCAGAGAGCGGTGAAAAGCAGGAGAATAACTGGAGAAGTGAAAATTCTAGGTCAAAATAGCCAAACCAGAAAAATTCTCCCATTTATCTCACTTTCCAAATCGGCTATTTGGTCTAGATTGTTCTCTTCGCTTGCCAGTTCTCCTGGCTTTCACCTCTCTCTCAGGGTTGTTCAGAGAAAGGTGAAAACCAGGAGAATGGCAGGAAAAGAGAACAATCTGGACCAAATAGCCGATTTGTAAAGTGAGATATGGCTAGGGTCAGACTAACGCATTTTTCGCAGCGACCGTCAAAAAGTGCGTCCGAACGCATTGCCGTATTTTTTCACGGATTGCTCGAAAACGGTCATACGATGCGCATTTTTGTGCGGGATTTTTTTACGGATCCAAACCAGGAAACTTTGGGTGTCTGGACGTTATGTTGGCCGGACATGAGCAGGGTCTGGCGTCTCCAAATCACGCACACACGCTGCTAGTGGACGCAGCGCAATCTGTACGTCCGTACTAGCGGTTCTGCGTTCTCGAAAAAATTCGTTCATTTTCCACTTGCGTTGCGCAGCCAGACTTTCGTGCGACCGTACTTCATATATTGGCCGTCATTTGCTGCTAGTGCGGCCATGATTAAGTGCGCCTAAACACACGTTAAAAATTCGCTAGTCTGACCCTAGCCTAAATGGGAGAATTTTTCTGGTTTGGCTATTTTGACCTAGAATTTTCCATTCTCCAGTCATTCTCCTGCTCTTCACCGCTCTCTGAATAACCCTGACAGGGTTATTCAGAGAAAGGTGAAACTCAGGAGAATGACTGGAGAATGGAAAATTCTAGGTCAAAATAGCCGAACCAGAAAAATTCTCCCATTTATCTCACTTTCCAAATCGGCTTTTTGGTCTAGAAGTTTCCATTCTCCTGCTTTTCACCGCCAAAAAATCTGTAAACTTTTTCTGTGTGTCCGAAAATGTGTCCTCTTTTCATACAGACTGCCGCCCCAAGCAGTTGTTTATGAATAGATTAAAGGAAAAGCATTTACCATCATTTGAAATGTCATTTTTTGGTTTTTACATATTTCTATACATCCTAGAAATCCGCCACTTCACGGGCAGGTTATGAGGACCTCCTAGGCACGATATTTGAAGGAATTTTTCATTTTTATTTTTAACCCTCATTTCATGGAAAACTCACTGTCCCTTTAAAAACGTTTTTTTTTTTACTTTTTGTCCTTGTTTCCTGTCCCCCAGGGCACTACCCGGACCCCCATACACCTTTTATGGCAGAAATGTAGCATATATGCCCTCTTGGAGGGCACTCCAAAAAAACGAATTTTCAGCCCCATTGACTTGCATGGGGGTTCGGGTTCGGGTTCGGTCCCGAACAAATGGGAAGTTCGGGTTCGGGCTCGAACCGAACTCGGGGAGTGTTCGGCTCATCCCTATTCTACATCATGTAACAAAGATTCCGTGGGCATTTCTAACTTAACACAGGATATCTATTTCAATCACCCCGCTGACTATCCTCGAGAGGAAACAAAACTGAACAGACACCGTAGTGAAACAAGAAGGAAGGGGGGGGGATTTCACACTAATGCAAAAATTAACCCTTTCGCTGCTGAGGCTTTTCCCGCCCCTGTGCTGAGGTCATTTTTACCGGTTTTGCTCATCATGTTTAAACCTGTTTTGAAGGCTTATTTTAGTATATGACCCAGACATATTATATATCGTTCTTTCCGTCAGACTTGGCAGATTCATAATATGTCATTATTATATGTATACGTTATGTCATGTCTGTATATTATAACAAAAAATGCAATAAAATATGTATTTTCAATAATTTACAATGTGTAAAGTGTTTTTTTCCACATTTTAACATGCGAGCAATTGCTCGGGGTGCACTTGTTAAAAAAATTAGAGATGGGGTCTCGTTACATTTTTTTTTGGGGAAAATTACACTATTTTTAACAAACGCACCGCATACAAAAATCGTTAGTGCAGCATCATTGTTCACATTATAATTGAAATGGGAACAATATTGCTGCATTAACAAACCAAAAAAAAGAAAAAAAAAGTGTTTATTTTTTTTTTATAATTTTTTTTATTATTTTTATTTATTTTTTTCATTTTGTTTTTTGACAAAATTTTTCACAGTAGTGTTTGGTATCGTTGGAACTGCCATGCTCTGGCCGATCCAACCATACCAAACCTTAACACCTAGCTGCCACGGATCGGGAGATAGGGAGTTCATTGGAACTCCCTATCTCCACCGTTGGTGGCAGTTAGGGGTTAAGTCCAGGACTGGCGTCATCGTGCTACGCATGATGACGCCAGTCCTCAGGGGGAGTTCCCGGAGGCTTGGCCGACATCCAAGATGTCGGCAAGCTCCGGGAAAGGATCGCGAACCGGCGCTTTTCAGCGCCGATTCGCGATCCAGCTCCCCAGGGGTTAATGCCAGGCACCATTTGGAAGGGCAGGCTGTGCCCTTCCAAATGGTGCCTGGGTTAACCCCCGCAACGCCGCCGATCGGGAGGGAGAGAGGTCCGAAGGACCTCCCCCCCTCCCTTTCAGGCGCCTCCTCCGCACATGCGTTGGGGGCGCCTGAATTAGGTGTCATCGCGCTGCCGCGATGACACCTAATACCAGCGGCTGCGGTTCTGGATGCGCGGCTGACATCGAGGATGTCAGCCCGCACCGGAGGGGCCAGCGATCGGCCGGAACCCGGCCGAACGCTGACCCCAATGGGAGGACGCGCTCAGCGCGTCCTCCGCATACCAGCGGTAATGCGGAGGACGCGCTGAGCGCGTGCTCCGCATTGAAGTGGTTAAAAACCTACCTATCATATTAAAATACCTTTCACCTGCAGCAGTGCTTCCACGCCACCACTAGTATCAGCTCCTGGACTCCATTGAGGTTTGCGCTTCCGGGCCGCAAGATCGAACAGCGCTGTGGAGTGATCTTGGAGAGAGACTATCAGGGTTATTCAAAGAGAACCGAAAAGTCACCGCACGTTTGGTGACTTTTAGTTCTCTTCAATTAGGTGCGATTTGGCGGTCCCATTTCGGCGACCCTGCAGTTTATTCAGCAAGTACCACAGGGCCGTCGTAATGCAGGGAAAAGCTGGCGCAAACCTGCCGAAAACTCACCGCAAAACCCAGCGAAGGCTCATAGAAACCCGCAAAAACATCTGGATTAACCCCGCCGAAGACGCCAGAGAAACCCGAGCAGGAGCCAATCACAGCGCAGAGCAGCCGCCGGAAAAAGCCGTCACTGCAGACGAATGGAATGAAAAAGAAAAAAAAAGTATGCTTGAAGGTTTAAAAAGTGAAATGCTGTGTGCAAAGAAACTACTGAGCGAAAATGTCTGAAATTTACATATAATCCAATGAATGATAATAAAAAGGGCTGTTACAGAAAAAAGAAAAAGTGTTATAAAAAAATGGAAAAATTATTTTTGCAAAAAAACCCCGAAAAATGCTTAACAGATCCTAAAAAAAATAAAAATCGATAAATAAAGAGACTTTTTATTGCAGAAAATTATAATGAACGGTTTATTAGATGTTGAATTAAAACGGGAGTATTTTTCAAATTGAAGCCTATGGGATTCGCCTGAATAAATCTGTCGAATGAAACCACCAAATGGCAGGGCATTTCGGAAACTTTTCACTGCTGGTTTTTGTTCTCTGAATAGACGAAGCATTGCTTCTCTATAGGGATTTCACTGCCATAGGCACCGAACAGACACCGAACAGGCACCGTATGTGCAGGCAATTCGCCAACATTTGTCAAACTGCCTGCTCTCTGGAATGGATAGCTGAATGGCCAAGAAAGGTAACCGAACTCTGATTTTCAGCGTTCGGTTACCTTTCGGCAGCCATTCGGATCTCTTTGAATAACCCTGTATGCCTGTGTCTTTCCAGTCTCACTCTGCTCCTGGCGAGAAGATTCGGCAGATCGGGCCACCCTTTTCCCCATGGGATGAGAGGTGATTATGGATTTTTTTTGGGGGGGTATAGAGTGTGTTAAATGATTTTGCATTTGCAGAATCATTTAACACCAGCTTTAAGGAATCGCTAAAATCTTGGCTTGCGCGTCCCGACCGTACATTGCGCCGGCACTTTGTAATACCTCACTTGTCGAGACTCTAAAAGTAGATTACACCCCCCATGCTAGGTATAGGAGACGCAAAGTACAGTAAGCTCGCGTAAGCTGTGCGGCTCAAAACTTTTTCACCCCAGTATAGCGTCAAAATCGGAATATCGATGCCAGACGTTAAACTTACTAATGATTACATATCGAGACGCTACATTAGCAACAACTATGGAATAGAGACCACAGACTATTGGATGCTCCAATGGGCAGCAGGCAGCTGTAATAGCGAACCACAAAAGGAGCTTGTGACTGGGCTGGACGAGCAAGGGAGGGATGTTAATATTAATGAGTGGGCCTGGTTATACTTTTTTTGGATTATTAAGATCGTCTGCCATTTTTTTAAAACGAATAATCCATATAAAATCCTCTTTGTAAATAATAGAATTGAAACTTTTGACATTTTGCATTTATTCCTACAAAACCTACAGCGTGGACACTGGTGACTTTTAGCCGGCTCTTTAATTACCAGACGCTTCCAATTAAGAATTCACAGCGTAGTTCATTGAAAATGGCTTCACGCTGAACAATTCCAGCAGTGGTCCGTCTGAAAAGCTGATCATATGCACAAACAATTAGGCCAACTCCAGGACACCGGTCGCAACTTAACTACAAATATTTAACCTATCGGCAGAGGGTTTTTTCGTGGTGTTTCCTTTAAGCCAGGAACTTTATGTGCTTAAATAATCGCAGCGACGGACATGTATTATATTTGAATTCTGTTATGTGAAGTTGAATCATTTACATAGACATAATTATTAATCCGGCTCCATATGCTAGCTCTAATGAATTTACAATAGCAATGACACATCAATGGCCCATGCTGAGAAACACCGTTTGCTTTTTATGAAATGATAGTTAAATAACAATGTTACCTTATATGTTATCTTACTCATTTGCATCTTCCTTAGTGCTCTTTGCTTCATTCTAAGTATTGCAATGTAATAATAAAAGAATAAAAATGGTCTGCATATAAAGAGACCTATATAATATGAGCCCTAAGGATAGGACAATATCCTATGGTAAAGTCGCCACCTTGTGGACATATATAACAACGATGCAGTGATTAAGACACCGAAGCAAAAAAAAATACACCTTGCAGCATTTTTCAGAAGGTTGTTTTGGGAGCAATCAAAAGTATTCAAATGCAGTCAAATTCAAGCAGTTTTCAAACGCTATCGGACTTTTAGGGTTAGGGTTACTGTTAGGTTTAGTGTTTTAATTAGGGTTAGGTTACTATTTGCACTTACTTTAGGAAAAGGGTTAGTGTTAGGGTTACTTAGAAAACATAGAAAACATAGAAAGATGTCGGCAGATAAGAACCTTTTGGCCAATCTAGTCTGCCCAATTACATGGATACTTTACTTGGATTTATCTTTTGTTTAGGATAGCCTTATGCCTATCCCATGCCTGCTTAAATTCAATTACTGTTTTGGCCTCTACCACTTCAACTGGAAGACTGTTCCATGTATCCACCCCCCTCTCAGTAAAATAATGCTTCCTGATGTTACTTCTAAACCTTTGCCCCTCTAATCTAAGACTATGTCCTCTTGTTTTGCTATTTTGTTTCCTTTTAAATATACTCCCTTCCTCTACCTTGTGGATTCCCTTTACGTATTTAAATGTTTTATCATATCTCCTCTGTCTCGTCGTTTTTCCAAGCTGTACATGTTAAGATCATTAAGCCTTTCCTGTTAACTTTTCTCCTTCAAGCCGTACACCATTTTAGTAGCCCTTCTCTGAACTCTCTCTAAGGTGTCTATATCCTTCTGGAGATACGGTCTCCAGTACTGCACACAGTACTCCAAGTGAGGTCTCACCAGTGCTCTGTACAGTGGCATGAGCACTTCCCTTTTCCTACTGCTAATACCTCTCCCTACACAACCAAGCATTCTGCTAGCATTTCCTGCTGCTCTATTACATTGACTACTTACCTTTAGATCCTCTGAAATAATAACCCCTAAATCCCAACCCTCAGATGTTGAGGTTAGGACTGTATCACATATTCTATATTCAGCCCTTGGGTTTTTACGTCCCAGGTATTATCTTGCACTTATCCACATTAAAACTCAATTGCCACAGCTCCGACCATTTTTTTAGTTTACCTAAATCATTTGTCATTTGGCTGATCCCTCCAGGAACGTCAACCCTGTTGCAAATCTTTGTGTCATCAGCAAAAGACATACTTTTCCATTAATACCTTCTGCAATATCACTAACAAAAATATTAAATAGAATGGGTCCAAGTACTGACCCTGAGGTACCCACTGGTAACAGTGCAACTTGGGAATAAATCCATTTACCCTTAACTTCCACACCGCTCTGTTGCCTGTCACTCAGCCACTGCCTAATCCATTCAACAATATTGGAATCCAAGCTCAAAGATTGCAATTTATTGATAAGCCTTCTATGCGGAACAGTATCAAAAGCCTTACTGAAATCTAAATAAGCAATGTCTACTGCACCACCTGTGTCTATTATTTTTGTTACCCAATCAAAAAAATAAATAAGAATTAGTTTGGCATGATCTCCCTGAGGTAAACCCATGTTGTTTCTGATCTGTAATCTATGTGTTTTTAGACGTTCAACAATCCTTTCCTTTAACATGGTTTCCATTAATTTCCCCACTACTGACGTAAGACTAACTGCCTATAGTTCCCAGATTCCTCCCTACTACCCTTCTTGTGAATGGGCACAACATTTGCTAATTTCCAGTCTTCTGGGACGACTCCCATTAGCAAGGATTGGTTAAATAAATCTGTTAACGGTTTTTGCTATTACATCACTGAGCTCTTTTAATAATTTAGGGTGGATCCCATCAGGCCCCATTGATTTATTTGTCTTTACTTTAGACAGCTGCTGTAGAACCTCCTCCTCTGTAAACTGATATGTAATTGTCTCGTTAGTGTTTCCTCCTAACTGAGGTCCCTTTCCTTCCTTTTCTTCTGCAAAGACTGAACAAAAATATTCATTGAGGCAGTCAGCGAGACTTTTATCCTCTTCTACATACCTTCCTTCCTTTGTTTTTTAATCTAACTAATCCTTGTTTTACTTTTCTTTTCTCGTTTATGTATCTATAAAAATGTTTTGTCCCCCTTTTTTACTGACTGAGCTATTTTCTCTTCTGCGTGTGCTTTGGAAGCTCTTATAAATTGCTTTGCCTCTTTCTGCCTAATCTTCTAGGTTTGCCTATCTTCTTCACTCTGAGTTGTTTTATAATTATTGAATGCTGTCTTTTTGTTCTTCACTATTTTGGCCACTTCTGCAGAGTACCACAGTGGTTTCTTCCTTTTTTGTTTTTTGCTAACAAGTCGAATGCAATTGCCTGTGGCTTCAATAATGCTTCTTTTAAATAATCCCATTTCTCCTGGACACCCTTTAAACTCCTCCAGTCTGATAATGACTCTTTCACACAAAGTCTCATTTTAGAAAAATCTGTTTTTTTAAAGTCTAAAACTTTTGTTTTTGTGTGGTGTGGCTCCATCTCTGTTCTTATATTAAACCATACTGACTGGTGATCACTAGATCCCAAATTTTCACCTACAACAACGTCCGATACCAAACCTCCATTTGTGAGTATTAAATCCAATATGGCCTCTTTACGGGTCGGCTCCTCAACTACTTGTGGTTAGAGATAATCCAGTAGGGAGTTTAGAATATTTGTACTCCTGGTGCACCCAGCAGTTTTCGTTTTCCAGTTCACATCAGGAAGATTAAAGTCCCCCATGATAATAACTTCCCCCTTCATTGCCATTTTGGCTATTTCCTCAAGCAGCAGATTATCTAGCTCTTCTACTTGTCCAGGGGGTCTATACATCACACCTACACGAGCTACTGTATGATTGCCAAATGTTAGCGTAACCCAAACTGACTCTATGTTCACCTCGCTCACTTTTATTTGGTTCGTTTTTATGTTGTTTTTCACATACAGGGCCACTCCTCCTCCTTTCCTACCTTCTCTGTCTTTTCTATATAAAGAGTACCCCGGTATTGTTATGTCCCAGTTATTTTTCTCACTGAACCATGTCTCAGTAACCGCAACTAAATCTACTTTTTCAGCTGCCATCATTGCCTCCAGTTCATTGATTTTATTGACTAAACTGCGAGCATTTATAACACAACTCTGAGCTTGTCCTTTTTTCCCCGCATGTTGCTTGCACCCGCCGATTTAGTTTTGGGGGACAATCAGGCAGATTGTTTTTTACCCTTTTGTCCCCCCCTCCTAGTTTAAAATTTCTTTGCGAAACCTTTGAACTTCTCACTGAGAACATATGTTCCCCTATGAGTAAGATGTAAACCATCTTTTTTATACAGTTCCTTTCTGCTCCAATTAGAGCTATCATGGGACACAAAGCCAAATCCTTGCTCTCGACACCATTCCCGAAGCCACAAATTAAATTCCCTATTGCGCATCTGCCTATCCTGAATGTTATGCACATGCAAAACTTCAGAGAATGACACAGTGGACGCAATCTGCTGTATTTCACCTCCAAGAACACAAAAATCCTCCTTAATCTCAGAAAACTCATTGCTAGCCAAGTCATTTGTCCCTAGATGGACTAGAACAACCACTTCCCCTTGCTGCTTTGCTTGTTTGACAATATTGAGAATACGTTTCTTGTCTCTACGAGCAGTAGCCCCAGGAAGACATCTCACCAAACCACTACTCTCCAGCTCCACACCTCTTATGATAGAATCACCCAGCAACAATTGCCTTCTATCATGTCCCACCTTTTCCTTATTGTTCTTGGTTGCAGTCCTGCATACCTTAGGCATAGGGGATGGTGGTTCCTCAACTATGGTGTCTGAGCCTGCTTCCGTCTCACCACTACACTCTGAAAGTGCCTCAAAAGAATTAAGAAGAGCCACAGACTGTGGGACATGCCTTATATCCACAACTCTAAGTCTACCAGATCCTACAGTAGTCCATCTGCCACTCCTAGGAGGCCTCTGTGGCAGTGGCTTTGTAACAGTCATAGCCATAGCCTGAGTTTGTGTAACAGATAATTTAATATAGGTTTATGGTTGGTATTTGATTTAAGGCTTTTAATTAGGGTTAGGATTCTATTTAAGTTTGTTATAGGGTTAGGGATAGGTAAAGTATTGTCACGTCCAGGTACCGGGATGCCACTGGGATGGCAAGATTCTGAGCCCAGGATTCGTGGAGGCACCACTCCAGGGATATATGGTGAGTGGTGGGTTGCAGGAACACAAATGGTGGTTTGAAGTAGAGGGCAGTACAGGTGGAGGGATTGGAAATGGAGAAACAGAAAACAAACTAGGAAAAATTGGAACTTTGATATTCTGGATACTGCAGGGAAGGATTGATAAACACGGTAAGATTCAGGGTTCAAGGTATTCAGGCTAATACAGGAGAGCCCCAGCATACACGTCCTCTCTCTGGATATCTAGATTAGACAATGCTGGAACAATGTGGAGAGGGGGGCAGGGCCCTTTATTTTGGAAGGTCAGGTGGTGTAGTGTTTCACTATGTGCTTCACTATTAATATTTGTGTGCAGGAATTTCAGTGCTGGTTCTGAGATGAGCAATGCTGAAGGGGCTCTGCCAACGTACAGTTCAGGCACCTGACAAGTATTTTTAATTAGGACTAGGTTACTACCGTCAGGTCCAGAAATATTGTGACATAGACACAATTCTAACATCTTTGGCTCTATACACCACCACAATGGAGCAGACTGTCAGCTTTAATTTGATGGTATGTACATCCAACTCAGGTGAACGGTGTAGGATTTACAGCAGTTTGCAGATGTGCCTCCCACTTGTTAAGGGACCAAAAGTAATGGGACAATTTGCTTCTCAGCTGTTCCATGGCCAGGTGTGTGATATTCCCTCATTACCCCAATTACAATGTGCAGATAAAAGACCAAGAGTTAATTTCAAGTGTGCTATTTGCATTTGGAATCTGTTGCTATCAACTCTCAAGATGAGATCCAAAGAGCTGTCACCTATGAGTGAAGCAAGCCATCATTAGGCTGAAGAAACAAAACAAACCCATCAGAGAGATAGCAAGAACATTAGGCATGGCCAAAACAACTGTTTGGAACATTCTCAAAAAGAAGGAACGCACCGGTGAGCTCAGCAACACCAAAAGACCCGGGAGACCACGGAAAATAACTGTGGTGGATGGCTGAAGAATTCTTTCCCTGGTGAAGAAAACACCCTTCACAACAGTTGGCCAGTTCAAGAACACTCTCCAGGAGGTAGGTGTATGTGTGTCAAAGTCAACAATCAAGAGAAGACTTCACCAGAGTGAATACAGAGGAGAGGGTTCACCACAAGATGTAAACCATTGGTGAGCCTCAAAAACAGGAAGGCCAGATTAGAGTTTGCCAAACAACACCTAACAAAGCCTTCACAGTTCTGGAACAAGATCCTATGGACAGATGAGACCAAGATCAACTTGTTCCAGAGTGATGGGAAGAGAAGAGTATGGAGAAGGAAAGGAACTGCTCATGATCCTAAGCATACCACCTCATCAGTGAAGCATGGTGGTTGTAGTGTCATGGCGTGGGCATGTATGGCTGCCAATGGAACTGGTTCTCTTGTATTTATTGATGATGTGACTGCTGACAAAAGCAGCAGGATGAATTCTGAAGTGTTTCGGGCAATATTATCTGCTCACATTCAGCCAAATGCTGCAGAACTCATTGGACGGCGCTTCACAGTGCAGATGGACAATGACCCATGACATACAGCAAAAGCAACCAAAGAGTTTTTGAAGGGACAGAAGTGGAATGTTATGCAATGGCCAAGTCAATCACCTGACCTGAATCCCATTGAGCATGCATTTCACTTGCTGAAGACAAAACTGAAGGGAAAATGCCCCAAGAACAAGCAGGAACTGAAGACAGTTGCAGTAGAGGCCTGGCAGAGCAGCACCAGGGATGAAACCCAGCGTCTGGTGATGTCTATGCTTTCCAGACTTCAGGCTGTGATTGACTGCAAAGGATTTGCAACCAAGTATTAACAAGGGAAAGTTTGATTTATGATTATTATTCTGTCCCATTACTTTTGGTCCCTTAACAAGTGGGAGGCACATCTGCAAACTGCTGTAAGTCCTACACCGTTCACCTGAGTTGGATGTACAGATACCCTCAAATTAAAGCTGACAGTCTGCAGTTAAAGCACATTGTGTTTGTTTCATTCCAACTCCATTGTGGTGGTGTATAGAGCCAAAGATGTTAGAATTGTGTTGATGTCCCAATATTTCTGGACCTGACTGTATTTGCGCTTGTTTTAGGGATAGGGTTAGTGTTAGGGTTACTATTAGGTTTATGTTAGTATTTGATGTAATGTTTTTAATTAGGGTTATGACTCTATTTATGATTGTTATAGGACTAGGGATAGGTTCACTATTAGGGTTACATTTAGGGTTATGTTTAGTATTAGGCTAGGGTCAGACGAACGCATTTTTTGCATCGTCCAAAAGTGTGTCCGAACGCATTGACGTATTATTTCACGGAAGACGCGAAAGCGGTCACACGATGCGCATTTTCGTGCGTGATTTTTGACGGAACTATTAAAAACAAACGGACGTGATGTTGGCCAGACATGTGCAGCGTCTGACATCTCCTAATCACGCACACACGCCGCTATGCCGCCTCAGCGCACTCTGTGCGTCAGTATTAGCGGTTCTACGTTCTCTAAAAATGTGTTCGTTTGCCACTTGCATTGCGCAGCCGAACTTTCATGTGGCCGTACTTCGTATATTGGCCGTCATTGGACGTCATTTGCTGCTACTACGGCCGTAATAAAGTGCGGCTGCACACGCGCTCACACTGCGTTCGTCTGACCCCAGCCTAAGCGTTAGGGTTTATAAACCCTTCACTACAAACTGATTTTCCAAAAAACAATTGTCAGAAACCAGTGTTTCTTTTTAAAAATCATTCTTAATTAATCATACAATAAGAAATATTTGGGCATATTCCCATTGCATTTCTTACTGAAAATAACCTATTTGGCCAGTAGATGGCACCATCTACAGCCAAATTGAGTTACAGCAGTTACAGCTGCAGCTGGATTTTTTTTTGTTTTTCAAAAAAGGAAATCTGAATACAAATTTTTATGAAAGAATTCAGAAAAATGCCTAAAATTTTTAAAATATAAATCAATAAAAGACTTTATGATGCACAGGACAATAATAAACAGTTTCGCCTGTTAAACAGGATTCGCCTGTTTAATCCTGTCGAACGAATGAATGAACGAACAAACAAAGCGAAAATCAGAGCATTTCTCCAACTAATCAATGCTTTTTTATGTTCTCTAAATAGATTAACCATTACTTTTATATGGGGAATTTCACTGCTGCCAAAGGTCGCCGATTTGCACTGTATTTCGCTGGCAATTCAATTCACCACTAACTTCCTTCTGATCTAGATTCTTGGTGGCAGGAAGATTACTATATAGGTCACTAACTAATACCGCATATATTAAATGCCAATCATATACTAAACTAAATAAGGGGGAAGGGGAAGCAACATGACATTAAATATTCAAGAAAGCTCTTCATTTAATTACTTTTTTGAATAAATCTAAATTAATTTTTTTAATGGAGTTACTTGTAGATAATATCATTTCAGTGCATTAAAATGCAAGTGGTGCGCATTTACGAATCATTTTAAAATAGATGTGTAAAACAAATGAAATGTTATATCTGGACTGGGCATACGCAAATAATTTAAAGCAAATAATCCTTAATATAGCTTTTATGCTGTTTATCATTTAAATTATTTTAGGTTTATCTTATGAATGACTTAAACTGATGTTTTTTCTGCATGTATACAGATAAAAATTGATGAATTCTAAGGGCTCTATCACCTCCTTCAAGCTAAACACTAGAGTCAGCATTAGCGCTAGCTTAATGGAGGTCATAGCGCTATGGCCAGAACACCTTTGAATCCCTAACAGGTGGAAAAACCCATTAGTGGTCGTTAATTAGCGATTTGCAGCGCGTGTTTACTGTACTTTGCGCTCCCTAATACCTAACATGGGGAGCGCAAAGTGAAAGCACAGAGTAACTAGCATTGGGATCACTTGGTCCTAACGCTAGTAACTAAGAGCTGGCGCTAATGAAAAAGTTACCCCCAGCTCAGAGGGATAAGGTAATAGATTGCGCCCCCCCCAAATCAGATACTTACCCCTCATCCCGCGGTGAGAATGGCAGCCCGATCCACTGCTTCTGGCTGCTGGGAGCAGAGGGAGACTGGGGAAAAAAGTCCCCAGTCTCCCTCCGCGATCACTCCGCCGACCAGCAGGATCTCGCAAGAGACGAGATCCTGCCGGTCATGTGACCCAGCATGAGAGTCCTCCATGATGTCCTATGGATGCCATGGAGGGGATGCTCAGGGGCGGCACTTTAGCGCTACTCAAGCATCCGCGAGCCTAGCGATCGCTACGGGGCAGGCTGCTGGAGTCGGCGCCTGCCCCGCGATCTGCTGGTGAAACCGGGAAGCAACGGGGAAATTAGCGAACACAAATTTTTCCCTTTTGCGTTCTGGTTTTAGCAAGAGGCACGCGACGGTGCCCATAAAAAGATAAATTGCCACGCGATACAATTAGCCATTTGATGATTTCCGCCAGAAAAATAAAATATGAATTCGGTATAATTAACCTCATAAACAGCATTCAAGGTATTGCACAATAAAATATAAAATATTATTTATTTTTTATTAACTGACTCACAATTTACTAGCGCCTGCAGGTTCCCCCGTAGCATTCCCGTTTTAACGCCATATCATGAGGCAGGCGCTGATTCAACAGACTTCCCCGTACCACAGAGCTAAGCTCCTGGATACTCACGGCAGGGCTAATGCGCCGCTGCAAGTATCACCTCCTAGAGCCCATAGGACTTTAAGGAGCTTTTACTGCCAGACCATGTGACCTGCACGATCTTGCTCTGGGGAGATTGTGCAGGGCCGCGGAGTGATTCGTGGAGGAAGACTGGAGACTATTTGTCCCCAATCTCACTCTGCTCCCAGTGGCCAGTAGGGGTGGATCGGGCTGCCGTTCGCGCCACAGGATGAGAGGTATCTGATTTTTTTGGGGCGGGGGTTTCAGCTGGTGCTAACTGATTCCACAGAAGCTTCTACCTGTGGTAAACTTTTCAGTTAGCCGCAGCGGTGCGGTAATTAGCATTAGGACATTGTAATCCTAACTCTAATTACTCTTTTGTGCTCCCCTTGTTAGGTATAGGGAGAGCAAAGTACAGTAAACTCGCGGGCGAAAACGCTATCACCGATGTGCTAAGGGATTATCTAACCTGTTAGCGTTCGGGATGTGATCTGGGCGGCTTGCGATAACCACATTCAACCTAGCGCTAACGCTCACGTATGCGTAAAGTCTTCTCCAGCACATTATCCCAAAGATTAACCTCAATGGGGTTAGGGTCTGGACTGTGCGGTGACCAATCCATGTGTGAAAATGATGCCTCATGCTCCCTGAACCACTCTTGCACAATTTGAGCCCGATGAATCCTGGCATTGCCATCTTGGAATATGCCCGCTGTGCCATCAGGGGAGAAAAAAACCCATTGATGGAAAAACCTGCTCCTTCAGTATATTCAGGGAGTCACATGACCTCATTTTTTTGGACGCATACAGGTTTATTCAGAAAGAGGTGAAAACCAGGAGAATTGCCAGGAGAATGAACAATCTAGAACAAACAGCCGATTTGGAAAGTGAGAGAAATGGGAGAATTTTTCTGGTTTGGCTATGTTGACCTAGAATTTTCACTTCTCCAGTCATTCTCCTGGTTTTCACCTCTCTCTGAATAACCTTGATAATGTTGCTGAACCTAGACCTGACTCACTGAAGCCACCCCAGATCATAACAGGCAAGTGGTAACCTATTTTTTTTTTTTTTGCGAGGTGTAATATTGAATAAAAATTTGTATAAAACAATACAAATCCAAATCTGAATGCATAAACCCCACAGAATTACATTGGGGATATAAGCATCTGCATCAAAAGGGGAAATAAAATCTAACGTGAGAATGTCCTTGTGTACATACTCAAAAAAACCTTCGGACCTGCCCCTGACAGAGAATTTAAAGTCATTTTGTTACTTAACGCGCAGGGGGGACACTCCATGTTAGATGGATGTAGCTGATTATTGCTGCAGCAAAAGTAAATAGTTTCCGGAGGAAAATGTATTAAAGAGGATCTGGATGAGAATTACTGTAAACTCAATTATCTTATTTCCAGTATATATCTGACTCACCACGTATATTCAGTTTACTACATGGTGAAGAATGGAGTCTCTCCAGAACCAAATAAAAAAAAAATAGTAAAGTGCTGAGTTTGGTCGTAAACACTAATTCAAATCTCCTATTTGATTTTTTATTTTGTAACCACAGTTTTAAAAAGTATTTTTTTTCCGTATCATAGTGGTGTATTACCTCTATGTACTTTCTGGATCATTTTGCAATATATATATATATATTTATTTATTTGTAAAGTATTTTACCAGGAAGGATACATTGAGATTTCTCTCGTTTTCAGTATGTCCTGGTTTCAAGAAACATCGAATTGTTACAGACCTTACTGAAATACAAAGTAATAAATGCAAGATATTAAAAAACAACACACAAATATACAGATAAACACAGAAAATAAATATATAAGAAATATAGTCACTGTGTTACATGTTTACAGGTGCATTCTGTATATAGTCACTATGTTACATGTTTACAGGTGTATTCTGTATATAGTCACTATGTTACATGTTTACAGGTGCATTCTGTATATAGTCACTATGTTACATGTTTACAGGTGCATTCTGTATATAGTCACTATGTTACATGTTTACAGGTGCATTCTGTATATAGTCACTGTGTTACATGTTTACAGGTGCATTCTGTATATAGTCACTATGTTACATATTTACAGGTGCATTCTGTAAATAGTCACGATGTTACATGTTTACAGGTGCATTCTGTATATAGTCACCATGTTACATGTTTACAGGCGCATTCTGTATATAGTCACTATGTTACATGTTTACAGGCACATTCTGTATATAGTCACTATGTTACATGTTTACAGGTGCATTCTGTATATAGTCACTATGTTACATGTTTACAGGTGTATTCTGTATATAGTCACTATGTTACATATTTACAGGTGCATTCTGTATATAGTCACTGTGTTACATGTTTACAGGTGCATTCTGTATATAGTCACTATGTTACATGTTTACAGGTGTATTCTGTATATAGTCACTATGTTACATATTTACAGGTGCATTCTGTAAATAGTCACTATGTTACATGTTTACAGGCGCATTCTGTATATAGTCACTATGTTACATGTTTACAGGCGCATTCTGTATATAGTCACTATGTTACATGTTTACAGGCGCATTCTGTATATAGTCACTATGTTACATGTTTACAGGTGCATTCTGTATATAGTCACTATGTTACATGTTTACAGGTGCATTCTGTATATAGTCACTATGTTACATGTTTACAGGTGCATTCTGTATATTGTCACTATCAGGGTAAGTCAAAGAGATCCGAATTGCTTGAGAAAGGTAACCAAACGCTGAAAATCAGCATTCGGTTACCTTTCTTGGCCATTTGGCTATCCAGAGAGCAGGCAATTCGCCAAATCCTGGCGAATTGCCTGCACATCTAGTGCCTGTTCGGTGCCTGTTTGAGGGCAGTGAATCCCCATAAAAAAGCACTGCTTCAGCTATTCAGAGAACACAAACCAGTGTCACTATGTTACATGTTTACAGGTGATTCTGTATATAGTCACTATGTTACATGTTTACAGGTGATTCTGTATATAGTCACTATGTTACATGTTTACAGGTGCATTCTGTATATAGTCACTATGTTACATGTTTACAGGTGCATTCTGTATATAGTCACTGTGTTACATGTTTACAGGTGCATTCTGTATATAGTCACTATGTTACATGTTTACAGGTGCATTCTGTATATAGTCACTATGTTACATGTTTACAGGAGCATTCTGTATATAGTCACTATGTTACATGTTTACAGGTGCATTCTGTATATAGTCACTATGTTACATGTTTACAGGTACATTCTGTATCCAGGTATGTTAATATATATGGTGACAGTGTGATTAGTGACAGGGTGGTAGACCATAGATTTATCAGCCAGCGGATGGAGGACTCCATTTTCCCCAAAGGGTTAACTAAAGCTGAGGCGTAATTGGGATTGCCCTGCCCTTTAAAGGAGGTGCATGTGTGTGGTTCCCTGAGTGTGCATTCTTGGGTGCAGAGTGCAAGATAGCGCAATCCTGAGTCCAGGAGGAAGGCAAATAATATTTTATTTTTACAGGTCGGTAAATGGCTTAGCCGTCCACCTTGCCATATAGATATGTTCCAGTGTGTAGTTAGTCTCCACTTCCAGGAGTAGGTGTTTATTTTGTATTTTGTTTATTTTGTAATTGTGATATTTTACTTTGCTATGACTGCACAATAAACCAAGAAAATAAAAATGATGTTTCGGCTCTCACATGAGCCTTTACCAACCTATCACCCTTTTTTAAATGGATTATTAATAAAGCATTTATTTTTAGGAAGCCCTCGAGTGCATCCTGTTGGAGATAGATATATCTATTATTTCAGAAGTCATTTACACATCCCAACAATTCAGAGATCTCTGCTTCACAGCGCTCATGTGCTACATTCCCCATATGCAGCAAGGAATTCTGGGTAACGCATGCAAATAATGTTTGTAATTTCTAACTTGTTTGCATCCTGTGTCTGTTTTAACACTGAACCCTCTAACCAGTGCCATGCCATACTACATGGCTTTTTATTTTTTTAACAGAGATCAGCTTTATGCAACAAGTCACAGACAGCTTATTATGCCATCATCAGCAGGAGATTCACGGTCTATTTCTTGCTGATGAGGGCATAATAAGCACAAAACAGCTGTACAGCAGTGACTGTCACTTGTTGCATAAACATGACCTTTGCAAAAAAAATCCTCTAGTATGGCATGGCACTGGTAATAGGGATCTGCATGAAAATAGACCCAGGATGGGAAAAAAGTGAGAAATTGCAAACGCCATTTGCATGCGTTACCCAGAGTTCCTTGCTGCATATGAGGAATGTATCACATGAGCTCTGTGAAGCAGTTCTCTAAATTGTTGGAATGTGTAAATGACTTCTGCAATAATAAACTTTATTATTTGCTGTGTGGAGGCTTTTAATATAACTTTTTGCCCTCCACCATAACTTAAATGAGTGTGTGTGTGTATATGTATATATATATATATATCAGATGTTGTTATTGAAGAAGTAAAAAAGATATTCAATTATATATGTATAATTATATATTTATAATTATGTTAATAATAATCAATTTATAAAATAATTTTAGTTTTTTAAATATTATAAAACCTCACATTTAGATCATTATGAAGCATTAATGACTAAAAGAGCATAATAAACATTTATTTTCTAACCAAAACATTAAAAAGTCATATCGTTCCGTATCACAGTGCTACATCTACCTACAATGGCTAGAAAAAGTATGTGAACCCTTTGGCATTACGTGGAGTTTTGCATGAATTGGTCATAAAATGGTCTCTGATCTTCAACTAAGTCACAACAATTTGAAAAACACAGTCTATGTTTTCATGTTTTTATTGAACAAAACATGTAAACATTCACAGTGCAGGGTGGAAAAAGTATGTGAACCCCTAGCCTAATGACTTCTCCAGGAGCTAATTGGAGCTAGGAGTGAGCCAACCTTGAGTTCAATCAGTGTGATATTATTGGATGTGTTGCTGAAAGCTGTCCTGCCCTTTAAAAACACACACCAGTTTTGGGTTTACTGGTTTCAAGAAGCACTGCCTGATGTGAACCATGCCTCGCAGAAAAGAGCTCTGAGAAGACCTACGATCAAGAATTGTTGACTTGCATGAAGCTGTAAAGGGTTACAAAAGTATCTCCAAAAGCCTTGATATTCATGTGTCCACGGTAAGACAGACTGTCTACAAATGGAGAAAGTTCAGCACTGTTGCTACTCTCCCTAGGCGTGGTCGTCCTGTAAAGATGACTGCAAGAGCACAGCGCAGAATGCTTAATGAGGTAAAGAAGAATCCTAGAGTGTCAGCTAAAGACTTACAGAAATCTCTGCCACATGCTAACATTTTTGTTGACATATCTACAATAAGGAAATCATTAAACAAGAATGGCGTACATGGGAGGACACCACGGAGGAAGCCATTGCTGTTCAAAAAGAATATTGCAGCACGTTTGAAGTTTGCAAAAGAGCACCTGGATGTTCCACAGCACTATTGGCAAAATATTCTGTGGAAAGATGAAACTAAAATTTAGTTGTTTGGAAAAAACACACAACACTATCAGGGTTATTCAAAGAGATCCGAATTGCTTGAGAAAGATAACTGAACGCTGAAAATCAGCGTTAGGTTACCGTTCCTGGCCATTCGGCTATTCAGAGAGCAGGCAATTCGCCAAATCCTAGCGCATTGCCTGAACATACGGTGCCTGTTCGAGGGCAGTGAAAACCCCATGAAAAAGCAATGCTTCGGCTATTCAGAGAACACAAACCAGCAGTGAAAGGTTCCCTTAATGCCCTGCCATTCGGTGGTCTAATTCGGCAAGTTTATTCAGGAGAATCCCATAGGCTTCAATGTTAAAAAATATTCCCGTTTTAATTCAATATCTAATAAACCGTTCATTATAAAATTCTGCAGTAAAGAGTCTCTTTATTTATAGATTTTTTAGGATATTTTAAGCATTTTTCTGAATTTTATTTTTTCTAAAGTCCAATTTTTTTTTTTCTTTTTTAAGTTTACTTATTTTTTTCTGTAGCAGCCCTTTTTATTATCATTCCCTGGACGTCATATGCAAATTTCAGACATTTCCACTCAGTAATTTCTTTGCAAACAGCGTTTCACTTTTCAATTATTCGCACAAACTGTTTTGCTAATTTATTCACTGCCTCGTCTGCGGTCTCGGCTGCTTCACTGCGTGTGATCGGCTCCTGCTCGGGTTTTTCGATGGGTTAATCCAGATGTTTTTGCGGGTTTTCAGCGTGCATTCGGTGGGGTTTGCGTTTAGTTTTCGTCAGGTTTGCGGTAGCTTTTCCCTGCAATTCGGGGACCCTGTGGTGTTTGCTGAATATACCGCAGGGTCACCGAAATGGGATCGGCAAAAGGAACCGAATTGAAGAGAACGAAAAGTCACCGAATGTGCGGTGACTTTTCGAATCTCTTTGAATTACCCTGTATGTGTGGAGAAAAAAAGGCACAGCACACCAACATCAAAACCTCATCCCCACTGTAAAACATGGCGGAGGGAGCATCATGGTTTGGGGCTGCTTTTCTGCCTCGGGGCCTGGACGGATTGTTGTCATTGATGGAAAAATTAATTCCAGAATTTATCAAGACATTTTGCAGGAAAACGTAAGACCATCTGTCTGCCAACTGAAGCTCCGCAGAGGATGGGTGATGCAACAGGACAATGACCCAAAGCATACAAGTAATTCAACAAAAGAATGACTTCAACAAAACAAAATACGCCTTCTGGAGTGGCCCAGTCAGAGTCCTGACCTCAACCCGATTGAAATGCTGTGGCATGACCTTAAGAGAGCGATTCACACCAGACATCCCAAGAATATTGCTACACTGAAACAGTTTTGTGAAGAGGAGTGGTCCAAAATTACTCCAGATCGTTGTGCAGGTCTGATCTGCAACTACAGGAAACGTTTGGTTGAGGTTATTGCTGCCAAAGGAGGGTCAACCAGTTATTAAATCCAAAGGTTCACATACTTTTTCCACCCTGCACTGTAAATGTTTACATGTTCTGTTCAATAAAACATGAAAACATATAATGTTTGTGTTGTATTATTTTAAGCAGACTGTGTTTTTCAAATTGTTGTGACTTAGATGAAGATCAGAGCACATTTTATGACCAATTCATGCAAAACTCCACGTAATCCCAAAGGGTTCACATACTTTTTCTTGCCACTGTATATGCAGTTTCCAATTAATTTTGTAACTGAATATTCTGAGCTATAGAGGATTACAGATGCTATTATGGGAGGAATGAGAATATTTATTCAGGTTGCAGTATTTTTTTAATTGAAATTACATGTACAGGTCAGCTCAGTGATGAAGTAAAAAAATATTATAATTATACTAATTAAAACAATATTAACGAGGATTAGTTTATTATTTTTTTTAAAATAATTTGCTGAAAATGTTTATAAAAAATAAATTTAGATATTGTTGAAGCATTAATAACTAACCTATTAAACATACACAAAACGATGCATTTGCATATTTATTTTTGATGCTATCTTTTTGACTAATTAATTTTAATTAACTTCACACATATTTATCAAACAGCCACATTTTCCATTCACGCACAAATTCATTGATCTGGTCTGTCACCGTATACTTACAGATGATATACCCTGCATGCCATGCGAATCGATACCAAAACAAACATAAAGACATTTTCCATGGTCAGCAACAGTAACAGTACCAGTATTTATATAGCGCCAACACATTCCGCAACACTTTGCAATGGGGAAGCACAAACATGAGATATAATAAAACATAAATAACCGATGGCCCTGCCTCTAGGATCATTGTCCTGCTAAAACCGCACTTATACAGGTGCTCAGCCAAAGATCCCGTGAGCTTACAATCTAAGGGACTAAGGCAAGTGAAACAAAACCGCGAGAATAGTGAAGTAGCTGGAAGAAGTATTTCACCTCTCGCAAGATCCTGCAGGTCCACGGAGTGATTGTGGAGGGAGACTGAGGACTTTTTTTCCCGTCTCACTCTGCTCCCACTGGTCAGAAGCGGCGGATTGGGCCGTCATTCTCACCATGGGATGAGAGGTGGCTATTTGATTTCTGCTGCTCTAAGCTGTAGCAAACTTTTTCAGTTAGCTGCAGAGCTGCAGTGGTTCGTAATTAACCACTTGGCTGCTAAGGACACGCTCAGCGTGTCCTGACAAGTTCTTGCCGCGTGCGATGGACGCGCTGAGCGCATCCATGTACAGGAGGCAGCAATCGGCCGGGATTCTGGCCGATTGCTGGCCCCACCGGTGCGGGCTGACATATTGGATGTCAGCCTGGCACTCCGGGAACCAGGCGGGACCAATAGATGTCATCTCCGGGGGCCAGGGATTAAAGGCAGGCATCGTATTGGAAGGGCACAGCCTGCCCTTCCAAACGGTGCCTGGCTTTAACCCCTTGGGGGCCGGATCACGATTCAGCGCCGAAAATGCCGGATCGTGATCCTCTCCCGGAGCTGGCCGACATCTTGGAAGCTTACAGGATCTCCCCCTGACAACTGGCGTCATCGTGCATAGCGTGATGACGTCGGTATTAGAGTTAACCCCTAGCTGCCACCAATGGTGGAATAGGGGGTTCATTGGAATCCCCATCTCCCGATCCGTGGCAGCTAGGGGGTTAATGTTTGGTATCGTTGGATCGGCCAGAGCATGGCCTTTCCAACGATACCAAACATGACCATCTTAAAAGTTAACAAAAAAAATGTAAATTAAAAAAAACAAACAACTTTTTTTTTGTTTTTTGTTTTGTTAATGCTGCACTAACGATTTTTGTATGGGGTGCGTTTGTTAAAAATCACGTGATTTTCCACCAAAACAAATGTAACGAGTCCCCATTTCTAATCTTTTTAACAAGCGCAACCCATAGAAAATATAACCGAAAATGCTCGCGTGTTAGAATGTGAAAAGAAACACTTTACACGTTGTAAATTATTGAAAATTTTAATTTTATTGCATTTTTTGTTATAATATACAGACAGGACATAACTTATACATATAATGATATATTATGAATCTGCTGAGTCTGCCGGAAAGAACGATATATAATATGTCTGGGTCATATAAAAAAATAAGGCTTCAAAACGCGGTTAAACATGATGAGTGAAACCGGTAAAAATGAGCTCAGCACAGAGGTGTGAAATGCCTCCGCAGCGAAAGGGTTAATCTCTACTTATACTTTGCGTTTAGATAAGCAAAGGGAGCGCAAAGTACAGTAAACTTGTGCTAAAAAGTGATAATACCGATGCGCTGACGGGTTTTTTAACCCATACATTAGTACAGGAGGGGCGGAGTCGCGCCTATGCCCCAATAAGCAACCACTGAATGTATCCAGCCCAGCAACATGTATAAAAAATAAGAAAAATGTCATCTGCGCTTATTCCCATTACACCGTGTGAAACAAAACACAATTAGAGGCTTTGGTTTCTTTTAATGGCCATTAAGAGTGTAAGCTCACCTGCCAACGTCACGGCACCTTTAGTGAGGGTGAGTCCTATCCAAAAATGAAACCACAGGCTGCTGTGTAGCAAACCATAACTTGCCCACGCTGCTTTTCAGTCATGAGGTAGACTGGTGGGCTTTTTTATGCCCTCCCAGAAACAAATCCACCTTGGGTTCAAAAAACAAAGACACGGAGCGGAACAAATAAAAGCCCACCTGTCTACCTCATGACTGAAAAGCAATAACTTAGCGCTAACATTCATTTATGTGACAAAGATTAAGAACTTAAAACAAAATATGACTTTACAATATTTCCTTAGACTGGTATGGTTTAACAAGTACCCAGAGGTCCAGTCACATGACTAACTCATTGCTCGGCTTTGGTTAAAAAGTACCAGGAAGTGCAATTCTTGGGTCTGTGCTTGACACAGTGTCACGTTCTCCCAGCAAGGCCCACTGGTGCTGAGAGCTCTTCTCAGCCCTCATGGTTTTCAGGATTAATCTGTTTGGCTCTCCGCCCTTGGAGTCTCAGCGTCTGACCAGACCTGTGGTCGCGTGACCTGCACTACCCTATTTAATGGCTATCAGTGCACTTGTTCCCTGATCCAGTATAGATCTTCCTTGCGGAGTTCCTGAATATTGCCTATTGACTTCCTGGTTTTCGACTGCTAACTTGGTATTTTGACTAATCTCCTTCTTATGTCCATTGTGTGTTGTCTGAGCGATTTTGGTTTTCATGTTCATGCTTTCTTGGTTTTCATGCTCATGTTTTCTTATTCTGGTGTCAGACCTACTTGCTAGGTATCCAGTTGTTTGTGCTGGTCGCAGAATTACCTCAAGTTCTATGAGTCCTGCCCTGCATGTTGCTGACTATATTTCTGTCAAGTCTGTTTTTCTGGTTTATGTTGAGTATCTAGTGCAGCAGCTCATTGTTCTGGTGTATAGAGACCACCTCAGGGATCTCTTTCTTGTTCCACTGTTGCTAGATATTGCTTCTTGTCAAGTCTGGTTTAATCCTGTTGTTTCATTGTATATATTTTCCCATCCTGTACTCTGTATAGTCAGAAGACCGTTCAAGGACCTTACCCCAGTGCAGGGCATTCCTCGTGTGAGTGTGTGTATCTTGTCTTGTCTTGCCTGCTTCTGTTGTATCCTGTGTCCAGGGTTCTGCATAATGCAGAAAGACACATGCCTGCCTAAAGGGCTTAAAATACACAGCAGCAAGGACCCCCCCCTTTGGCTCCTGAGGGGGGCCACCATAACACACGGCTTCTGAGTCCCATTATGAATGTGCCTTTCAAGACTAGTTAAGATAAAGTGGTTATTGAAATTAGAATTTTCCTTTTAATTTATTTTAACTGAGTTGATGTTTTTGGGCTTGAGATTCCTCCCTGGTTTACTTACACAAACATCTTAAGTACAACAGATTTTAGAGTAAGGTGCGCAGACTGGTCATGTAGGTTGTTTTATACTAGAATTCCTAATTATATTTTCTTTTTTTAGCTGTCCCACCTAAGGGTATTTCATAAACAGGTAAGTGTCCTGGATATCCGTTCTAGGCAAGAATTGTTCTATAAATAAATACAGTATAGAAATTCATAAATGTATTAAAAATGATTCAGGCAAAATTGTAAACCTTTAAGAAATGTATTGTCATGGATAGTCAATAAATGGGAAAATGTTTATCTCCTTTTTTTTTCACACGTGTCGGTCATGACATTGGTTGTTAAGGAGGTGTTAAAAATGAAAATATATAACAAATGAAATATATATAGTATATATTAATGGTGGCATGTGCTATGGGTGCAATCCTTCACGCTGTATATATAAAATAGTTTATAATACCTCTATGTTGTAACTGAATTCAGTTCCATGTTGTCTACAGAGGTATTTTATTGCCAGTGTAATATACCCTTCAGGTTTTCTTGTTTCACATCACTGAGATATTTATTTTTTTTCCCAGGAAAAATGGTCGTAAAGTAACATGTGTCTTCTACTTCCACAAGAATACATTTCAAAAATAAATGATCTATTGCTGCTCATTTTAAAGCATGATTCTTATGCTCGGAAAAATACAAGGCAACTTGATGACTCCTCAATCCAGAACATGTCGTGAGAAAACTACTATTAACTGTGAAAAACATACTACAGAATGTAAAGTGATACTGTTTCCCCAGGGTATAGAATATAAAGCAGTTATTAATTCCAAACACATATATATATATCACATACGAACAGAGGGATGCACTTGAGGTCTTAGGCTAGGGTCAGATGAAAGCATTTTTCCCCGCGAACGTGAAAAAATGCGTCCGAACGCATTGACGTATTTTTTCACGGAATTCGCAAAAACGGTCAGACGACGCGCATTTTCGGGCGTGATTTTGTACGGATCGTCAATAAAACTCTTTTTGCGTCTGGACGTTATGTAGGCCGGACATTAGCAGTGTCTGACATCTCCTAATAACGCACACACGCCGCTATGCCGCAGCTGCGCACTCAGTACGTCAGTACTAGCGGTTCAGCGTTCTCAAAAAAATGCGTTCAAATTCCACTTGCGTTGCACGGCCGGACTTTTGTGCGGCCGTACATCGTATATTGGCCGTCATTGCCCGTCATCTGCTGCTAGTGCGGCCGTAATTATGTGCGCCAGGACGCACGTTAAAAGTGCGCTGGTCTGACCCCAGCCTTAATCGATATCAAATTGAAAAAGTTTAATGAATGAGCATTAAAAATATTCCTGTTAGCGACATTTCGGTGCTCTCTTAATAACCCTTAAATAATTCCTTCTGGTAGCATCTCGGACCCTGGAAACATTTACAGGGTTATTCAAAGAGATTCGAAAAGTCACCGCACGTTCGGTGACTTTTCGTTCTCTTCAATTCGGTTCCTTTTGCCGATCCCATTTCGGTGACCCTGCGGTGTATTCAAGCAAGCACCACAGGGTCCCCGAATTGCAGGGAAAAGCTGCCGCAAACCCGACGAAAACTCACCACAAAACCCGGCGAATGCATGCCGAAAACCCGCAAAAACATCTGGATTAACCCGTCGAAGACGCCGGAAAAACCCGAGCAGGAGCCGATCGCAGCCTCCGGAAAAAGCCGACACCGCAGAAGAGGCAGGGAATAAATTAGAAAAACAGTTTGCTTGAATGTTTGAAAAGTGAAACGCTGTTTGCAAAGAAACTACCGAGCGAAAATGTCTGAAATTTACATATAAAATCCAATGAATGATAATAAAAAGGGCTGTTACAGAAAAAATAAGTAAAATGCAGGGCATTTCGGAAACCTTTCACTGCTGGTTTGTGTTCTCTGAATAGCCGAAGCATTGCTTCTCTATGGGGATTCACTGCCCTCGAACAGGCACAGAACAGGCACCGTATGTTCAGGCAATTCGCCAGGATTTGGCGAATTGCCTGCTCTCTGGATAGCCGAATGGCCAGGAAAGGTAACCGTACCCTGATTTTCAGCGTTCGGTTACCTTTCTCAAGCAATTTGGATCTCTTTGAATTACCCTGATAGTTAAATTTGTATTATTGTAACAATTACTTTGAGTTCACGCAGCGCGTCCTGATCGTGTTTGTCAGCTGAAAAACGCTCCAAAAATTCTAAAAATAACTGTTAATCTGTATGACTCCAAGCACAATATATTATTCATACTTGAGCAGTTATCACGTCCATGTTCCTGGTTAGAAGAAGCGCGTGCCGTGTAGTGGAGTCATTTAACAAACGTCAGTTAATATAAGCGGCCAGCGCTTAAACTGGAAGGTGAACATCTCGTGACAAATTGATTAATTTATCTCATTTAATAAGACACGAAAAATCATGCTATTTGAGAAAAGCTATTTGTTACCGCACATTAAATGCATCTATTATTTACTACCTTATTAACATCCGAACGTTCTGACCGCGATTATCCCGCACGGCTGGATGAGACGTCTTTAATTAAGCGTGCGCGTGTAAAACACTTAAAATATCTTAGAAATATATAAAAATAATCCAAAATCGAGCTAATCCTAGATGAGTATTTATTGAAAATGCTAATATTAAACAAAAATATCCAGTGAAAAACTGGAGTCTTTTTAGCATAACATGCTTCTTGGGAAATTCCAAGGCAAAATATGGTGGGTGGTAACTGAAGGGGTTAATTAGTAACCCCTGCTGACCCCAAACGTGTCCCCCCCCTCTATTCTTTGCTTAAAAAGTCATGTTTGTCTACTATTTCCCTTCTTTAAACTGGGCCAACTGCTGCAGGAAGCATCTCAGACTCCAATTCCATTTTAATATAAGCGTACTCAACTATGTTGCATGCAGCCAATCGGATTACTCTCAGTGCAGAAGTTCAACAAGAGGACTCCGCTTTAAAATACTTCAGTGCAAAATAGTGCAATTTTGCCCCTTAGACCACAACCCCAGGAAAGTTTTAAATCACAGCCTGCAGAGGGACAGATTAAGAGCTCGCAGGCCCCATCCACCCAATCATTGGGTTTTTTTTAAGCTCATTTGGAATCCAGCACCAGGCTCCCTTGGCGCTGGTTCGTTTTATGATATTCTTGGCTTGCTGCAAGCAACAGTATATCACATCACTGGAGGGAGGCTGGACGCTCAAGTGGACATCCAGCCAATCCATTGACTGCCTACTGAATCGAGAGCTATTGGTGGGAACTAGTTCCCAAAGGACTCATACTCCCTGAACCATACCTCACTCAATTTCTCCCTGGACTGATCCCGTTATCTGAAGGCTGTATCTACTCTTTGAGATCCTTGCCCTCCCCGGAGGGGCAGAATTAGAGCTTGCAGGCCCCGTCCACCAAACCACCAGCTTCTTTTTAAACTCATTTGGAATCCAGCACCAGGCTCCCTTGGCGCTGGTCTGTTCTAATCTTGACATTCTTCGCTTGCTAAATGCATCAGCAAGTCACATGAATGCAGGGAGGCTGGATGCTCAAGTGAGCATTCCGCCAATCCAATGGTTCTGCCTACTGAATCAAGAGCTATTGGTGGGAACTGGTTCCCAAAGGTCCCACACTCCCTGAACCTTACCGCAACACTCAATTTCTCCCTGGGACTTATCCTCTGGTATCTAAAGGCTGTATCTACCTTTTGAGATCCCTGCCCTCTCCCGGAGGGGCAGAGTTAGAGCTCGCAGGCTCCGTCCACCCAACCATCAGCTTCTTTTTAAACTCATCTGGAATCCAGCACTAATCTTACCTGTCTGTTCTTGACATCCTTGGCTTGCTGTATATCGATATGATAATTCTGCCATTGAGATTTCTCATGTTTTACAAGAAGGATACATTGAGATGGGAATGATACAAAATTACAGAATCAGCGATATAACCAAAAAATGTTGTCCGAAATTACTGAAATGGAACCGAAATCAGGAATGGAGCCGAAATTACGAATGGAACGAAAATGATTTTTGATTTTACACATTTCTAGTCCATTCGAAAATCCCGAACAAATTTTCGTTCCGTTTCGTAAAGTTTTCGTTTTTGGAAAATTCGGATCTGAAAATTTTCGTAAAATCGGCTGAATCCAAATGCACGAATCGGGAAATTTCGTGAAAATTCCGAAATTCCGAAACGCACATCCCTACAAAGGACCCACACTCCCTGAACATTACTGCAACACTCAATTTCTCCCTGGGACTGATCCCCTGTTCTCTGAAGGATGTATCTACCCTCTTAGATTCCTGCCCTCTCCTGGGAGGGGCAAAGGCAATCAGGGCACTGTGGCAACTCTAACAACACTGAGTGGTCACACTGCTGCATATTGTGTGAGTGGTCACAGTGCATAGAGTGTCCCTTTAACTTTTCTGTAACAACTAATTCTCAGAATTAATTATACCCTGCTTAATAATTTATAGATGACGTCTATAGTCATAATGGGCCGTATTAATAAAAGCAAACACGCAACAAAACCAGTCGAATAGATTTACTTCATGACTTCCCCAGAGTTAACGTCCTTTGATTTCACACACTATCAAGCTCACATAGAATATATTTCCCAGAACATTTGGCTGCCATTTTGATGTATAACGTGCGCCTCTGAGAATACTTCCCTTGTTTCCAGCGAGGGGAAGGAGAGGCAGTGAGGTGATGCGTAGAATTGTTTGCATTTTAAGTTACAGCATTGTGATTAAAAACCGAGCCATATTTTTCGTGCATTGATCTGTTTGCATTTGTTAACAATATATCACTTTGAAAGGCAGGGCTTTTAAATAAATAAATATAAAAGTAAAAGAATGAATATCATTAACGACATCACTGCGGTGGGTGACAGCACGGGCGATTTCCACCTATCATCCTCTGAATTATATTATGCGTTGTTATATTATCAAAAGAACTGACGATATAATGTGAAACAGCTGATATGGAAATACTGTATACGCCACGTATACCGCACGTAGGTTTAAAGGGACACTCTACTCATCTTTACCACTCTATCACCTCCTAAATGCTAGCGCTCACATAAATGAGCATTAGCGCTAGGTTAAATGAGGTGATAGCGTGCTGCATCAATCCCCTCCCGATCACAAACGGGTTAAAAAATCCATTAGCGAATCATTATTAGTGCTTTTTAGCGTGAGCGTACTGTACTTTGCACTCCTTATAATTAACATGGGGAGCGCAAAGTGTAAGCAATCAGTAATTAGCGTTAGGATCATAAAGTCCTAACGTTAATTACAAACAGCTGTCGCTAACTGAAAACGTTTGCTACAGTTTAGAGCTGCTGCGGATTCAGTTTGTTGCAGCTGTAACCCCCTGTAAATCAAATACTCACCTCTCATCCCGCAGCGAGAACAGCGGCCTGATCCGCCGTTTCTGGCCGCCGAGAGTAGAGTGAGACTGGGGAAAAATGTTCCCAGTCCACGATCACTCCGCCAACCTACAGAATCTCGTGAGAGGCTCCATGGAGGGGAAGCTCGCAATGGAGCTTTAGCGCTGCCCCGAGCATCCTGGAGCCTAGCCGCTGTGGGTCGAGCTGCTGGACTCAGCAGCTGCCCCATAATCTACAGGTAAAACAGAGATGCTAAGGGGAGATTAGCGAACACTATTTTTTTTTCCCTTTAGCGTCCCCTAATTTTTAGCCGTAGAAAGATGATAGTGCCCTTATCGTTTTAAAGTGGTCAGGATGCGAGGAGTCCCCTCCCCACCGCGATTTGGCAGAAGAGTTGGGTGGAGTAGTTTCCTCCACCCCACCCCACCCCACCCTGTGTCACCAGCACCTGGGATTTTTGAATTTCCCGGCTGCCGGTCACCAGCTCCGTCGATAGTGACATCAGCATGCAGAGAGCATGCCGACGTTACCCTATGAGACCACCTGTGAATGTTCTCAGAGAGGCAGCTGAGGGTTCTCAAGCTGCGCAGATTCGATCCATCCTTCTTCACAGGCGCTACGTAACTTGCATACCTAGAATGCACATGTCCTGCAGTTGTGTGCAATTTGTGGTTCCTACTCTACGCAAGCTGTGTAGGAGGGAAAATTGCACAGAAAAGCTTCAGGGACTTGTGGGTTCGGCAGTCTCTGTGCCAGAGGAGGAGCTGTGTGTGGCAAGGGAGAAAAGGTGAGCAAGAAAAAACCTAAAAAGGAAAAGAAAATTGTAAAAATAGTGCGAACAGCCTCTGCCCAATTATCTGTCCAAATATTTCCTGCCACAGCATGTACTATGTTGTCCCTGCAGTGGGAGGGTCTTGAAGCCACGGGGCAGCATAGTACACATCACTGACTTTAATGGGCCTCCTTCACCCCACCCACCAGTCGGTGCATGCCGCGCACTGTTGGCTGCTGTGGGACGGCCTGAACTGTCACCCTGCATACACCAAAAAGGCAAGTCAATATTTCATCAACAGATACTGGGGGTATTGAGGGCCCTATTCCCTGGGAATTTACAATCTAGATGGGTGAGGGGGTGAGAAACAGGAGGGGAGGACTGCAGTGATGAGATGTTAATGCAGGGAGAGAGGAGATAGTTATTGGATCGGTCGGATGTCTTGTTACGGAGTCAGGTGGTCGGCTTCCCTAAACAAAAGGGTCTTTAGGGAGCGTTTAAAAGAAGCCAGATTGGGGGACAGTCTGATATTGCAAGGAAGCGCATTCCATAGGGTCAGAAAAAAGTCTTGCAGTCTGGAATGGGAAGAGGTGATAATGCAGGATGCCAGGCGCAGGTCATTGTTTGATCTTAGGGGACGGGCTGGGGTGTATCTGGTGACTAGTGAGGACAGGCATGGCCAGACTGGCCTACCGGGATGCCGGGAGAAATCCCGGTAGGCTGTTTAATTTTTGGGCTGCCTGTAGCTTAAATGTTCACTCGCGAACAAGCTACGTGCGAGTGAGTGAGTGACGCTCTGCCAGTCATTGACAGTGTGGAGGTGGATCTGGTGGGACGTCTCTTCCTCCCACTTGTCTCCGCCTCCTCCTCCCATCAGCCACTTGTTCCCGCTCACAGGAAGTTCGGGGCCACACGCTGATTCGTTTGGATGGAGAGGCAGCACCAGGCAGACTCCTAGGTGAGTTGTTGTGAAAGCAGCTGCTTTCAATCCATTCCTCCCTGCTTCTTCACTCACAGCCCTGCTGCCCCCTCCATGGTAACCAGCACTGCCCGGCCCAGGGTGATGTCATCATGCAGAATTTCTATGTGCTATGCAGGTGGATAGCTGCCCCCCCTCCCCCTGCTGCATTTTGGGAGTGGCTGTGTGGAGCTGGGAAGATGGCAGCATCCTGTGTGATAGCAATTTGTGAACCAGGTGAGAGGCTGGCCTGGCATGCTCTGACTTCTAGACATAGTCAGGTCTTTCCCCAAATTTACAGTCAGATCCCCCTGCCAGGGCATCACCTGGCCATCACTCTCCCCCAGTAAAATCCCCCCAGCCTTCACTCCCCCCTGTAAAATCCCCCCAGCCTTCACTCCCCCCCTGTAAAATCCCCCCAGCCTTCACTCCCCCCCCTGTAAAATACCCCCAGCCTTCAATCCCCCATTAAAATACCCCCAGCCTTCACTCCCCCCTGTAAAATACCCCCAGCCTTCACTCCCCCCTGTAAAATACCCCCAGCCTTCACCCCCCATTAAAATACCCGCAGCCTTCAATCCCCCATTAAAATCCCCCCAGCCTTCACTCCCCCCCTGTAAAATCCCCCCAGCCTTCACTCTCCCCCTGTAAAATACCCCCAGCCTTCACTCCCCTGTAAAATACCCACAGCCTTCACTCCCCCCATAGTAAAATACCCCCAGCCTTCACCCCCCCATTAAAATACCCCCAGCCTTCAATCCCCCCATTAAAATACCCGCAGCCTTCACTCCCCCCTGTAAAATACCCCCAGCCTTCACCCCCCCTGTATAATACCCCCAGCCTTCACTCCCTCCACAGTAAAATACCCCCAGCCTTCACCCCCCATTAAAATACCCGCAGCCTTCAATCCCCCATTAAAATACCCGCAGCCTTCAATCCCCCCTCAGTAAAATACCCCCAGTCTTCACCCCCCTGTAAAATACTCCCAGCCTTCAATGCCCCCTGTAAAATACCTCCAGCCTTCACCCCCCCATAAAATACTCCCAACCTTCAACCCCCCCCAGTAAAATACCCCAGCCTTCACCCCCCTGTAAAATACTCCCAACCTTCAACCCCCCCAGTAAAATACCCCCAGCCTTCACCCCCCTGTAAAATACCCCCAGCCTTCACACCCCCCTGTAAAATACTCCCAGCCTTCAATCCCCCATTAAAATACCCGCAGCCTTCAATCCCCCCCTGTAAAATACCCCCAGCCTTCACACCCCCCTGTAAAATACTCCCAGCCTTCAATCCCCCATTAAAATACCCGCAGCCTTCACTCCCCCCTGTAAAATACTCCCAGCCTTCACTCCCCCCTGTAAAATACCCCCAGTCTTCACTCCCCCACAGTAAAATACGCCCAGCCTTCACCCCCATAAAATACTCCCAGCCTTCACTCCCCCCACAGTAAAATACTCCCAGCCTTCACCCCTGTAAAATACTCCCAGCCTTCACCCCTGTAAAATACCCCCAGCCTTCACCCCTCCAGTAAAATACCCCCAGCCTTGACCCCCTCCAGCAAAATACCCCCAGCCTTCAATCCCCCCAGTGAAATACTCCCAGCTTTCACCCCCCCAGTAAAATACCCACCATCACCCCCCCTCATAAAATACCCCAGCCATCACTCCCCATACCCCCCCCGAAAAAAACCCCGGCCATCACTCCCCCACCCAGGAAAATACCCCAGCCATCACCCCCCGTAAAACACCCCACTGTCACTCGCCCCCACAGTAAAATACCCCTGGCCATCACACAAACACACACGTCCAGTCCCCCACTGACAGACATGCACATCCAGCTCCCCTCCACATACCCAGGCCCAACACACACACTTAACAGGTGTAGCCAGAGCCCCCAGAGTGAATGGAGCCCCCACTTTCCTTAGTTATTACCCTCCCCCCAAGTGACCCCATTAACCCTCCAATTCCACATAGTGAGAGTGCCCACGCCCCTTCATTTCCCCACAAGGAAAGACCTCATCCCTCCCCCAAAATGAGTAGCCCTATTAACCCCTTCCACCCACTGTAAGGCCCCAAAAACCCTCTCCCCAAGACTTAGAAACAGTGATGGCCCTAGGCTCAGATGGCAGACGTCATGCTGCGCTCCCTGTAGCCTAATCAAAGGGCCAGCTGCCATCTTGAAGTCTGTAGGGTCACAGAGCTCCACAGTAATGTGTAGTGAGTATGAGCGTGTCACAGAGCTCCACAGTAATGTGTAGTGAGTATGAGCGTGTCACAGAGCTCCACAGTAATGTGTAGTGAGTATGAGCGTGTCACAGAGCTCCACAGTAATGTGTAGTGAGTATGAGCGTGTCACAGAGCTCCACAGTAATGTGTAGTGAGTATGAGAGTGTCACAGAGCTCCACAGTAATGTGTAGTGAGTATGAGCGTGTCACAGAGCTCCACAGTAATGTGTAGTGAGTATGAGCGTGTCAGAGCTCCACAGATGCATGTTCTCCCTAGCAATACACAGGGCCATGCAACCTGCATGACTAATAATTATCTAAACCATGATGGCCCCAATGATGTTAAAACTGTTAATGTCCATACACACCACACATTGCTGTGAGTTTAATTGCTATGCAGCTCTGATACGTATCCTTTTCGTTTGCACGTATCACAATATGGGGCTGGTCTAAAAATTTTTTTCCAGGGCTGCATTTTATTCCCAGTCCGGCCCTGAGGACAGGTAGTGAGGAGCGGCGTTAGTGAGGGTTTTGAAGATGAGGGTGAGTACTGTAGTTTGAATTTGATTCTGCTGTGGATGGGGAGCCAGTGTAGGGATTCAGAGAGGAGCGGCAGAGACAGAGCGACGGGTGAGATGGATAAGCCGGGCTGATGTGTTCAGGATGGACTGCCTTTGTCAGGACCCTTACATAGTTACCTAGTTATATAGGCTGAAAAAAGACGTGCGTCCATCGGGTTCAGCCTCTCACACATCACCTACAGCTGTTGATCCAAAAGAAGGCAAAATACCCAGTCTGAAGCGCTCGCCAATATGCAACATACTGGGAAAAAATTCCTTCTTGACCCCAGAATGGCGTCAAATTTCACCTTGGATCAAGAAGCTTTTACCCACATATTACATATTATTACCCTTAATATTATCAGGGTAATTCAAAGAGAATCGAAATGTTACCGCTCGTTCGGTGACTTTTTGTTCTCTTCAATTCGGTTCCTTTTGCCGATCCCATTTCGGCGACCCTGCGGTGTATTCAGCAAACACCACAGGGTCCCCGAATTGCAGGGAAAAGCTGCCGCAAACCCGACGAAAACTAACTGCAAAACGAGGGCAAACGCACACCGAAATCCGCAAAAACATCTGGATTAACCCGCCGAAAAAGACGGAAAAACCCGAGCAGGAGCCGATCACACGCAGCGAAGCCGCCGGAAAAAGTCGACACCGCAGACGAATGCAGTGAATAAATTAGAAAAACCGTTTGCTTGAATGTTTGAAAAGTGAAACGCTGTTTGGAAAGAAACCACTGAGTGAAAATGTCTGGAATTTACATATGATCCAATGAATGATAATAAAAAGGGCTGTTACAGAAAAAATAAGTAAACTTAAAAAACAAAAAAATCTTTTTTTTTTTTTAAAAAAATTAAATCCAGAAAAATGCTTAAAATATCCTAAAAAATCTATAAATAAAGAGACTCTTTACTGCAGGATTTTATAATAAATGGTTTATTAGATATTGAATTAAAACGAGAATATTTTTAACATTGAAGCCTATGGGATTCGCCTGAATAAACCTGCCAAATTAAACCACCGAATGGCAGAGCATTTCGGGAACCTTTCACTGCTGGTTTGTGTTCTCTGAATAGCCGAAGCAGTGCTTTTTCATGGGGATTTCACTGCCCTCTAACAGGCACCGTATGTGCAGGCAATTTGTCAGGATTTGGCGAATTGCCTGCTCTCTGGATAGCCGAATGGCCAAGAAAGGTAACCGAACGCTGATTTTCAGCGTTCGGTTACCTTTCTCCAGCCATTCGGATCTCTTTGGATAACCCTGTATGTTTTTGCAGGAAGTCATCCAGTCGTTTTTTAAAAGTCTGTACAGTCACTGACCCAACCACCTCAACAGGCAGAGAACCTTGTGCTGTTGCCTGTTCTCAAGACCCACACAAACCTGGTGTTGTTGCCCTTTCGATTCAATATTGGTCTATGTTAAACCATGCATTACATCTGGGATCTTGTGTATGTGATATCTACCCGATCTAGAGATTCGGGACCTTCCCGCTTATTAGGCTCCTCAGTAACCCAATTCCATTTGCTATTTATTTGAGCTCTTTGACACACTAGCTCTCGTGTATGTGCTTGTAACGAGTGTATATTGGTTTTTATATGAAAATATTATATTTAGACATTATTTATTGTAATTGCATGTTCTCAAATAGAATTAAGATTAATTTCAATATTACACACTTCACTGGCAACAAGAAATTGGTTATTCCCACCGGACTCGTTGTAATATGTTAAATTGCCATTAATCTATTTAAATTTCTATGGGTATGCATTTTACCTTGAAATCCACAACATTCCACTTGCGTCATTCTCCAGAGAGTCATTTATTTGTCTTTTGAGTAATTTATTAGAACCGTTCGCCGCTGTAGCTCTCCAGGCAACATACAGTATATTAACCACTCATGGGGAGGTAAATTCCCCACGGATCTATTTACAGTTTTAATGCTTTACCATATTTTGAGACTATTTTTCTCAAAGCATCATTTGCAAAGATATTAAAGTTCACCATCTGTCATGACTCGATTCTTTCTAATTCAATTATACTTTCCAGTTCTTGAATTAATTCTTTATTTGTTGTTTTTTTTTTTTTTCTTCCGTAGTACAAATCAGCCGGCAGTACGTTCTAGAAGAATGTCCCCAGCGATCATTCGTACTAACCAAAGGCGTTGAGATACTTTGATGTGCAAATTATTGTTTTAGTTCTGAAGGTAAGGGCCATGGGAGGTGTCATACATTCCTTTTACAAAGAAGCTGGATCACATTTTCATTGTGCAATGCATTTTTGTAAGATTCGGCCGAGGCTCCATTCACTAAGAGCTGAGTAGAAGACACCAAGCACGAATCGGCTGAAGTCAGAGATTGGCTAGAATGCTCTTCGCTTAGCCGAGCTGTACTTGATATTAGAGAGGTGCATTCGTTTCAGAAAAATACGGAATTTGTAATGAAACTTGATAATTCGTAGTTTGTAAGTACTTCCGAAAAACTAATCGATACGATACCAATTCGAAAAGAAATGGTTTTACACTGTGTCATCATCATAAAAGAAAAATTTGAATAATTGAATATCAAATACATATCAACTATCGAAATGATCTTAACTTAAAATACAAGTAATAGTCAGCAAAGGACTTTATGAAACAAATTCATTTTGTTTCGCTGTTTAACCCTTTCGCTGCTGAGGCTTTTCACACCTCTGTGCTGAGCTCATTTTTACCGGTTTTGCTCATCATGTTTAAACGTGTTTTGAAGGCTTATTTTAGTATATGACCCAGACATATTATATATCGTTCTTTCCGTCAGACTCGGTAGATTCATAATATGTCATTATTATATGTATACGTTATTTCATGTCTGTAATTATAACAAAAAATGCAATAAAATATGTATTTTCAATAATTTACAACGTGTAAAGTGTTTTTTTTCACATTTTAACATGCGAGCAATTGCGGTTATATTTTGTATGGGGTGCGCTTGTAAAAAAATTAGAGATGGGGTCTCGTTACATTTTTTTTTGGGGAAAATTACACGATTTTTAACAAACGCACCGCATACCAAAATCGTTAGTGCAGCATCATTGTTCACATTATAATTGAAATGGGAACAATATTGCTGCATTAACGAACCAAAAAAAAGAAAAAAAAATGTTTATTTTTTTTTTATAATTTTTTTTAAAATATATTTTTATTTTTAATTTTAATTTTTATTTTTTTTAAAAAACTTTTTTCACTGTAGTGTTTGGTATCGTTGGAATGGCCATGCTCTGGCCGATCCAGCAATACCAAACGTTAACCCCTAGCTGCGCCACGGATCAGGAGATAGGGAGTTCATTGGAACTCCCTATCTCCACCGTTGGTGGTAGTTAGGGGTTAACTCTAGGACTGGCGTCATCGTGCTATGCACGATGACGCCAGTCCTCAGGGGGAGTTCCCGGAGGCTTGGCCGACATCCAAGATGTCGGCCAGCTCCGGAAAGGATCACGAACCGGCGCTTTTCAGCGCCGATTCGCGATCCAGCTCCCCAGGGGTTAATGCCAAGCACCATTTGGAAGGGCAGGCTGTGCCCTTCCAAATGGTGCCTGGGTTAACCCCCGCAACGCCGCCGATCGGAGGGAGAGAGGTCCGAAGGACCTCCCCCCCTCCCTTTCAGGCGCCTCCTCCGCACATGCGGGGGGGCGCCTGAATTAGGTGTCATCGCGCTGCCGCGATGACACCTAATTTCATCGGCGGCGGTTCCGGATGCTGGGCTGACATCGAGGATGTCAGCCCGCACCGGAGGGGCCAGCGATCGGCCGGAACTCGGCCGAACGCTGACCCCAAAGGGAGGACGCGCTCAGCGCGTCCTCCGCACAGCGGGAGCCATGCGGAGGACGCGCTCAGCGCGTCCTCCACATGGAAGTGGTTAATTTGACTTAAATACTAAATCTGTGACACAGCTTAAAATGTAACCCTAGCTTTTCTTTTAACCCTTTCGCTGCTGAGGCATTTCCCGCCTCTGTACTGAGGTCATTTTTACCGATTTTGCTCATGTTTAAATGCGTTTTGAAGGCTTATTTTAGTATATGACCCAAACATATTATATATCGTTCTTTCCGTCAGACTCGGCAGATTCATAATATGTCATTATATGTATACGTCATGTCCTGTATGTATATTATAACAAAAAATGCAATAAAATATGAATTTTCAATATTTTACAACGTGTAAAGTGTTTTTTTTTTCACAATTTAACATGCGAGCAATTGCGGTTATATTTTGTATGGGGTGCGCTTGTTCTAAAAATTAGAGATGGGGTCTCGTTACATTTTTTTTTGGGGAAAATTACACGATTTTTAACAAACGCACCGCATACAAAAATCGTTAGTGCAGGATCATTGTTCACATTATAATTGAAATGGGAAAAATATTGCTGCATTAACAAACCAAAAAAAGAAAAAAAACTTTTTTTTTTTTTATAATTTTTTTTTAAATATTTTTTTTTTATTTTTAATTTAAATTTTTTTTTTACAAACTTTTTTTATACTCATGTTTGGTATCGTTGGAACGGCCATGCTCTGGCCGATCCAACAATACCAAACATTAACCCCTAACTGCCAAGGATCGGGAGATAGAGGGTTCATTGGAACCCCCTATCTCCACCATTGGTGGCAGTTAGGGGTTAACTCCAGGACTGGCGTCATCGTGCTACGCACGAAGACGCCAGTCCTCAGGGGGCATTTACAGAAGCTTGGCCGACATCCAAGATGTCGGCCAGCTCCGGGAAAGGATCACGAACCGGCGCTTTTCCCCATGGGGTTAATGCCAGGTACCATTTGGAAGGGCAGGCTGTGCCCTTCCAAATGGTGCCTGGGTTAACCCCCGCAACGCCGCCGATCGGGAGGGAGAGAGCTCTGGCCGATCCAGCAATACCAAACGTTAACCCCTAGCTGCCACGGATCAGGAGATAGGGAGTTCATTGGAACTCCCTATCTCCACCGTTGGTGGCAGTTAGGGGTTAACTCTAGGACTGGCGTCATCGTGCTATGCACGATGACGCCAGTCCTCAGGGGGAGTTCCCGGAGGCTTGGCCGACATTCCAAGATGTCGGCCAGCTCCGGGAAAGGATCACGAACCGGCGCTTTTCAGCGCCGATTCGTGATCCAGCTCCCCAGGGGTTAATGCCAGGCACCATTTGGAAGGGCAGGCTGTGCCCTTCCAAATGGTGCCTGGGTTAACCTCCGCAACGCCGCCGATCGGGAGGGAGAGAGGTCCGAAGGACCCCCCCCTCCCTTTCAGGCGCCTCCTCCGCACATACGGGGGGGGGCGCCTGAATTAGGTGTCATTGCGCCCCCGCGATAACACCTAATTACTCCGGCGGCGGTTCCGGATGCTGGGCTGACATCGAGGATGTCAGCCCGCACCGGGGGGGCCAGCGATTGGCCGGAACCCGGCCGAACGCTGACCCCAAAGAGAGGACGCGCTCAGCGCGTCCACCGCATGGAACGTGACATGCGGTTGGACGCGCTGAGCGCGTCCTTAGCAGCGAAGGGGTTAACAGCAAAATTTGATTAATTGGGGTTTTATTTAGTGATCCAAAATTCGAATTGATATCAACTATCGAACTGATATGAAATTTGAATCGATACGAAAAACAAAACGAAATTAGTTACGAAATTACGAAAACAAAATTATTTAAAAACGTAACGAAACAAAACTAAAACAAATTTTTCAGCCATGCACATCCCTACTTGACATATCCTACTCTGAGATTAGTGACCTTGCACACTTGATTAATCTCCTATATCAGTGGTTCCAACTCTGGTCCTCAGGAGCCCCTAACAGGCCAGGTTTTAAGGATGCCCTTGGGAAAATGCAGACTGAACCCTGTAGTCACTGAGCAGCAAATCATATCATCTGTGCTGTGCTTCAGATATATGGCAAACCTGGCCTGTTAGGGGGACCTCACGAACCAGGGTTGGGAACCGCTGTCCTATAAAATTATTTAATTATTTGAGAGCTGTGAAACCATGCTACCTTGCACTATTATATCTAGAGATGGCTACCAGGGGACCCTATTCCCCTCTTGCAGATTAAAAGAAGCCGGTAAGTGAAAAAGTCATCATGAGCTAATTTCACTTACCACTCCTTGTCGCCTTACCTATTCCGACCCAGCTGCTCTATCAGCGCCTAGAGTCGGAATTATAGGAGCCACAGACAGATAATGACAGCTTCACTTCTCACTGCCACTGATATTGGCTCCTGGAGTCCATAGGATGCCATTGCGCCCAACGCGACCCTACTGGGAGCTCTAGTGGGATCACACAGGAGTCACGGAGGAATCGTGGAAGGACACTGGGTTCTGTTTGTTCCCAGCCTTCCTCTGCTCAAGTCAAGTGGAAGCAGTGGATCGCTCTATCCTCTTCACCCTGGGGCCAGAGATGAGCATGTGATTTTTTTATGGCTATTGTCAGATCAGGAAGAGCTTTTCAGAGCATTCCTGTAACAGCTGTGTTGTGGCCCAAGATATTATGAACCTTAACACCAGTGCTGGTACGAGTTCCTAAACCAACGAAGATAAGCAATGGTGAAAAATGGAATATCTAAAGAATCCCAAAACTAGACCCAACACACAAAGTACAAACCGCAAAAAATAAAACAAAGAAGAAATAAACTGAAATTTGGAACCCAAATACTAGGCCTTGTACTGGCTAGGCAAAAAAAAATGAGGGGGCGAAACATGTCAGAAGTGAGTAAATACAACCCAAGGTCGAAGGGCAATAGAGGTACAGAGTAGAGAAAGAAAAACCAGATCAGGCAACCAGAGCTAAGGAAGAGTCAGAAAACAAGCCGAGTCAAAAGCCCCCAAAAAATAATCAGATTTCTAAGTAGGAGGTATATGCTAGCTAACAGGATCCACAATAGGGGTTAAAGACCGGCTTCGCTTGAAAGGGCAGACTCTGACTCTTTGACTTTAATCTCCTCTCAATCGGGAGGGAGAGGAGTCCAAAGTATCTCACCCCACCTTTCAGGGGCTCTTCCGCCTTTGCCGGTGGCTGTCTGAAAATTCTGTCAATGCGCCTGTCGCAATGATGTCATCGTGCTGGGAGGGGGTTTAAAAGCAGCGTCTGACTTACAGGAACTCAACCCGCCGCGGGACCCTCGGAGTCCATGGGAGAGAGGTGACTTTTGTGAGCGTCACCACGCTAAGTGGATGATGTGTGGGGAACGTCCTCCGCATATTGTCTTATGCAGTGACGGGGTTAACGTGACAAATCTGAATCATACTTTTCTGAATCTGAAATATTTCCGAACTCGCACTTGACCAAATTGTTTACCATACACGTATCAACTCTCTGCTTACTTGTTGCAAACAAAAGGCTAAACACTGAACATTAGAATTTTTACAAAAATCCAGCTATGTTCCCTTCAAAGAAATGCTCGTATTGAATATTTACCTTTTTCAGTTCACCATTGTTCTAGGATCCTCGATTAACATTCAGCCCCAGAGAGTTATTTATCTCAAGGAATAATATTGGATCTAAGGACTCGTACAATTAATCAATTTAAATTACCATTCCTCTGAAGGTATCTCAGGCTCTGAACTGTCTCTTCAGATAAACAACATTTGTACAAAATATTCTGCGTGTGAGGTTTGATTTACAGAAAAGACATTTATCCTCCTTAATGAAACTGTGTGGGATTTTTAGATTTTTGGCTGTGCTGCTCATGTGAAACCTCCCCACCTTTATAAATACCCTCCCTTAATACCCCTTTGGCTCTTAAAGGGATATTCTATTTTATAATAGTGTCCTTTATTGCCCTTAAATAATTGGGCAGACGCTGCTGACCGCCTCCGGCCAATTATTTTTTTTACATTTTTGAGTGATTTTACTCACCTTTTCCCCATCGCCGCACGCTGCTCCTCCTCTACGGCTCAGGGACTCCCCACCCTGGAAGCCCATGCAGCTATCTAACGCAATTTGTGCTCCTATGGAACTTGCGTAGCGTAGTAACTGCAAATTTCGCACCGCTGCAAGGCTTATGCACGATACGAATGCCAGTTCCGTAGCGCCTGCGTAGAGCGATGGGTCGGAGTTGTACGCCTACACAGATCCGATCCACCGGCTGCCTCTCTGAGAACACTCAGAGGTCTCAGAGGGCGACATCGGCATATTCTCTGCGTACCGAAGTCGCTCACGACCGATCTGGTGACCGACTGCTGGGGAATTATAAAATACCGGCTGCTGGTGACACAAGGGGCACTATTACATTCTTTGTGCAAAAACGCCCGTGCAGAGCTATTTTTTTTTTGCGCTCAGCGTTAAATGTTAACACGCGGAAAATAACGCTGGTATTACAATTCCGAGCGTATTTTTTCATCCGGCACAACATACCGCGTGTAAAAAAGATGCGCAAAAATGCACGCGCATTAACGCTGCGCACAGAAATCGGTGGGCAATCTGAATTTACGAACCACAATTGTCTCCCGTTCAGTTTTTGCGCCTGTCAAAATCAGAGTATATATGCTGCAGCAATAATAAAAACACGCACAACTTCTCTATTTTATTGTTTGGGTATGTGTAGAATGTGTAACTATACGTTGCTGTATTTGTTTTTCGGGCTGGTGTATTTGGTTTCGGCCAGGACGTTCAGATTTGCCGTTACCACCAGCTTTTAAAAGACGTTAAAATTATGAGCGCAAACGTTGTTAAAATTTGCACATCTATTGTAATACCATCCGCATACCAGCACACAAACGCATTTGCGCTCACAATGTTAAGTATGGGATGCGCGCATGAACTTTCCCTCGCGCAGGGTTCACGCAGGGTCACTCCGTTAGACGTTAACGTGCATTTTGTGCGCGAACTTCGTAATACGGCGTTCAGCGTGAAGGGTTTTTCCCCTTGCGTTAAAGGGATACTCTAGGCAACATGACCACCTAAGCTTTTTTAGGTAGTCATGATGCCTTGAGTATGTCCTTGTCTGTCCCCCCTCCCTCCGCTCAGCCGATCAGCTGAACCAGCTGAAAACAGCTGAGAGACGCGGAGGACTTTCTTCCGCCCTCCCAGCTGTTGGTCAGCAGAGCGGGATTCATATTTACCGCTTCTGCTGACTATTGCCGAGTAGGCGACGTCATCACGCTTTCAGCGCGATGACGTCTCCAACTCGCCGCAGTAGCTGGCGGCAGCGGCTGAGGATTAGTGTTGCACGCATCCTCTTGCGCGCAACACTAATCCAAGAAGATGGAGCCGGGAAGAAGCCTGCTGAATGGCTGGCTTACGTGAGGGGCGCGCATGCGCGCTTCTCACGTAAACCATTAGCCAAGTGAAAGTTAGAAGGACGGGAGCGGAAGGTGAGTATGAAAAAAAAAAAAAAAAAGACGCCGTTGGAAACAAGTGGATTTTAGGGTAAGTATTACAGTACAAAAAAAAAAAAAATCCATACCTAGTTATTGAGGGAATATGTATAGTTTAATGTTAAAAAACGGGGGGGGGGGGTTTTGATTAGAGTGTTCCTATAATGTGTTTATGCGCATGCGCAAAATTGCGCGCAAAGAATAATAGAGCCCAAGGTGTGGTGGAGGAAATTCTCCACTTCACATAGCAATAACGCCAGATCTGGGCAGGAAAGTGGGGAGAGAGAAGGAGGGACACTCCTCACGTCCTGACCAGTATACAATAAAGTGGTCAGGATGAGTAGAATGTCCCTTTTACATCAGGCAATGTCATTAAACTGTTACAGTTTCTACGTGTTTGCCATCATTTAAAATAAAATGAAGAGACCTTTTTTTCAAAACTCATTATTTGACTCACGTTATTATTTTGGATTAATGTGTTAAGTTTTATTTTCTATTACTGGGTCATTGTTCTAGTCATTTCATTTCCAATTGAAAGTTTGGTTTTCAGAGAAGAGAGATGTTCAAGTCAAGGTCCCTGGTACAATGAGACATGATGGCAGTCCTTATTTTAATGAAATGTCCTAGAATATTAGGTATTAATGGAAAAATATGTCTTTTTGCTGATGACACAAAGATTTGCAACAGGGTTGACGTTCCTGGAGGGATCAGCCAAATGACAAATGATTTAGGTAAACTAAAAAAATGGTCGGAGCTGTGGCAATTGAGTTTTAATGTGGATAAGCGCAAGATAATGCACCAGGGACGTAAAAACCCAAGGGCTGAATATAGAATATTTGATACAGTCCTAACCTCAACATCTGAGGAAAGGGATTTAGGGGTCATTATTTCAGAGGATCTAAGTGTAACGGGGAGCCCCCTATAGGGTGAGGGGGAACCCCCAATCTGCAGAGATGAAGCCTTAAGGACAGGTATACAGCTTCCAGGGAACAAACCAAGATATTAACAGAAACTAGAAAGATCCCTAAGCCCTGACTGAGATCCTTGAAAGATGGTCTCGAAATACTACCTAGGCTAGGTTTGCAAGATGAATAAAACATAAACCAGACAGACAATAAATGCAGGTATACAGATTCCAGGGAACAAACCAAGATTTTAACAGAAACTAGAAAGATCCCTAAGCCCTGACTGAGATCCTTGAAAGGTGGTCTCGAGATACTAACTAGGCTAGGCCTGCATGACGAACAAAACATAAACCAAACATACGATGAATGCAGACATACAGATTCCTAAGCACGGTACAGTACAGGGGACAGACAGAAGAGAGATCCAAATACAAGAGCCAAAGGTCATACACGGAATATCAAAACTAGAGGGGTCAGACAAGAGAGGGATCCTAAATACATGAGCCAGAGGTCATACACAGCAAATCAAAGTAACCAGCATACAGGGACTAGGCAAGAAAGACTATCCTGGTCCAAGGATCAAGGGGAGTCCTGGTCGTACTTATAGGGCAGAACAGGTCATGTGACCGCAGGCCAATAAGCCCAACAGATGGCCTGCAGGCTGAAAACAAAAATAAACAGGAATCCCTGCTACCACCAGCAGGGGGCAAGGCCAAGACGTGACATAACCCCCTCCCTTACGGGTGACCTCCTGGGCACCCAAGAAAGAAAACATGGATGGCATGAAAACGGACAAGACCAGTCACCAGTACCCATTGGAATCCCACTCAGACTCAGAGTAGTCAGCATGTGCCTGAGCAAGCAAAGCTCTTTCGTAAACCTCCAGGTCTTCTCTGCAGATCACTGCACCATTAGAGGCCCGTACACAACCCTCGGCAACCGGGCTAGGGTCTCGTACCCGAGGGTCCGACGGCATGAGTACCTTGGACCGTGAACGGAGTGAATCATCAGTCCCAGGTTGTTTATGGTTAGTCCTCTTGCGTCTCCTGGACCGTGATCTAGGAGTTCCGTCCACACCATGGGACATAGAGGTATTAGAGGTACTGCCAGATCCAGTGACGGTAGTCGTGCCCCGAGATTGTATATTACAACCCACAGTGGAACCACTAGACACAGTGGACTTACTGTCTACCCCAGAGACAATGACCTTGCCATTAAACGTGGCCCCGACCGATACAGTACAGGGTGTGTGCATGACTGGTACACTCTCGGGATATGGGACATCACCAGGACATGGTACAGTTGGCGCCACAACAGTCTTACACCTCTCCCCAGGAGGAGTATATTGTGGATCATCTGAATCAGAGTCTTCCAACAGCCCTTTCAGAATGTCAGGGTGTCTCTGGAGCACTACCCAGTGCCTCTCACGCATCCAAAAGCCAGAAGGCGTCCGTATATATTCCGTGGGAACACAATGTGATTTAGGGATCTCAATACCCTTTAAACCACCAGCTTGCTGAATTTCCCTGATTACTGTGCGGAGTAAGGCAACCTCGGACTTAGAGGGTGTAGTATCAATGGAACCAGAACAAAGTGTGGCAGTTTCAGAACCAGATTGGCTAGGGTTGATCACCTTTTCTTGTCTTCTCTTAGAGCAAGACATAGACTTTGTGACCACCTCACAAGGCTTGACAATGGTGGGGACAACACTGGACTCACTGTGGGGCAAGGGCACAGTGGTCTCATGTGCCAATCCAGGCACATCGGCCTCATAACAAAACGTGGTCACAGCTGTCTCGTCTAACCTGGGTACAGCTGTCATTGCTGACGTACAGCTTGTCCCGGACACCACTGGCAAGGTACCAGCCTCAGGCATCACGAATGACATATTGTCAGTACCCGACATGGCTGGCTTCTCATTACCAGTACCCGACATGGCTGCCTTCGTGCCAGGGAAGTAGACATGGCTGGCTTCGTGCCAGGGGAAGCAGACATGGCTGGCTTCGTGCCAGGGGAAGCGGACATGGCTGGCTTTTCATTGCCAGTGGGAACAGACATGGCTGGCTTCGTGCCAGTGGATACAGACATGGCTGGCTTCGTGCCAGAGGAAGCAGACATGGCTGGCTTCGTGCCAGTGGATACAGACATGGCTGGCTTCGTGCCAGGGGAAGCAGACATGGCTGGCTTTGTGCCAGGGGAAGCAGACATGGCTGGCTTTGTGCCAGTGGATACAGACATGGCTGGCTTCGTGCCAGTGGATACAGACATGGCTGGCTTTGTGCCAGTGGATACAGACATGGCTGGCTTCGTGCCAGTGGATACAGACATGGCTGGCTTCATGCCAGTAGATACAGACATGGCTGGCACTTCCTTGCCAGTGGGAACAGGCATGGCTGGCTTTTCATTACCAGTGAGAACAGGCATGGCTGGCAGCGTGCCAGTAGATACAGACATGGCTGGCTTCATGCCAGTAGATACAGACATGGCTGGCTTCATGCCAGTAGATACAGACATGGCTGGCTTTTTGCCAGGGGAAGCGGACATGGCTGGCTTTTCATTGCCAGTGGGAACAGACATGGCTGGCTTCGTGCCAGTAGCTACAGACATGGCTGGCATTTCATTACCAGTAAGAACAGGCATGGCTGGCAGCGTGCCAGTGGATACAGACATGGCTGGCTTCGTGCCAGTAGAAACAGACATGGCTGGCATTTCATTGCCAGTGGGAACAGGCATGGCTGGCTTTTCATTACCAGTGAGAACAGGCATGGCTGGCAGCGTGCCAGTAGATACAGACATGGCTGGCATCGTGCCAATAGATACAGACATGGCTGGCATCTCATTGCCAGTGGGAACAGGCATGGCTGGCTTTTCATTACCTGTAAGAACAGGCATGGCTGGCATCGTGCCGGTGGATACAGACATGACTGGCTTCGTGCCAGTAGATACAGACATGGCTGGCATCGTGCCAGTAGATACAGACATGGCTGGCATCGTGCCAATAGATACAGACATGGCTGGCATCTCATTGCCAGTGGGAACAGGCATGGCTGGCTTTTCATTACCAGTAAGAACAGGCATGGCTGGCAGCGTGCCAGTGGATACAGACATGGCTGGCATTTCATTGCCAGTGGGAACAGGCATGGCTGGCTTTTCATTACCAGTGAGAACAGGCATGGCTGGCAGCGTGCCAGTGGATACAGACATGGCTGGCATCATGCCAGTGGATACAGACATGGCTGGCATCGTGCCGGTGGATACAGACATGGCTGGCATCGTGCCAGTAGATACAGACATGGCTGGCAGCGTGCCAGTGGATACAGACATGGCTGGCAGCGTGCCAGTGGATACAGACATGGCTGGCATTTCATTGCCAGTGGGAACAGGCATGGCTGGCTTTTCATTACCAGTGAGAACAGGCATGGCTGGCAGCGTGCCAGTGGATACAGACATGGCTGGCATCATGCCAGTGGATACAGACATGGCTGGCATCGTGCCGGTGGATACAGACATGGCTGGCATCGTGCCAGTAGATACAGACATGGCTGGCATCGTGCCAGTAGATACAGACATGGCTGGCATCGTGCCAATAGATACAGATATGGCTGGCATTTCATTGCCAGTGGGAACAGGCATGGCTGGCAGCGTGCCAGTAGATACAGACATGGCTGGCATCGTGCCAGTGGAAACAGGCATGGCTGGCAGCGTGCCAGTGGATACAGACATGGCTGGCAGCAAGCCAGAGGATACAGACATGGCTGGCAGCAAGCCAGTGGATACAGACATGGCTGGCATCGTGCCAGTGGATACAGACATAGCTGGTAGCGTGCCAGTGAATACAGACATGGCTGGCAGCGTGCCAGTGGATACAGACATGGCTGGCAGCGTACTAGTGGATACAGACATGGCTGGCATAGCATTCCCAACCGGAGACACTGAAACCTCACTGGGAGACGAGGGCATAGTGATCCCATGATTCACCAGATTTGAGGTGGCTATTCTGCCAGTCTGGATGCCTATGGAGGACACACCAGTACCTCCATAGCGATACCTGGATATATGGTTCCCCTGCCATTGCTTAACAGGTTTTAATACACAATGCTCAATAGTGGGATTTGGATCTGCACAATAAAAACAGAGACCATACAACCTGCGTCTTTCCTTCTCATACATGGATTTGCAAGTAGTGCAGGGTGGTGCTGCATCGTTAGCTGCAGCAGGTGATAGGCTCAGAGCCTCCATTAACCTCTGCAGCTCTTTCAGCATAGCAAGCACCAAGTTCAATATAGCTTCATACATATGAGACATACCTGCCAGCTTCTATTCTGGGACCAGGATAATGTAACGGGGAGCCCCCTATAGGGTGAGGGGGAACCCCCAATCTGCAGAGATGAAAGCCTTAAGGACAGGTATACAGCTTCCAGGGAACAAACCAAGATATTAACAGAAACTAGAAAGATTCCTAAGCCCTGACTGAGATCCTTGAAAGATGGTCTCGAAATACTACCTAGGCTAGGTTTGCAAGATGAATAAAACATAAACCAGACAGACAATAAATGCAGGTATACAGATTCCAGGGAACAAACCAAGATTTTAACAGAAACTAGAAAGATCCCTAAGCCCTGACTGAGATCCTTGAAAGGTGGTCTCGAGATACTAACTAGGCTAGGCCTGCATGACGAACAAAACATAAACCAAACATACGATGAATGCAGACATACAGATTCCTAAGCACGGTACAGTACAGGGGACAGACAGAAGAGAGATCCAAATACAAGAGCCAAAGGTCATACACGGAATATCAAAACTAGAGGGGTCAGACAAGAGAGGGATCCTAAATACATGAGCCAGAGGTCATACACAGCAAATCAAAGTAAACCAGCATACAGGGACTAGGCAAGAAAGACTATCCTGGTCCAAGGATCAAGGGGAGTCCTGGTCGTACTTATAGGGCAGAACAGGTCATGTGACCGCAGGCCAATAAGCCCAACAGATGGCCTGCAGGCTGAAAACAAAAATAAACAGGAATCCCTGCTACCACCAGCAGGGGGCAAGGCCAAGACGTGACACTAAGGGTAAGTAGTCAATGTAATAGAGCAGCAGGAAATGCTGGCAGAATGCTTGGTTGTGTAGGGAGAGGTATTAGCAGTAGGAAAAGGGAAGTGCTCATGCCACTGTACAGAGCACTGGTGAGACCTCACTTGGAGTACTGTGTGCAGTACTGGAGACCGTATCTCCAGAAGGATATAGACATCTTAGAGAGAGTTCAGAGAAGGGCTACTAAAATGGTGTACGGCTTGAAGGAGAAAAGTTACCAGGAAAGGCTTAATGATCTTAACATGTACAGCTTGGAAAAAAGACGAGACAGAGGAGATATGATAGAAACATTTAAATACGTAAAGGGAATCCACAAGGTAGAGGAAGGGAGTATATTTAAAAGGAAACAAAATAGCAAAACAAGAGGACATAGTCTTAGATTAGAGGGGTAAAGGTTTAAAAGTAACATCAGGAAGCATTATTTTACTGAGAGGGTGGTGGATACATGGAACAGTCTTCCAGTAGAAGTGGTAGAGGCTAAAACAGTGATTGAGTTTAAGCAGGCATGGGATAGGCATAAGGCTATCCTAAACAAAAGATAAATCCAGGTAAAGCATCCATGTAATTGGGCAGACTAGATGGGCCGAAAAGGTTCTTATCTGCCGACATTTTTCTGTTTCTATGTTTCTAATAGCTACTGTCGGTTTTATAGACGACCCTTCTTCTATCAATGTTTTGCACCCAAGATAAAAAATAAATAAATAGCTAACTTATGTAGAACATGGCAGTGTACCGGACAAAAACATGTCGTAATTTAGAAGACAACTGTTCAACGTTTATGCCTGAAAAAATACATTTACCTGGACTATTTGGGTGGCATTTGGCTTTCTTGTACGTGTCCAAGAGGAAAAAAAAAAAATATATAATACAGCAATGGGAGAGGTAGCACTCCTATACTCATATATAATCCTATACGCAGGCCCGTCTTTAGCGCAGGGCAAAAGGGGCAGCTGCCCTGGGCCCAGTCAGTGTTATGGGGCCCAAAGCAGCTGCTCCTGTCCTGAGTGCTTGAGCCAGCAAAAATCGTGGTGTTACGGGCTGCCTCCCCTGTGTGGTGATGGGACCACAGAGAGGAGGTGAGGCCTCGGAGAGAGGTGATGCATCTTGGGAGCTGCGTTTGGCTCCTCCCCCTCCTCACCATGCAGTTCCCCTGCGCAGGAAGACAGGATTCAGGAAGCTGTCAGTGCTTCTGCTCAGCCCTGCCCTGTTCTGCTCTGCCAGCCTGAGACAGCCTACAGCAAGCATGCAGTAAGAAGCAGGGCTCTGCTTACAAGACCCCCTGCTCCCCCACCCCTCCAGCTTGGGTATGTGATGTCACATGTCACATGTTCATATGTATGTATGTGGATATGTGTCTGTGTGGATATGTGTGTATTGTGTATACATGTGTGTATTGTGGATTGTGTGTGTGTATTATGTATATATGCTGTGTGAGTGTAGATTATGTGCATATATGATGCATGTGTGTGATGTGTCTGTATATATGGAGTGGAAATGTGTGTGATGTAAATATCAAGTGTATATATGATATGTGTGTGTGTGATGTATATAATGTGGAAATGTGTATATGATGTGTACATGTACAGGATGTGTACGTTTACAAAGGATGTATATACAATAGTACGTATAAATACTTATATGATGTGTACACAGAGACATTGTGTTATCCTTACAGTACATGTATAAAGGATGTGTAATTGTAAAAAACTATTTAATCTATCAGGGTTATTCAAAGAGCTCCGAATTGTGGATGAAAGGTAACCGAACGCTGAAATTCAGCGTTCGGTTACCTTTCCAGGCCATTCGGCTATTCAGAGAGCAGGCAGTTCGCCAAATGTTGGCGAATTGCCTGCACATACGGTGCCTGTTCGGTGCCTGTTCGAGGGCAGTGAAATCCCCATAGATAAGCAATGCTTCAGAGAACACAAACCAGCAGTGAAAAGTTGCCGAATTGCCCTGCCATTCGGTGGTTTCATGCAACAGGTTTATTTAGGCGAATCCCATAGGCTTCAATGTTAAAAATATTCCCATTTTAATCCAATATCTAATAAACAGTCGATTATTTTATTCTGCAGCAAAAAGTCTCTTTATAGATTTTTTTAGGATATTATAGGCATTTTTCCGGATTTTTGTGCGAAAATAGTTTTTTTTCCTTTTTTTTTTAATGTTTTTTTCTGTAACAGCCCTTTTTATTCTCATTCATTGGATCTTATGTGTAAATTTCAGACATTTTCGCTCAGTAGTTTCTTTGCAAACAACGTTTCACTTTTCAAACATTCAAGCCTACTGTTTTTTTATTTTTTTCACTCCATTCGTCTACAGTGTTGACTTTTTCCGGCGGTTGCTCGGGTTTCTCCGGCGTGTTCGGCGGGGTTATTCCAGATGTTTTTGCGGGTTTCAGTGTGCGTTCGCTGATTTTTGCGGTGAGTGTTCGGTGGGGTTGATCTAGATGTTTTTGCGGGTCTTGTTGTGCATTCGCCTGGTTTTGCAGTGAGTGTTCGGCGGGTTTGCGGCGGCTTGTCCCTGCACTACGGCGGCCCTGTGCTGCTTGCTGAATACACCGCAGGGTCGCCGAAATGGGATCGCCAAATCGCACTGAATTGAACAAAAAGTCAAAAGTGCGGTGACTTTTCGATTCTCTTTGAATAAACCCTGTATGTGTGGTTTTTCGCTTTTTTTTTTTTGGATGGGGTGGAGAGTAAATTCCAATGGGGGGGGGCCCAAAAAAAATATTTGCCATGGGTCCAGTCAATATTAAAGACGGCCCTGCCTATACGAAGTACGAGATCTGCGGTGAACTGCATGGTGTTTCGCTGTCATTTCACCAGTATTGGGTTTAGTGATTAGATGAACTGCCATGAAATTGCACTGTATAGTGACATTCGACGTTCGGTGCAAGTTTGGGGATTTAATCAATAACCCCTTTAGTATTCTCGTTTTATAAAGCATTTTATGGTATCTTGCGAGTGTATTTTTATAGTTTTTGTACACTTCGCTTGTACTGTAAAGGCTGCACCTTTTTTTATATAATTTTTCATATAATTTATTGTTAACGATTTATTTCTTAATTGTTTTTTTAGTGCTCACAGTATACACTTGTATAGTTTGTTCAGTTTGCATCTAAATATCTAGATTTATTTATTTATTTATAAAGGATTTTACCAGGAAGGATACATTGAGATTTCTCTCATTTTCAAGTATGTCCTGGTTTCAAGAACATTGAAGTGTTACAGTTACAGAAATACAAAGTAATACAATGCAAGATATTAAAAAAAACAACACAAATATACAGATTAACAGAAAATAAATATGTAGATGCTGTCTGAGTCCCAGTAACTGAAAGACATTGGAATTGTCACCGGCACCTCTTGAATTCATAATGAACTCCACGAATGTGATTTAGTGATAAGATCTAAGATCAGATAGAGAAAGGTAGATAAGGCTATCACTGTTCTGCTGCAGTTCAAAGTCACCTCTCGACATGCTTTTATAGGAAATAATGTCAATATTTGACAGGAACCTCAGGCAAAAGAAAAAAAAAATCTAATATTTATGTCCACTCTATTGAGCTATCCTAGATAAAGCAAGATAGAATGAGGACGGTTTTTGGAATGATGTAGAAATGTGATATCTATGCACAGTGTTATTAATTTGAAATATTGGCGTTGGGCAATGCATGTGATGTGTGATCATTATGTTTAAGTAAACATCCATTGTTTTACCTAACTTACGATTATTGTTACGTTTTTAATGCATGATTAGTGTGCCCCTGTGGAAAACCAGAAAGCTCTGTACCCTGTATAAGATAAAGAAGCTGCAAAGGCAGCCCAATCCCTCAACAGCTGACTAGTATCAACAAACTTTGCTGCTGCATTACAGCAGCCAGGGAGAGGGCAGAATGCAGGGAGAGCTATGGGTCACTCACTGCTAGGCTTGTGCACCGATTTTTTTTTCGGTTCGATTTTTCGGATTTTTAAACTTTTCGATTCGGCTCGTTTCGACCGATTTCGGTTTCGATTCGATTCGGTTCGGCCCGTTTTTCGGGTACATTTTTTTTTCCGAATATCGACCATTTTTCGTATTTTCGTGTCACTGTGATCGATTTTTTGTATCGACTTTTCGTAATTTCGGAAATTTTCTTTTTTCGGAATTGCACATTTTTCGGAATATCGACCATTTTTCGTATTTTTCGTGTCATTTTGCCCGTTTTTTGTATCGACTTTTCGTTTTTTTGAAAAATTTTCGTTTTTACAAAATTCTCGTTTTTACAAAATTTTCGTTTTTCGGAAAATTTTCGTTTTTCGGAAAATTTTCGTTTTTCGGAACATCTGTTCTCCTCGTTTGACACATTTCAAGCCCATTCGAAAAATCCGAAAATATTTCGTTTCGGCTCGGAAAACATTTCGGATCTGAAATGTTCGGATCTAAAAATTTTCGGAAATTCGGCCGCATCCGAAAACACGAATCGGGAAATTTCGTGGAAATTCCGAAATTCCGAAACCCGAAACGCACATCCCTACTCACTGCGGTACAGGGATAAGATTGAGGGGTTCTAATGAGTGAAAATCCCTGTACAGTACAGATACAAGGTGTTGCTGTAATTGCCATACACAGGCATTATGCAGCAAATACAGATACAAGGTGTTACTGTAATTGCCATACACAGGCATTATGCAGCACATACAGATACAAGGTGTTGCTGTAATTTCCACACACAGGCATTATGCGGCACATACAGATACAAGGTGTTGCTGTAATTGCCATACACAGGCATTATGCAGCACATACAGATACAAGGTGTTGCTGTAATTGCCATACACATGCATTATGCAGCACATACAGATATTGCATTGCTAATAATCTCATTATGATCACGCATAATGCAGACCCCGTATGACATTGTGCCACAAAAGGGACACCATCTAGAGTTTAGAACCTTTCATCCCAGCAATCTTTGCATAGATGATAGACCAAAAAGCTATAAAATAAAAAAGGTGCAAATTTATATTATTTTAAGAATTGAACAATATCAGAATACTATTTATACAAAAAGGCTTTTAATCCTACAATTAAATGCTCACTATGAATCCTATTTTCTTTAACAAAAAATCTCACTTTTAAAAATAATAATGGTTCACCTTACAACAATTCTGGTTGCTTAGATATCGGTTATTTGTTATAATATTAATACATATACAGGGTTATCCAAAGAGATCCGAATTGCTTGAGAAAGGTAACCGAACGCTGAAAATCAGTGTTCGGTTACCTTTCCTGACCATTCGGCTATCCAGAGAGCAGGCAATTCGCCAAATCCTGGCGAATTGCCTGCACATACGGTGCCTGTTCGGTGCCTGTTCGAGGGCAGAGAAATCCCCATAGAGAAGCAATGCTTCGGCTATTCAGAGAACACAAACCAGCACTGAAAGGTTCCCCTTATGCCCTGCCATTCGGTGGTTTAATTGGGCAAATTTATTCAGGAGAATCCCATAGACTTCAATGTTAAAAATATTCCCATTTTAATTCAATATCTAATAAACCGTTCATTATAAAATTCTGCAGCAAAAAGTCTCTTTATTTATAGATTTTTTAGGATACTTTAAGCATTTTTCTTATTTTTTTTATTTTTTTTTAAAAGTCCGATTTTTTTTTTTTTTTTTTTTTCAGTTTACTTATTTTTTTTGTAACAGCCCTTTTTATTATCATTCCCTGGACCTCCTGTGAAAATTTCAGACAAACAGCGTTTCATTTTCCCAGATTCATACAAATGGTTTTTCTAATTTATTCACTGCCTCCTCTACGTCACAGCTGCTTCGGCTCTGTGTGATTCGGCTCATGTTCGGCTCCTGTTCGGCTCCTGTTCGGCTTTTTCGAAGGTTAATCCAGATGTTTTTGCTTGTTTTCAGCGTGCATTCGGTTAGTTTTCGTCAAGTTTGCGGCAGCTTTTCCCTGCAATTCAGGGACCCTGTGGTGCTTGCTGAATATACCGCAGGGTCACCGAAATGCAATCGGCAAAAGGAACCGAATTGAAGAGAACGAAAAGTCACCGAACGTGCGGTGACTTTTCGAATCTCTTTGGATAACCCTGATAGTTACAATTATATGTATCTAATAAGTTCTATAATTCTAGGTGAGCTCATTGTGATATTTATCTGTGGCATACTCTACATGTAGAATGTTTTATGTGATCAAACTCCCCTTTCTATACAGTTCTACAATAATCATTATTTTTCCATTTATTGTTAACTATCTAATGAAAAATGAGGGTTTCTAGTGCTCACTTGAGATATTCATGTTGAAAACTTTTTTTTTAATAATTTGTGGTCATAATTATGATGTTTTCAGCAATTTTCCATAGCGTAATTATTTTATGATTCCCTTAAACTAAATATTCAGATGTTTCTGTCACTGCTGCATGCCTTTATCTCCAAATATCTATTCATTTTGTTATTGAAGGTATTATCATGCAGATATTTATTACAACATAAACCTAAAGAAAATGAAACAGGATCTGTAAAATCTGACCCCCATAACGATTCATGCAATATCCTGCAGACAATGAATGGACGTGCAGGGAGCTCATTCTCAAGCAAACATAATGAAAGGTAAACAAAAAAAGTAACCAGCAATTTGCAGCATGGCGACACAGTAAAATAATATGCGAATATCAATGTGTTTTGATAGTTTCACTTGACTGATTAAACCTGGGACCTCCTTGACCCATACCCCTTAAATATAAAGAAGACACAACACCTTCTTAACTGGAAAGGGCGTGGGCCACAGCTTTATTAAATATTTCCACCATATAATCCAGCAGTGCTTTTCCTCCGTTATCCGCCCTATTACTCCTGTAATAGGCAGTTCACCGATCCAAAACCAGGAGCTCGTCACCCCGCCTGACCGAGATCAAGCGGGGCTCGTCTCGTTAATGCCTCACCCGAAGGCGGCTTAGCCATTTTAAAGCACCGCTGTCCAGGAACCACGCCAACGCCAGGGGCACCATGGTCTCCTAATGGCTGCCCCTGCGCCCCACCGCAGACAGCGCCTCCTCAATCCCCGACATCAAACCAGTTAAAAATATATCCTACCAATGTCCGTCAAATGGACCCCATCACCGCGAATCACATTCCGATTGTCGCCTTCCAATTCCGTGTGACGGACTGAAACCCCCCCTAACTGCCGAACAACTTTAGAAACCTCCCTATTACCCTCTTCCCGGCCCTGTCAATTGCCCGTGGGGCCGCCATCTCCTCCCAATGAGGTCAAGAAATAATGTCGGACCACACCAGCGACAATCCCCCAAATTTAGCAAAACAGCAGGCCAGATCCAGCTTCATAGCCCGAATCAGGTCCACCGAACGAACCTTCCCCAAATCATTCCCCCCAGCATGAACAACTAAAATAACCTCCCTGGGAACCCTCCCAGCCAAACATTACATTCCATCAACACCCGAGCCCAACGCAAACCCCGGATTTCCAACCAGTAAATCTCCGCTACCTCCGCCGGGAAACCAAGATTTTTTCCATGCGGCCGATGCTCAGCCCGCATGGCTGCCCAAAGCACGAAAGAATGACCCAATATCCAGACCATCCTTGGGGAAGCACCTGAAATTATAAAAGGTTAGGACGAACCTAAGCGCAAAAGTGATCTGATCCCACCTCCCAGACGCTGAATCATGCCGTCCGACGGGCCAGCACCCGCAGTCCCAGTCGCTGCGCCTATACAAAAAGAATGGGAGGCAAACAACCCCGGTTCATAACCCAAAACCTGAACGCAGCGCTTAAAAACTGTCGGAAATTGGTACCAAGTCAAAGGAACCCCATCAATATAAATCAAAAAAGAGTCAGTGAAAACCGGGTGAATAGCCAAATACTCCCGCGTGAGGCCCAAAGGACACCCGATCACCCCAATCGCATGTAAGTAATCAGAAAGCCCCTACCCAAGCGGTCCGTCCTGTACCTGACTATCAAAAACCTCACCTTATCGACTGACAGAGAAACATGCGCAAGGCAGAATGCATCGGAGAGTTAGGAGCAACCAGCTCACCCACCCTCAGGACACCATAAAAGGCAAAAGCAAACGCAACTCCAACAACCGCGACCTCAAAAAGATCACGACAAACCCTGAGTAAAACATCCAACAGTTCCAAAAAACATGGGGCCAGAAGCTGCGCGCCGAACCTCAGACACCGCAGTCCGCCACCAACCCGAAACAATCCCTCAAAGCAGGAAATCCCGACCAACATCCTCCCAACCAAAAGCCTCGCACCAAAAGAAAGGGCAGTCAGTACTCCGGCCGCTCCCAAACCGGAGCCTACTTACTCCCGGAGGGAATCGAAATAAATCAAGGTTGCCCCTACGATCCTCTGCAGAATGCCAACCCCATTCCCCCCATGACCCCCACCTGTGCCAGACCTGAGAATATGCCATCCACCTCGCTCCCGACAGAGTCCCCCAACAAAATCCTCAGCCCGGCGAAGCGAGGGTCCAGAGCCACAGCGGAAAGGGTGTCTCATTCCCAGCTGCTCCCGGAGCCACTGGAAGCGGGAGAGAGCGTCAGCAATCACGTAGCCGCACACCCGGCACGTACCAGGCCCGCAACCACACATTCCGCTCGAGACCGCGCAGCACCAGGTCACACAAAAGAGCCAAGACAGGAGGGGAACCAGCCAACGAACGAGTCACCACCCCAGGTTGTCCATCCAGACACCACTCGCCTATTAGCTAGATGCCCCCCCACAGCTCCAGGGCCATAATCAAAGGAAAAAATTCCCGACTTGTGAGATTCCTCACCAACTCAGACGCCACCCAGCGCGGGTGCCACACTTCGGCACACCAAGCAGCCTGAAAGTACACGCCAAAGCCAGGAGCCCCAGACGCCTCGGCCCATCATACGTCAGCCCATCACAATGCAGCAAGAAGGATTGACACACCACAAGGTCCGCCCTCAAGGAACTGGTGATGCGAACAAAGTGGCGAGGTGCGCGTACCCCGGTGGTAAAGATTAAATATCCGAAAGCCGCAACTTCGCAACACCCCGCGCCCTCCCCACCAAACGCACAAGGTCTGAATTTCTCTACAGACAAACGGAAAACATGGACAGTATAGATCTCAATGCCCAAAAAGGCAAGCGATTAAACTGGGCCCCCCGTCGTATCATCGGCCAAAGGCACACCGAATTCCTCGGCAACATCCCGAAAAACTGCAGCAGCGCAATGCAATCGCCGGAATCCGCCAGCCCCATGAATAGGAAATCATCCGAATAATGAACCACCGAACTCCGTCCAGCGCGCCGACACACCACCCAGTGCAAACAGGAAGAGAACAACTCAAAATAATAGCAAAAGATCAAGCAGCCCATCGGAATCAATTGTCTCCCTATCCGAAGAAAACCAAAGTCATAACATCAACATATTCACCTTTCCAAATTTTCTCCGTAATGTCATTAAAGACCTGTAGGCCCATTGGACATAAACCACAATCCCCATAAGAGCCTACCGCAGGACCAACTGCACCAGGCACAGGAATACCACTAGTGAGTGGCGCAGGAACATTTACCGCAGCAGGTACCGAAGGTCCAACCACCGCGTCCAACGGGGAAGCCCCAGCTGCAAGCGCCGCTCCACCGAGCACAGCAGGATCCTGCACAGGAGCAGAAGCAGGCCCCAAACATTGTGAAAGAGCAGACTCAGGGGCTCCCATCCCAGCGGAACCAGGCGCAAAATTAACACAGACGCCGCGCCCCCAGCAACAGCATGCCCAGCTGAACCCAGCGACGCTTGCGCACGTGACGCAGCAACCGACCCATCCTGCCAGTGCCTAATAGCCACAACCAGGGTCTCTATTAACCCCGTCGTCACCCCACTAGCCCTGCCAGATGCATCAGTGCCCGAAAGGCCCAGCGATCCAAACACCGCACCCTCAAAACCCGACTCACCAGCCGCCAGCATGGATGATCCTCCATCAGCCCTTGGGACAGCAGTCAAAGGTGGATCCAGCGATGGTCGCCCAGAAACAGCACCTCCACTGATATTAGGCATCCACCGCAAACCTCCAGATCCAGAATCCAAGCCACCCCTCGGAAGAGAGCGCTGTAAACGACCATTCCGACCCATAAAGCCACCAACCGAAGTGCTAGGTAAGGGGCGCCGATCTGTCCACAGCCACCAGTATGTCAGCGGTCCTCACCAGCATGGCCAGCACCCTCCGCTTGTTGCTCCTCACCAACCACTGCACCTAAAACCAGAGGGGAAAAAACCTGCAGCAGCAGCACGCACCATGCTCACCCTCCGCCACAATCCAGAACGCAGCTCACGAGGCGGCGTATCTAAGACGATAAACCCCTCAGATGACAAGGGAAACGGCGTCCTGCACCTCAGCTTCACCATCACGCCTCTGAACTCCGAGGCCTCGGGATTAACCGAACTGGGGGCTTAATGTGCCGTTCCCTCTGCCACTGGTGGGGCTCCTCAGCGTCCTCAGGAGACTGTTCATGGGCCGGCACCAAAGTCTTGTACAGCAAGTCCTGCAAAATGAAACCTCGAGCAGCAGAATGCTCCCTGTAATGATGTATATGCTTCATACTATATATTAAATATATCATAATTATGCCTAGTTCATTCTGCAGGTTAGGAAACAGTTAACAGTCATGTGATCCGGGGGCGGGGAGTGGCAGCCATTGTAAGATGATGCTGCTGAGTAAAATCTTTTCTTATCAAACTCCTTGTTATTCTGCAAATACTTCAGTGGATTCATCACATGGTCCCAGGAGTCAGAGAGACATGAACAAACAGCAACACAAAGAGCATTCCTTCCCTGGATTTAGAATCAGGGAACATATCAGAAAATTAATCAAAATAAAGGGAGCTGATAAAACTTGTGTTTACAGGCCTAGATACAGCAAATGGACTGATCAACAAAAACAGCTAATTTCCTAATATGTGTGTCACAAAAAGCATCCCATAAGCTGATATGTGTGTCACAAAAAGCATCCCATAAACTGATATGTGTGTCACAAAAAGCATCCCATAAGCTGATATGTGGGACACAAAAAACATCCCACAAGCTGATATGTGTGACACAAAAAGCATCCCATAAACTGATATGTGTGACACAAAAAGCATCCCATAAGCTGATATGTGGGACACAAAAAGCATCCCATAAGCTGATATGTGTGACACAAAAAGCATCCCATAAGCTGATATGTGTGACACAAAAAACATCCCACAAGCTGATATGTGACACAAAAAGCATCCCATAAACTGATATGTGTGACACAAAAAGCATCCCACAAGCTGATATGTGTGACACAAAAAGCACCCCACAAGCTGATATGTGTGACACAAAAAGCGCCCCATAAGCTGATATGTGTGACACAAAAAGCGCCCCATAAGCTGATATGTGGGACACAAAAAACATCCCACAAGCTGATATGTGTGACACAAAAAGCATCCCATAAGCTGATATGTGTGACACAAAAGCATCCCATAAGCTGATATGTGTGACACAAAAAGCATCCCATAAACTGATATGTGTGACACAAAAAGCACCCCACAAGCTGATATGTGGGACACAAAAAACATCCCACAAGCTGATATTGTAGCCGGAGTCAGACAGGTTCACTTCATTAACGGCGCCGGACCAGACACAAGCAAGGATTGTCCAAACACGAGTCTCTTCAGGAAAGGCAAGAGTTTATTGTGTCGTCACACAAGTGCTCACACAGGATTGAATCGCTTAGAGTGAGCCCCGATTACACAGAGACATGAGGTTTTATGCCCCAAATACATAATTAGGTACATCCCCATTAGCCCACCTCCCTATGACACTCTATTCCACCCCTATGACACTCTATTCCACCCCACGTGGGTTAATACCTCCCATCATTAATTCGAACACAAAGAACATTCCACATATAACTATAAATTGATACACTTCTCGTTAGTTTGACAGTCTGTGATTTGTTTGTGCTGTCTTTCTCCGGGCAGTGCCTCCCTCCCTATCGGCTATATTTATTCAGGTGGCCTGGGGCCTGGTCTTCTATGTTTTCTTTATTCCTTGGCACATCGCACTGACCTTGCTTCATTCATAAATCTTTCTGTCTCTCTATGCCAAGAGCTGGCCGGATCCTGCCTGGATTTCTTGTTAGCTTTTCTAATCTACCACGCATTCCTTAAATTCTACGTGAGCTCAGCTCTTCTCTTCTAAATGAAATCTATTCTATTTACTTGGTGAACCAATATTCTGAACAAGATGGCCGCCTGTGTACAATGGCGGCTGTCTTCCAGCCTATTTCCACTTCATTCCCCCCTTGGCTCAAGTGTCAGGATCTTTTCCTGGCACTTGTAGCCATTATACTCCACTATTCTGAAACTACTGAAAAAGGGGGGGGGTTTCTTTCACTGGGAACATACCCTGTGGAATTATCAGTGGTATCTTCTGTGTTTGTGTAGATATCAGTATCCCTATGATCAAGATCACCACTATCATAAATATCATGGATCCAATCTTTGAGATAAATCGTAAGATAGAACCAAACCATTCTCCCATTGCTCCAAACCCACGGAGCGGATTCCAGCCTTCGGCAGCAATCCTCCTGGCTGTGCCCTGCAACTGTGCTACCTTCTCCTGATAATCTTAAATTACCTGGTAATAGTCTGGGACTTCGTGTGTAGTGTTTCTGATGAAGGTGCAACATTCATAGTGCATTGTCATTTCACACAATCCATTCAAGGCCGCACTGATCTGCTCAAGCGCCATTTCATATATCATTTGCACCTTTCATAACTCACGCATTTCCAGATTCAACAGCTGGATATCCATACTGGTCCTATTCAGAATCTCATCCATCAGATTGACATAGCTATTCAATCTCCTCATCATCTCTCCTCCCCATCCAGTCCATGCTGGCAACCATGTCCATATTCGATCCATCTTCGTAAACAATTCTCTCTTCGGTCTTTCAAACACCAGTGGGTACCTAGGGTGTAGTTCTGTGTCTGTGTTTGTGTCTTCTCCCCTTAGTTTCTGGATTGGGACCAGCTTAGCCAAATAACACATTCCCGTTATTGTTGGTGGTACCCATGTGTAACACACCCTTTCACAGCACACCTGGTATCCTCCTTTCACTATAAATAGCAATAAATGTAGTGTTCCCTTTGATATCTCTATCGCAAAATGTCTCAGCCGTCTCATCATATCCACTGCACCCTGCCTCCCATTGGTCACATTCCCAATCACCGCCTCTTGGTCTCTAGTGAGTTGCCTGCATCGTATATATAAATAAATCGCCTTTTGTCCTGTTTTAAATATATAAATATATAATGTCCAGTTGACCTGACTTGAGTTACATAACCCCCCTCGTTATTTGTTTCTTTATCTGGTCCTAGTTGAAAACACCATTCTGGTGGATACACTGGTCCTATTATAGGGTACCCGGGACTGACTGATTCTGTCTTTTCCCTGATACAAACATACTCAAATTCATTGGAACAGAGGCAAATGGTATATGAATTGTCTCTGGGTGCAGTCTACTACACACCCAGCATACAGTTTGCCCAGACTTTTTAGCATAGTCATATTTGAATTGCACAAGTAAGTGTCCTCTTGGGTTGGTTCCAGATAGCGCCTCTCGTTTTTGTCTCCACATGGTACGGTTCTCCATCACCGGGTGCGTACCATTCCAGATATGGGAAATATCCACTTTCCCCACATTGCCCGTACAATTAGAGCATACTCCACGCGAGAGTCCATAAATCAAATTAGCAAAATATAAAATCAGCACCACAAATGCCCCGAGTGTCAGAATTCCTTGGGCAATTCTTTTTACAGTCACATAAACCCAATCCCTCCCCACCGAATTTCAAAAGTAAAAAACATTTCTGGATGATCAAGGGTGGGGGCCGGGCCCCTAAAAAGCACCCTGTGGTTATCCCCCGTTGGCAGGTGGTCAGGTCTGTGCCCATCAAGACACCCACTTGTTGATCCTCTGAATCATCAGGGTTAGGATCATTTAGGTGCTCGTGACTGTGGTCTTTGTCAGCTTCAGCCTCAGCGGATTGGTCTCGTTGGCGACGACTTTCCATGTTAGCTCAGGACTGGCAGCTGCTTTTACTCTGGAGTGATATATCCACGGGACCACCTCGGCAACCTTTACTGCTGTAGGGGTTGATAACAGGACAAAATAAAAACCTCTCCATTTTGGACCTAGTGGATCATTTTTCCACTCTTTTACCCATACTGAGTCACCGGACAATACTTATACAGTGAAGAATACAGAGAATACGGTATATTATCCCCCACCCAAATATTTAACTTCTGCATTGATTTACCCAGCATTACTACCTGATCATTTAGTTTAATTTCTCCCAATGCCCGAAGGTCCCCCCTTAGTCCATTAATCAGAGGGGTTGGCTGTCCAAACATAAATTCGTATGGACGTAGCTTCAATTGGGGGTTGGTCTGCACCTAATGTGCAAAAGGACTATCGGCAGTAAGTCCAACCAGCCTAGTGACGTCTCTTGGCACAGTTTGGACATCAAAGTCTTTAGGGTACAGTTCATTCTTTCAACTTTTCCCGAACTTTGGGGCCTGTTCTCGGGTTGTTCTTGGCACATGTTACACACTGCTGAGCTGTTGCTTTGCAGATTGCTGACAATCCTGGTACGTAGAAATGTGGCTCCAACTGTTGCTCCATCATTTCTCTTCCTCCATGGGTACTTGCGTGAAATGCTCTTACGATTTCAGGAGCCAGTGTTGCTGGTAGGACTATTAGTCCGTTCTCCATCTGGAACCATCCATCTTCTCCATACCCTCCGGGTTCGTCTGTCAGCCACTTCTTTTCTTTCTCTGAATACACAGATGTCCATTCGCTCAGTGGCGCCGGTAGGAAGTGCAGCCACCACTGGTTTTGGTTTGTATCGTGCCAATTCTCCATAATTTCCCCAGATGAATTCTTCTTTTGGGAAATAGTATCGCCATGCGAAAAAACAATAAATCTTGTCTGTCTTGTGAATCTCTTACTGCTGGTATGAAAAAGTCCATTGCACTTTTCTTCATTCTTGGCAGTCTGTTCTTGATAAGGATCTCCTTGAGGAAGAACCTCACCAGTGGGACTTGATATTCTTCTGCTCCCAATTCTCCCAGACTGTGCAGTATCCGTGTGATTCGTAGATTATTGTGAGGATTATTTATCAAATTTTCAAATCGTGACGCGAAATTTTCTGCTCGTTCAACTTCAGTTGTTTCTTTGTCTTCCTCCTCCCCCACTATTTTTACGCCGAAGAATTTCAGCATCATCTTGTAAACTCTGCGTAGTCTTTGCTGAACTTCTGAGGTGTTGATCATTAAACGTGTTTCTTGCGGGTTTAGGGGAGTAGAGTAGAAATTCCGGCCTTGTGTCCTTGTTGGAAAAAGCCATTGGATATAATCATAATTGAGTTCTAACAGTTCATAATCATCTTGCCATTTGTTCAATATTATTTCAATGAACTCCCCGTGGGGTTCAATTTTTTTTTTAAATTCATATAGAACTCGTAATTTGGCATGGAAGATTGAGGCTCTTGCTTGCAGATCAATACTTTAGCTTGAGCTTCTGTTTGCGGTGGTGGTTTCGCAGCTGCTTTTGCGGCCTGGTCCGCGCGTCTGTTACCTTTTGGAATTTCATCACGGCCTTTTTGGTGGCCTCGACAGCATGATGCTGACAGCACTTGGTTTCCACACTGCTTCCAGGAGGCCGTGATTTCTGCAGCATATTTAATTTATTGTCCTGAAGACGTGAGTAGGCCTCTTTCTTTGTAGAGTGCGCCATGTGCATAGACTGTCATAAAGGCGTATTTGGAATCCATATAGATATTTACTCTTTTGCCTTCAGAAATTTCAAGGGCTCTGGTTAAAGCTGTTATTTCAGCTAGTTGTGCCGATGTATGGCCTGGCAGTGGCTTTGCTTTGATAACTTCTTCTGTTGAGACTACTGCATAGCCGGAGACTTCCTTCCCATCATCCATATAGCTGTAGATCGTATTTGTCTAGGGGTACGTCTTTCAAATCTGGCCTGCTACTGAACACTTCTTCCATGACTTGGAGGCATTCATAATTTGGATCCTCTTCACAGTCAGGCAGTAAAGTAGCAGGGTTTAAGGTAGCGATGAGGTCCAAATGAACCCGTGGATTTTCACACATCATGGCTTGGTACTTCGTGATCCGGCTGTTGCTAAACCAGTAACCTCCTTTGACATCCAGCAGAGCCTTGACAGCATGGGGCACCTTGACATAAAGAACTTGTCCAAGGGTCAGCTTGTCTGCTTCTGCTATCAGCATTGCGGTGGCAGCCACTGCTTTCAGGCATGGGGGTAGGCCGCAGACCACAGGGTCGAGTTGCTTGGAGAGGTAGGCCACAGGCCTCAGCCACGAGCCAAAGGTCTGGACCAATACTCCTGTTGCTGTTTGGTTATATTCATGTACGAACAGCTGGAAAGGCTTGCTATGATCTGGCAGACCCAGCGCAGGAGCTTCCATCAGCAGAGTCTTTAATTTCAGAAACGCTGCGGTTTGCTCTTCTTCCCAATGAAAGGGGTCTAATTCTCTTTCCTTGGTTGCTTGATGAAGCGGCTTGGCAATTTCTGCGAAGTTGGGGATCCACAGGCGGCAGAAGCCTGCAGCTCCCAGGAATTCACGGACTTGTCTCCTGGTCTTTAGTTGGGGTATGCGGCACATTGATTCTTTCCTTTCTGCCCCTAGTGTACGTTTGGTACCTGTTAACTGGAATCCCAGGTATTTTACACTCTGTTTACATATTTGTGCTTTCTTTTTTTTAGACACTCTGTAACCTGCTTGGCTTAGCAGATGTAGCAAAACTTTTGTGACAGATAAACAGTCTTTTTCTGTGGGGGAAACCAGTGTAATTAATCAACATACTGTAGCGTGGAAGGACAAAAGGTCCTGGCTGAGCGCGCATCCATTGTAGATACCTCCCACTGAGAAAAAAAAAAAAAAAAAGTTGTCTTGCTGGAACAATGGTGTGTTCCACGGTGACACGCAGAATTTCAATATACCGTAGTCTTTAAATCTCTGCAAATATATTTGTATATTCTGCTTGGCTTTCTTTGGGATATAATATTGTCTTAGAGCACCGGTATTGCGCCGGACTTTAATTCAACTAATCTGGGCGGGTTGTCCTCCCCCCCACCTCAGGAATTCCAAGGAGTAGTGCGTGCGGATCCAGCGTGGCAGACAGAGTAGGTGCCGTGCGCCATTCTTCTTCCCTCGGCATAACTACTGCGATTTTCACAGATTGGGGGTTGTGCGGGCTGGCTGGATTATACAACCGAACAAAACTGCTACCCTCCGGCAGGTTTAATTGAACGTGACCCCCGGGAAAAAAAAAAAAAAAACATAATTTGGGCTTGCAATTTGCAAAAAATATCCCGCCCCAGGAGCTGGATGGGACATTCGGGCATATACATATACACATTGTGTAAATAATATTCTCAGAAATATTTTCCCATAGCCCAAAACAGACTCTTAATACTACATCAAAAAAAACAATAAAAATAAATCATTCCATCAAAAATCAAACAAAAAAATACCTTGTAAAAACAGTAAAGAAAAATTACTTTAATTATTTCTCGAATTAATTTTTCTAACCGTTTCATATATTTCAATTTAGTTTGTTAATAAATTTTTATATTTTAATAGGCAATATTGTATACCATTACATACCTATTATTATTTATATGCAATAATATAAAAAAAACAGGACTCCTTTTTAATAATATCAACACAAAATATAAACATATATCTTGCACTCAACCGACTTCAGACAAATATTCTATTGTAACACACACTAAAATTAGCTAAACATAGTACGCTGCACAAGTACACAAAGGGTTATTTTTTTCCACCTTTCAGAGAGCAAAGAAAAACAAACTGCTCCCTCCTGCTCCTCCCTCCTGCAAACAGTCTGTCAGAAAAAGGAGGCCTATTACACCAGGGACGACGCTCAATCTCAACTTTTAATTGAACAGTTTAATGATCAATTAAAAACACAATCGGACAAAATCAGTCTGAACCACACATATAAACTATACAGCATTGCAACTATCTCACTCCATAAAATATTAATTAATTTATATATGCTCCCATCGGGCATCTCAATCTTTTCTGGTGGAGCCTCTCTATCTCCTCCACCCGATACACCCTGCTCTTCTTCCTCAGCCATACGGGACGGGACGGAGCGGAGCTGACCGAGACATAGCAGCTGCCCGCCCCCCCTTTCCGCCCGCACAACAGCGGCATTCAGAGCTTCCCTAGCTGCCCCATAACATAATAAATAGGACGGGGGTAAAACATTTATTTTCTTCCAGTTGTTCTACTAACACCTCTCTCTCTCTCTATTATTTTGGGGGTCCTGTTTCTTATTTCTCCCCGCTATCATTTACAAAATGACTCTTGTTTTTAATACAATATCCCCATATATCTATATACGGGTATTCTTCAGGATATCCGTACTGCTCTGTAACTGGGAGTGTACCTTCTGTACCAACTCCGGGTCCATTGACCCCTGCTCTGGCCATCCTGGGACTAATAACGGCCACACAACTGTACACATTACTTTTAATTTCTCTTTTGTCAATTCTACACCATAATCATACGTTTTTATATAATGCTTCGAAATTCCGCACCATATATTCTAGGGGCATCTCACCCTCCTTTACCTTCTTGGGCTTAGATGACCCGTTACCCATTGTCACTCCTAAAAACAATACTTTTTGCGATACAAATATCTTATTTCAATAACAGTTAAAATCTACAGTCTGATACTTCAGTCAACAATTTATCCGCATCCACATACGCTTCCCCCTTCAGTAGCCGACTGCAGTCGCCTGAGCCGAAACCGTAATTATCTGGGTCAAATCTCGTATTTGCTTCCTCGTGGAGCGAGTAGGCGCACGTTCACTCACAGCACTCAAGTCAATTCATTTATATCAGATACTTTCAGCATAATATAGAATATATATCACTTCAACTCTTTCCATTAGCCAAGGGCGTATTAGTGGCTCCTTATACCCCGTAATTGAACTCTAACTCTTGACTGCGTGTGACTATGTGCACCCCGTTCCTTGTCTACACTTCCGTCTGCAATTCCAATCTGCTTTATGGATAATCTACCCACTCAGCACCACTATCTCTGCAGTTTCACTTCACTATAACCTATATTATTATACACACTACTACTCACAGTCACAGAAAAATCCTCCTCCTTCCCGTTTACCCACGTGGTGCTCTATTTACAAACACTGAACTATGCAACTCCACGCAGCTACCTTCTCCCTCTCATACAGAACTACCCTTTGATTGGCATTCAATTCCCCCGAATCTAGCCACTCTGGCTCCTTAGCAATGTCAGCGCTACCAGCGGCGGAAAGATATTAGGATGGTGGCCATCGCATTCATATCCGTCTATCGCAGTCGGACGTTTCCCTTAGATACCGGTATTTCCTTTAGACATACAAAACATAGAAGACACGTTACCTATCGCCGGCGCTGCTTGCTGTTTCCTCAGACTCGTTGGTGTCTGTCCCAGTCCCGGGCCGGGGGTCTTTTCGAGATGAGGTCCACTGTACAGGAAATCCTGCTTGGCGCCTGCAGATGTCAGCTCACCTTCAACGGACGCCCCCAACCATCGGGATTCTCGTGCACCTGCAGTCAATATCGCTGCACTGTGTTCAGCAGCCGTTGCCTGTGTCTTGGCAAAAGGCCCGTTATCCCGGCTATCGAGACCCCAGAAAATGTAGCCGGAGTCAGACAGGTTCACTTCATTAACGGCGCCGGACCAGACACAAGCAAGGATTGTAAACACGAGTCTCTTCAGGAAAGGCAAGAGTTTATTGTGTCGTCACACAAGTGCTCACACAGGATGAATCGCTTAGAGTGAGCCCCGATTACACAGAGACATGAGGTTTTATGCCCCAAATACATAATTAGGTACATCCCCATTAGCCCACCTCCCTATGACACTCTATTCCACCCCTATGACACTCTATTCCACCCCACGTATATATAATTTCGAATTATCAAAGAACATCCACATATAACTATAAATTGATACACTTCTCGTTAGTTTGACAGTCTGTGATTTGTTTGTGCTGTCTTTCTCCGGGCAGTGCCTCCCTCCCTATCGGCTATATTTATTCAGGTGGCCTGGGGCCTGGTCTTCTATGTTTTCTATTCCTTGGCACATCGCACTGACCTTGCTTCATTCATAAATCTTTCTGTCTCTCTATGCCAAGAGCTGGCCGGATCCTGCCTGGATTTCTTGTTAGCTTTTCTAATCTACCACGCATTCCTTAAATTCTACGTGAGCTCATCTCTAAATGAAATCTATTCTATTTACTTGGTGAACCAATATTCTGAACAAGATGGCCGCCTGTGTACAATGGCGGCCGTCTTCCAGCCTATTTCCACTTCAATATGTGTGACACAAAAAGCACCCCACAAGCTGATATGTGTGACACAAAAAGCACCCCACAAGCTGATATGTGTGACACAAAAAGCACCCCATAAGCTGATATGTGTGACACAAAAAGCATCTCATAAGCTGATATGTGTGACACAAAAAGCACCCCATAAGCTGATATGTGTGACACAAAAAGCATCCCACAAGCTGATATGTGTGACACAAAAAGCACACCATAAACTGATATGTGTGACACAAAAAGCATCCCATAAACTGATATGTGTGACACAAAAAGCATCCCATAAGCTGATATGTGTGACACAAAAAGCGCCCCATAAGCTGATATGTGGGACACAAAAAACATCCCACAAGCTGATATGTGTGACACAAAAAGCATCCCATAAACTGATATGTGTGACACAAAAAGCATCCCATAAGCTGATATGTGTGACACAAAAAGCATCCCATAAGCTGATATGTGTGACACAAAAAGCACCCCACAAGCTGATATGTGTGACACAAAAAGCATCCCATAAGCTGATATGTGGGACACAAAAAGCATCCCATAAAGCTGATATGTGTGACACAAAAAGCATCCCATAAGCTGATATGTGTGACACAAAAAGCACCCCACAAGCTGATATGTGTGACACAAAAAACATCCCATAAGCTGATATGTGTGACACAAAAAACATCCCATAAACTGATATGTGTGACACAAAAAGCACCCCACAAGCTGATATGTGTGACACAAAAAGCATCCCATAAGCTGATATGTGGGGCACAAAAAGCATCCCATAAGCTGATATGTGTGACACAAAAAGCACCCCACAAGCTGATATGTGTGACACAAAAAGCATCCCATAAGCTGATATGTGTGACACAAAAAGCATCCCATAAGCTGATATGTGTGACACAAAAAAGCATCCCATAAGACTAGATTATGTTTTGACACTAAAACGCATTTAGCTCCGAAGTTGGGATAATAGTTCGTCGACACAAAGAAAACAAATGCAACCCCAAAAAACTGAAATGTGTGACACAATAAAAGCATCCATTTAGTTTCTGATTATTTGTGATACACAAAAAAGCACCTCCACAAGCTGAATCATGTGTGACACAAAAAGCCATCCCTAAGCCTGAATATGTGTATACACAAAAAGCATCCCATAAACTGATATGATGTGACATTAAAAAGCATCCCATTAAGCCTGAGGATGTGTCTACACAAAAAACATCCAATAAACTGATATGTGCGCACACAAAAGCCACCCCACAAGCTGATATGTTCTGACACAAAAAGCATCCCATTAAGCTGATATGTTGTGACACATAAAAAGCATCCATAAACTGATATGTGTTCTCAAAAGGCATACCCATAAGCTGATAGATCTGTGACACAAAAAGCACCCCACAAGCTGATAGGTGGTGACACAAACAAACATCCACATAAGCTGGATAGTGTGCTGACACAAAAAGCCGACCCCACAAGCTATATGTCTGACACAAAAAAGCATTACCCATAAGCGGTTACTGAATCTCGGTGAGCACAAAAAGCATACTGCAGTGTAAAACCTGATAATGTGTGACACCAAAAAGCCATCCCATATCTGCTCTGAATAATGTCTGCACACAAAAAGCCACCCACACCAAGCTCAGAATATGTCATTGTATGAGAAAAAGAAGCATCCCATTAAGCTGACATTATGTGAGGCCACAAAAAAGCCACCCCCTTAAGCCGAAATGTTGTGAAACTAAATAATAAAACGAAAATCCCAACAAAGTACTGATATGTGTCAGATCACAAAACAGCACACTAACTAAACTGATTATTGTGTGACAACAAAAAGCATCCCCATCATAAAGCTGATATGTGTGACACAAAAAAGCATACCCCATAAGCTGATATGTGTGACACAAAAAGCACCCCACAAGCTGATATGTGTGACACAAAAAGCACACCCACAAGCTGATATGTGTGGACACAAAAAGCACCCCATAAGCTGATATGTGTGACACAAAAAGCACCCCATAAGCTGATATGTGTGACACAAAAAGCACCCCACAAGCTGATATGTGTGACACAAAAAGCACCATAAGCTGATATGTGTGACACAAAAAAGCATCTCATAAGCTGATATGTGTGACACAAAAAGCACCTTCTCATAAGCTGATATGTGTGACACAAAAAGCACACAACCCACAAAGCTGATGAATGTGTGACACAAAAAAGCATCCCATAAGCTGATATGTGTGACACAAAAAGCAATCCCATAAGCTGATATGTGTGGACACAAAAAACATCCCACAAACTGATAATGCTGTGACACAAATATCATACCCATAAAGACTGAGTATGCTGTGTGACACAAAAAGCCATCCCATAAACTGATATGTTGTGACACAAAAAGCACCCCATAAGCTGATATGTGTGACACAAAAAAGCATCTCACAAGCTGATGGATGTGACACAAAAACACCAAAAAGCATCCCATAAGGCTGATATGTGTGACACACAAAAGCATCCCACAAGCTGATATGTGTGACACAAAAAGCATCTCCATAAACTGGATTGTGGGACACCAAAAGCATCCCACAAGCTGATATGTGTGACACAAAAAGCGCGCCCCATAAACTGATATGTGTGACACAAAAAGCATCCCACAAGCTGATTATGTGTGACACAAAAAAGCATCCCATAAGCTGATATGTGTGTGCACAAAAAGCACCCCATAACCTGATATGTGGGACACAAAAAACAATCCCAAGCTGATATGGCTGTGACACAAAAAGCATCCCCAGTAACTGATATGCGTGTGACACAAAAAAGCAGCTCCCTATAAGCTGATATGTGGGACACATAAAGCATCCCATAAAGCTGATATGTGTGACACAAAAGCGAAGCCGCCATAAGCTGCTTGTCATAAAGCTGATATGTGTGACACAAAAAGCGCCCCATAAGCTGATATGTGTGACACAAAAAGCATCCCATAAACTGATATGTGGGACACACTCCCTAAGTTGATCCAACAAACAAAATAAATAACAGCCATTTCAATCACCACGTTTCCTTGTCTCTCACAGAATCTCCTTGATGCACAGTTGAAGCTGGCAGGGAACAAAGAGACAGAACACCCCCCCCCCACAGATGCATATATAAGTAATTGAAACAATGTTGCACACGTATGACCAATAGCTCCACATTTCCTTTTCTGACCATCCGGCCCAGGCCATCAGTCATGTCCCCCTTCCTTAAAGGTGCAGGGGATTCTTTCTTTTCTGGAAATTAATAAATATTTGATTTCCCATGGCATGGCTGTCATGTGTCGGCTCACGTGTTGCTCAGCCTAGGTCAGCCATATTTATATAACAATACCACGCTATAAAAACCAAGAGAAGGTCGCTGTGAATCGCAACTCTTCATGTTCCTTTTTAGGTTTAAGAGGAACACTTCTTGGAGTACAATAGTAGTCAGGGTACTACATTTATTTCATTAGGGCCTTAAAAATACACGTGTGGGGACATATCCCCAAAATATCTTATACTAAGCCTATCATCCCTATAATTATGTATAGGAGATAGATGGAGATTTATAGATACATATATATATATATATACACATGAGTTATGTGACCTACATATTTGATGTATCTTTCATCTTGACAAATGATTTAGGTAAACTAAAAAAAATGGTCGGAGCTGTGGCAATTGAGTTTTAATGTGGATAAGTGCAAGATAATGCACCTGGGACGTAAAAACCCAAGGGCTGAATATAGAATATTTGATACAGTCCTAACCTCAACATCTGAGGGTTGGGATTTAGGGGTTATTATTTCAGAGGATCTAAGGGTAAGTAGTCAATGTAATAGAGCAGCAGGAAATGCTGGCAGAATGCTTGGTTGTGTAGGGAGAGGTTTTAGCAGTAGGAAAAGGGAAGTGCTCATGCCACTGTACAGACCACTGGTGAGACCTCACTTGGAGTACTGTGTGCAGTACTGGAGACCGTATCTCCAGAAGGATATAGACATCTTAGAGAGAGTTCAGAGAAGGGCTACTAAAATGGTGTACGGCTTGAAGGAGAAAAGTTACCAGGAAAGGCTTAATGATCTTAACATGTACAGCTTGGAAAAAAGACGAGACAGAGGAGATATGATAGAAACATTTAAATACGTAAAGGGAATCCACAAGGTAGAGGAAGGGAGTATATTTAAACGGAAACAAAGTAGCAAAACAAGAGGACATAGTCTTAGATTAGAGGGGCAAAGGTTTAAAAGTAACATCAGGAAGCATTATTTTACTGAGAGGGTGGTGGATACATGGAACAGCCTTCCAGTTGAAGTGGTTGAGGCCAAAACAGTAATTGAATTTAAGCAAGCATGGGATAGGCATAAGGCTATCCTAAACAAAAGATCAATCCAGGTTAAGTATCCATGTAATTGGGCAGACTAGATGGGCCGAAAGGTTCTTATCTGCCGCCTTTTTTCGATGTTTCTATGTTTCTATCTACCTACCTGATCTATTTCTATCTAATCTACATCTATTTGATAGAATATATGAATATATATATATATATTGGATAAGCAGTGTTAGTCCAGATGCCAAAATCACCATAGTATAGCAGTAAGTAGTGATACATTTTTTTATAGGACTAACGTTACATTTAAAAGACAAGCTTTGGAGAGTATAACTCTCTTCTTCAGGTCTGGAAGCTATACTGAGCAAAATCATAGAACTGAACAATAAAGAGACAAGCAGAAGGGTAAGGGGTTAGGATGGGTTGGATGGGGGTTAGGATGGATTGGGTAGGTTTATTAGGATGGGGAGGGTTATGATGGTTGGGCAAGGGGTTAGGATGGGTTCGGTAGGGTATTTGGATGGGTTTGATGGGGGTTAGGATGGGTTTGATGGGGGTTAGGATGGATGGGGTGGGAGGTTAGGATGGATTGCGTAGGTTTATTAGGATGGGTTGGATGGGGAGGGTTATGATGGGTGGGTAAGGGGTTAGGATGGGTTGGATGGGGTTAGGGTGGGTTGGGTAGGAGGTTAATGGGTTGGGTAGGGTATTAGGATGGGTTGGGTGAGAGGTTAGGATGGATTGCATAGGTTTATTAGGATGGGTTGGATGGGGAGGGTAATGATGGTTGGGTAAGGGGTTAGGATGGGTTGGCAAGGGTATTTGGATGGGTTTGATGGGGGTTATGATGGGTTGTCATAAATACTGAATAGTGGAATAGTATGGTCCAGAAAGGTAAACAGAGGAGAGATCGTAGGTTTATAAAACAACAGATACAAACATCATGATGTGCGTCTAATGATTGTGCCTCAGGAGGTCAATGAGTCTCAGTAAAGCTTCCAGACCTGAAGAATAGCGATACACTCTTGAAAGCTTGACTTTTAATTGTAACGTTAGTCCAATAGAAAAGTTCTCATTACGCACTACTATACTCTGGTGATATACAGTGGTGTTCAAAATTATTCAACCCCCAATGCTGTAAAGGGTTTTAGGGAATTTAGTGTACATTTGTAATTGTATTCAGAATGAAATCCTACAAGGACTTTTTAAAGAACCATATGCAACTAAAATGACATCAATTGGTTTTGTAATACAGTAGTAAATGTTTCTTTTGTGAATTCTTCATTGACACAATTATTCAACCCCTTAAAGACTACCACTCTGAAGAACAGAGGTTCATTCAAGTGTTTTCAATCAGGTATTGAAAACACCTGTGGATGTCACGGAGCAGCAATAAAGCATAATAAGCACCAATTAGGCAGCTTTAAAATGACTGTGATACTCAGCTCCTTCTAGACATTTACTGGTGTGGTTACAAACATGGTGAAGTCAAGAGAATGGTCCAGGAAGACAAGAGAAGAGGTGATTACTCTTCACAGGAAGGGCAATGGCTATAAGAAGATTGCAAAGATGTTACCAAGAGAGACCATAGGAAGCATCATTCGCAAATTCAAGGCAAAGGGCACTGTTGAAACGCTACCTGGTCGTGGCAGAAAGAAGATGCTGACTTCGACTGCTGTGCGCTACCTGAAGCGTAGAGTGGAGAAAAGTCCCCGTGTGACTGCTGAGGAACTGAGAAAAGATTTGTCAGATGTGGGTACTGAAGTTTCAGCTCAGACAATACGGCGCACACTGCGTAATGAAGGCCTCCATGCCAGAACTCCCAGGTGCACCCCCTTGCTGTCTCCAAAGAATAAGAAGAGTCGACTGCAGTATGCCAAAAGTCATGTGGACAAACCACAGAAGTTTTGGGATAGTGTTCTGTGGACTGATGAAACAAAATTAGAACTGTTTGGGCCCATGGATCAACGCTATGTTTGGAGGAGGAAGAACAAGGCCTATGAAGAAAAGAACACCTTGCCTACTGTGAAGCATGGCGGGGGTTCAATCATGCTTTGGGGCTGTTTTGCTTCTGCAGGTACAGGGAAGCTTCAGCGTGTGCAAGGTACCATGAATTCTCTTCAGTACCAGGAGATATTGGATGACAATGTGATACAGTCCGTCACAAACCTGAGGCTTGGGAGACGTTGGACGTTTCAACAGGACAATGATCCCAAGTATACCTCCAAGTCCACTAGAGCATGGTTGCAGATTAAAGGCTGGAACATTTTGGAGTGGCCATCGCAGTCACCTGACTTAAATCCGATTGAGAACCTCTGGTGGGACTTAAAGAAAGCAGTTGCAGTGCGCAAGCCTAAGAATGTGACTGAACTGGAGGCTTTTGCCCATGACGAATGGGAGAAGATACCCGTAGATGGCTGCAAGACACTTGTGTCAAGCTATGCTTCACGTTTAAAAGCTGTTATAACTGTAAAAGGATGTTGTACTAAGTACTATGATTGAATGTCACTTGGGGGTTGAATAAAACTGATAATGATGTGAGCACAGAAAAGACATTTGTGGTTATTTCATTATAAATGTTATATTATATTTGTCTGACCTACACGTGCCTCTTTGATTTAATTGTAAGCAAGATGACTGAATGATCAAAATCAATGTCAAACTGGCCAAAACTCTCAATTTCAGTGGGGGTTGAATAATTTTGAACACAACTGTATCTATCTATATTTCTGGTCTGTCTTTCTTTCTCTCTATCTATATCTGGTCTATGTATCTAATCTATTCAATCTATGTGTTGGATCTTTCTATCTATATGATTTATCTGAACTACATATATGATTGATCTACTGTCATCTATCTACCTGATCTATTTCTATCCAATCTACATCAAGCTGATTGATTAGGTCTTGTCGACCTATCTACGTTTTGCATTTTTGAAATTTTTTTGTTTTATGCCTTAAGGTTTCTTATTGGCAGTAGGCTTGTGCACCGATTTTTTTTTTTCGGTTCGTTCGGATTTTGTAAATTTTCGTTTCGACTCGTTTCGGCCAATTTTCGGTTCGGTTCGTTTCGTTTTTCGTATCGACTTTTTTTCATGATTTCGGAAATTTTTGTGTTTTTCAGAACGTCTGTTCTCCTCGTTTCAAAGTGTCTATTCGTTTTGACAAAAACTAATGTTTTTTCGGATACGATAATTATACGATACGATAATTCTGCCGATACGATAATTCTGCCATTGAGATTTCTCATGTTTCACAAGAAGGATACATTGAGATGGGAATGATACAAAATTTAATTACAGAATCAGCGATATAAATACGATGTCCGAAATAACTGAAATGGAACCGAAATCAGGAATGGAGCCGAAATCACGAATGGAACGAAAATTAATTTTGATTTTACACATCTCTAATCCATTCGAAAAGTTTTCGTTTCGGCACGAAAATCCGTTCGGATCTGCCGTTTTCGGATCCGAAAATTTTCGGAAAATCGGCCGAATCCGAATGCATCCTTATCTTTTACTGGATGTGTCTCTTTTACTTACAACTCTTTACTTTGTTTCATTCAAAGATGTTCCATGAATTATAAACATGTAACACACTCACGCATGTAGGTGACTTAAAATATAAATAAATTCATCGATTTTTTTTTTGTCTGCTTTATTCTTAACATTACAGTTTGCATTTAAAACAGTAACCTGAAACGTGCAGCGCTACAGAGCAACAGATTAAAGACACCTTATTATTTTTTTCTTCTTCTTAAGAGAAGGAAAAGACGATAAGCATGTCGGCGAAGAGAATAATGACGTTAATAGCGGTAAGAATGTTTCCTTAAGAAATGCCACAGGTGACAGAGGCTGCACTTTTAGAGATCTATATATAGCTTTTATAGTGAAGAAAGCAGCTTGTTAGGTAGATATCTGTTCATACGAGAAGGGAAAAACACAATTTCATTTGCAGTTTCTTGTGAACTGGGAAAAAGTAAGTCTGCCGGCTAAGATCAACAAATACATGCTAATAAGTGTTACGTGCGCTACGGAAGTTCTGCACAAAGAAGATAATAGAACTAATTGAGAAAAAATATATAACGCACTGCAATAAAATATTTACTCAAATGCAAATTAAAAATGTAATTACAATAAAACGTTTGTTTATAACAAGTTAGACAAAACATATTAAACTAAAATAACATCGTTAGAGCTAATTAAGGAAATGAATTAAAAATCAGACTTCGTTAAAAGATGACACAAGGACAGGGTAATTAAATAATGCTTGTGCTATATAACGGGGATGTCCGCTGCGGTTCGGTGACAAATCACCCGGGTATTGTGATTATTAGCATCTTGATAAAGCTCCACGTAATATGTTTATTTTATGCTGGAATTTCCCCAAGACCTAAATTCAATTTCACGTTTTTCTACAGGTTAAAAAAGATTAAAATATCCCGATCTATAAAAAAGAAGGTCCTTTTGCGTCTGATTAGAACATCTCCCAAAGTATTTCTGAGAAACCTATTTAATATTTCTGCTTCTCTGCTACCTTTGAAATTTTAACCCCCTGCTGACCCCTCGCAGCCAATAGCGGCGATCTGCATCCCGCGACAGCGGTGACAGCTTGTCACCGCTGTCACTGGCCCAATGTATCAGTCAATGCTTGTAACATTGGTTGAGACATGTAGGGTTATTCAAAGAGATCCGAATTGCTGGCGAAAGGTAACCGAACAGTGAAATTCAGTGTACGGTTACCTGTCCTGGCCATTCGGCTATTCAGAGGGCAGGCAATTCGCCAAATCCTGGCGAATTGCCTGCACATACGGTGCCTGCTTGGTGCCTGTTTGAGGGCAGTGAAATCCCCATAGAGAAGCACTGCTTCGGCTATTCAGAGAACAGAAACCAGCAGTGAAAAGTTGCCGAAATGCCCTGCCATTCGGTGGCTTCATTCGACAGGTTTATTCAGGAGAATCCCATAGGCTTCAATGTTAAAAATATTCCCGCTTTAATTCAATATCTAATAAACTGTTTATTATTTTATTCTGCAGTAAAAGGTCTCTTTATTTATAGATTTTCTAGGACCTTTTAGGCATTTTTTGGGATTTTTTTACAAACATTTTTCTCGGTTTTTATTTTTAAATAATTTTTTATGAAACGGCCCTTTTTATTATCATTCATTGGATTTTATATGTAAATTTCAGACATTTTCGTTCAGTAGTTTCTTTGCAAACAGCGTTTCACTTTTCAAACATTCAAGCGTACTGTTTTTTGGTTTTTTTTCTTCACCTCCTTCGCCTGCGATGTCGGCTTTTTCCGGCAGCTGTTCTGCGTGTAATCGGCTCCTGCTCGGGTTTCTCCGGCATCTTCGGCGGGTTAATCCAGATGTTTTTGTGGGTTTCGGTGTGCGTTCGCTCACGTTTTGCGGTGAGTGTTCGTCGGGTTTGCGGCTGCTTTTCCATGCACTACGGCGACCCTGTGGTGCATGCTGAATACACCGCAGGGTCACCGAAATGGGATTGCCAAATCGCACCGAATTGAACGAAAAGTCACCGAACATGCGGTGACTTTTCGATTCTCTTTGAATAACCCTGATGGTCTCTGCCTCTCTCTTCTCCTCACTTCGATCTGAGGTGAGGGAGGCTGAGAATCATTGTAATTTTAAAAGTAAAGTGAAAAAAGCCCGTTTTCTTTTTAATTCTTTCAGTGCAGAACTTTGAAAATAGCAAAATTTTCTATTTTCTTAAAGTTTTTAGATTTTTTTCATATTAAAATATATTTTATATATAAATCTTTGATGGAAAATGAAAGCCCCTATTTCTCCGGAACAAAATGATATAATAAGGGTGGGTGCACTTAATATGAAAGAGGTAAATTATGGTTGAACAGGCGAATAGCTGAAATTCTCCTTTTAGAAGTGTTCCGAACTTGTAAAATTGCTCCTGTCCTTAAGGGGTTAATTTGATGTTAACCCCTTCACTACCAAAAAAGGATTTTACAGAAAACCACTCGCAAAAAACAGTGCTTTTTTTTTTTTTTTAGAAAGTCATTTTACTGAATTATACAGTAAGAAATATTTGGGAATATTCCCAAAGTATTCCTTACTGTAATAAATGTCGCCCTCTGCTGTTCAAAATGAGTTACTGCAGTTTAGGGCTCCGTGCAGGATCAGCTGGGGAAATGACATTCAAGTACTTTCCCAGCTGGTTTTAAAAGTGTTAACACCACCGGTATCATGCTCAAAAATTGATGGGTATGTTCTGGAGCCCAAATGCAACTGAATAGACAATGGCAACCAAAACAACCTGCAGAAAATATAAAGGAAAGCTGGTCACACCATCACAATAAGAGAGGAACTGGTTTGTTTGTGTAATGCAATGATTTGGTTCTAATTGTGAATGTTTTGAAGCATAATTGAGAATGTGTCAGCCCTCGGAGGCTGGCGCGACTGCAGCATCCCCCCCGGCAGTCTCAGGGCCTGCGTCCTCCCCGCAGCCCTTCCTCGCGTCTTGTGCACGCGTCCCACCGGTCCCATCAGCTTTAGGAGATTGTCGGCGGCGCGCCATGAGTGACGTCATCACGCCTCCAACGTGGGTTCCCCCGCATCATGTGACCCTGGTAACCAATCAGACTGCAGGGCGCGTTATTTAAAAGTGCTTTTGCCTTTTTGCATTGCCCTTTCGTGGTTCTGCTTGTCTATACCTATATACTTGCTTCTTTATACCTTTGATTGACTTTCTGTGTATGACCTGGCTTTTGGATTCCGACTTGTGTACCTCTTTACTCCTTTGACTCGGCTTTTGTATTTTGACCTTATATACTGCGTATTCCTACGACCTAAGATTCCATAAAACCCCTCTGGTACTCCGTACTTTCCTGTCTCTATACCAGCCACTCTAAGGACTGGTTTCTGTCCTCCTTGCCTACATCCCTGCCTTATAGGTTCACCTTTCGCTATTGCATAACCCAGTCAACTCAAGGACTGGTATCGCAATTAGTTTAGAGTCTCCTGTTATTTCATAGGGCTGACCGTAGCAACCCTCAGATACGTGTGTGTACCTGACAGAATGGTTCAGGATTTGAACAGAAATATTGCATCACTCCAATTAACTAGCTCCTCTTTTATCGTGATGGTGTGACAGCTTTCGCTTTTTTTCGGCATGGTCTATGGGCTGGCTGTTCTCCTGGATCCCATCATAAGCTGTTTCATCAACATTATCAAATTGTAGTGATATTTACTTAATTCAGCATTTTGCCTTGCAACACAGTCAGTGCTTGGGACTTTGTAGTTGCCAATGTGGCTTTTATTGTACTTGTGAATTTAATGCACTTTTGAGTTTTTGTGTGTGTTGCAAACATGCAGGAGACACGTAGCATTTTTGTTTGTTTGAACCACTAGGCTGGGGTAATTGAGCTTTCAGTATATAACCTCTCCACTGTTTGAGTGATGCATAATTCAACTCTAACCCACCAATGTGTGGTTTCCTATATTTATCAATGCAAGAAGATTGTGGTTCCTTTGTGCTGTTACAGTGTGGATTTTTCCAACAAAGATTCATCTGTGGGAGCCTGCACCTCTGTCTTCATTACAATTTCATGGCTTGGTGATTTTATGTCTGTTTCTTTATTTGCTTATTCCATGTTTTTCCAATATCTAGTATAAATAATATTATCCTACAATGGTATGTCCTACAATGGTACGTAGTAAGTCCTGGGGAAAATTCCCCTTAAGGACCAAGGACATACTATTTACGTCATGGTCCTTTAACCCCTCGCCCTATACTCACCTCTCTGGCCAGGGTCCCACGTCGATCTGGCTTCCTTGAAGCCGGCCCGACGTTTTTATGGCCCCTGGCTGTCGCACTGATGTCTTCGCCGGGCGTGATGATGTCAGTTTCAGGCGCCTGCAGGGGAGAACCTGAAATGGGAAGGGAACAATTGCAAATAAAAAAAAAAGAGAGGCACCGCTGAAAAGGGCAGAGTTTGACCTTTCCAGCGGTGCCTCTCTTTAACCCCTTAGGTGCCGGAATGCTATTCACCGCCAGATCGCATTCCGCTTCTGGAGGTGGCTGACATCTTGGATGTTTGTCAAGCCTCCGGGGTCACCCCCACCCACTGACATTATCGCCATATGTACAATGATGTCAGTTGGCCAGTTAAACCACTAGCTGCCAAGTGGAAATAGGGGGTTGCTTTGGACCCCATATCTCCCGATCTGTGGCAGCTAGAGGATCATGGTCTTTCCAATGATGCCAAACATGACCATGTCTGATGTAAAAAAAAAAAAAGGAAATAAAAAATAAATGTGTTTTTTTTAAGAAAAAAAACAATTATAGGGGGTGTCAAGGTTGCACCAGGCGTGGGCCATGGTGGGACCCAATTGCAGGAGTTATTGAGCCCAGTAAGCAGGGTAACCCACAGTACAGTACCTTGATGGAAGTGGATACTGGGTTATGCCAGAGAGCAGTACAATGGAGTAGGTAAAAGAGTGGTCAATAGGAGGTCCGAGGTCAGAGGATATCACAAGACAGTGGTCGGTGGGCAAAGCAGAGGGGTCTGGTACACGGTGGATAGAGAGGATATAGCTATGTCTGAACAGATCAGGATATAGACCAATACTGAGGTGTTTTCACAGAGGAAGGAAAGGTCCTTTATGGACAAACAGGGGGGTGTGGTTGTGTGAGTGTTTGGTGCTTGACATAATTAACCCCTATCAATGCTGGAGGTTTACTGCAGACATGAGGGCAGCACCTATCCTGTAGCTGCTCCAGCAGCGGACATAATTTCTGATAAGCAGGCATGGTTCCTGACAGGGTGTATAATAAAATCGGACTTCAAATCACGTTTAAACATGATGAGCATAAAACGGTCAAAATGAGCTCAGCATACAGAGGTAAAATGGCTCAGCAGTGAAGGGGTTAGAAAGCAAACACATGTAAAATTTGGGTATTTCAGGACAAAATTTATAAACTATTTACCAGCGTTTTTTTGTGGCGGTTGTAGATTTGGGGAATAAAAGTACGAAAAAGTGTGTTTTTTTTTCTCCTTTTTTCATCATATTTCACAATTTGTTTTATAGTAAATTAAACGATATGATGGACATAATGGTGAGATAAATGGTATATAATATATGTGGGTTCCGTAAATGAGTAAGAGGAAAATTAGACCTAAACACAAACTGCGCAGAAATGTAAAATCAGCAGTGGGTACTTTCGGACAGACAATAGTAAAATCGCCAGGTCATTATGGGGTTAACCTCTTCACTACCAAGTTGTTTTACATACAACTACTGCCAAGAACCAGTGGATTTACGGAAAACAACTTTTCACTGCAGACAGTGAAAAAAAAATGATTGTACTCCTCATAAAATAATCAATTTTAGAGACAGTAAGCTTATTTGACAGAGGGCTCCCCCTACTGGACAAAAAGTGCTACTAGATGTGTACAGCGCTAAGGAATCTGTTGGCGCTTTATAAATGCTTGTAACTGTAATAATAGAGCTGGAGCTCCTGCAGAAGAAAAACAGACCCCTAAGCTGTTCAAACAACTTCAGCACCTTGGGTGACCTGTCCAAGGTGCTGAAACTTTGAGGATACATTCTCGAGACTATTTGCAAATTAATTTAATTCTCAGTAAATGGAGTTACTTTGCATTGCCCCATAATGTGACCAGAACGAGATTACTCGCTTTTGGGCTCCTGCAGATGCTATTGAACATTGAGTATACTCGACCGTGGTAGCAAAAGGGTTGAGCATGAGCATCGATGCTAAAAAGTCACCTTAAAACGACATCACTGACTTGTCGTTTCTTTAATTGCATTGTTAAATAACATTCGGTGTATGATGGTGGACGTTGTATCAATTTTTAAATTAGCTGACATGAAAGCTGTTCCGCTGGCCCAAAGAACTGAAGTAAACTTTTCAATCCACCAAATCATTCTAGTTTTTCTCCATTTTTATGAGCTGTGACATTTTACTCAGAAAAATGTCAGCGGAAAACAAGAGGTTTGCGGAATGAATTACTTCTGAGTCCTCTTACTGAAATATTTGAAATGCATTTGCTCTTGGCTAAATAAATGTTTTTCCCATTATTGTTTTTTTTCCTGTTTTTTTCACCCATGTCCGTTCATATAAAGTAAAGCTATATTAAAGCTCATCTGCTGTTAGATTGTACATAATGTTAGAAAACATTTCAAAAGTTTCTGAAGAACCGCTCTCAAAATAAATCTCCGGGTTCCTTTCCCTTACATAAAATGCTGCTTTTTTTTTATCTGCACAGCTAGGGCTAGGATTAACTTTATTTTCTCTAAGTACATTAAGTATATTTGAACTCCTGGTTTGTATTATTAACAATTCTGTAATGGCTTTCCATAAAGGGCTAAAAAAAGATTGAATTGCTTGCTTTCCTTTTTAAACACAGAAAGCCTAATTCAGATTTTTGATGAAAGTTATTGTTTTTAGTGTTCTGTTATTGCTGTGCAGGTTATTTGATTTATTTCTTTGATTTTCTCATTACTTTAATAAAAGAGAATGAAGAGTGTGTGGGGTTGTTATGTGGAATCATATTAAATTAATTAATTTTAATATAATCCCAAAGAAGTAAAGCAAAATGAAGTTGTAAACATAAGAGTCGAAAATAAAATGAATCATGTACCAATAATTATAATAATAGGAAATAAACATTTTACTCAATGTACTTACAGTATATATATAGTGTATATTTCTAGAAGTTAAATTGTGCTGGAATAAATTTTTTAGGATAGGTTTTACTGTATCCGTCTGAATGCCTCTGCCAGACTTATCTACCTCACTTCCACACACTTCACACCTCGCCCCTTTACAATCTATACTGAATAGGGATGTGCATGGCTGAAAAATTTGTTTTGTTTAATTTTGTTTTCGGAATTTCGCAACTAATTTTGTTTCGTATTTCGTTTAGTTTTGGATCGTTTTGAAATTTCAAATCGATTTTTAAATTTCGAATATCATATATCAATTCGACAGTTGATATCCATTGGAATTTTGGATCACTAGATAAAATCCCAATTAATCTAATTTTGCTGTTAAAAGAAAAGCTAGGGTTAAATTTTAAGCTGTGTCACAGATTAGTATTTGAGTCAAATTAAACAGTGAAATAAAATTAATTTGTTTCATAAAGTCCTTTGCTGACTATTACTTGTATTGTAAGTTAAGATCAATTCGATAGTTGATATCAATTTGATAGTTCACTTCAAATTAAATAGTTGATATCAGTTATTCAAATTTTTCTTTTATGATGATGACACAGTGTAAAACAAAATAAATTCATTATATACCATTTCGTTTCGAATTGTATCGTATCGATTCGTTATTCAGAAGTACTTCCGAATACGAATTATCAAATTTCGTTCCAAATTCCGAATTTTTTCGAAACAAATGCACATCTCTAATACTGAATGCCTTTGCCACGTTCCTCTTCCTCACATCCCATACCTCTCGCACCTCACCCCTTTACAGGCTATACTGAATGCCTCTGCCAGGCTCCTCTACCTCACATCCCGTACCTCTCACACCTCCCCCTCTACAGTGTTTAATGAATGCCTCTGCCAGACTCACCCACATCACATCGCATACCTCTCACACCTCACCCCTCTACAGTCTGTAATTAATGTCTGTCAAACTCATCTACTTAACATAACACACCTTTAACTTGTCACCGCTCTACAGTATATAATGAATACCTCTGTGAGAGGTACCCACCTCACATCCCATACCTCTCATGCTTTAGCCCTCTACGGTCTATAATGAATGCCTCTGCGAGACTCCTCTACCTCACATCTGGTACCTCTCATTCCTCACCTCTCTACAGTTTCTAAGGAATGCCTCTGCCCGACTCATCCACCTCACATCTCGCACCTCAAACCTCACCCTTCTACTATCCATAATGAATGCCTTTGTCAGTCTAGATAGTGGAGAGCCAGTTCTGGGCTTTGAGTGATTCAGCATATGGGTCTAAGAGTCACATCCACCCACCTCTAAATTAAGAACTTTCCTAGTGGTAATGGTTATGGAAAAATCATCAGTTTCTGAAATCAGTTTCCCAAAGCAAGGGTATAGTCCTAAAATATATCAGGTCTATTCAAAGAAAGGTGGAACTCAGGAGAATGACCGGAGAAGTGGACATTCTAGGTCAAAATAGACAAACCAGAAAACGTCTCCCATTTATCTCACTTTCCAAATTGGCTATTTGGTCTAGATTGTTCTCTTCTCCTGCCAGTTCTCCTGAGTTTCACTTTTATTTGAAAAGACCTGTAAGTGTGGGAACTCTCCAAGATTTCTGCTCTCCAAGCAACCGTTGACATGTCGCAATAAATCCATAACCCAGCACTCATATTTACTATCAATGTTGAAATACAATGACAAGCTGAATTTTAGGGAATCATTATGACAATGGCAATACATATAATTCTGTTGACACAGAGAAGTAAACATGATTGAAACCTAATAAAAGCTTTTCAGTATGTGGGCCAAAAGGGAACTCCATTCTTCTTCAAATAATGGAGAAACTACATTCACAAGTGTTCCTGCTCGACTTGACTCCTGCTCCGAAGGAACAATAGTCAAAATAGTGTAGACCAGGGATGTCCAAACTCCGGCCCCCAGATATCCATGAACAACAACTCCCATTCTTCTCCATCCATCCAATGCAGTCTGAGATTTCTGGGAGTCGTAGTTCAGGAACATCTGGGGGGGGCGGAGTTTGGGCATCACTGGTGTAGACAATATGACGGAGCACAGATGTATCTACTTGTGAATAACACTCATATTAAAAAATGCCAGTATGGGGCTTTCCATTAAACAGCTAAAATGTGTTTAAATCGGGTACAATTTCATGAAAACCACTGTCAGTTTCCTTTGAGGTTCAATGACGTAGCCAACAGGTGGCAAAATAAAATAAGATGCAGGAAAATGAAATATAATATAATAAAAGAGGCAGATATGTATTAACCCCTTAGTTACCGGGCGGTTTTACACAAATCCGTCCTTTAGTGAACGCTGCTGTTTTTACGTTTCTGCGCTGTTCGTGTTTAGGTCAAATTTTACTCTTACTCGTTTTGCAACCCACACATATTATACACCGTTCTCCCCGCCATTAAATGGACTTTCTAAAAATACCATTATTTCCATCATATCGAATAATTTACTATAAAAACAAATATGAAATATGATGAAAAAAATGGTAAAAACACACTTTTTCGTACTGTAATCCCCAAAATCTACAACCACCAAAAAAGACCCCGGCTAAATAGTTTCATAATTTTGTCCCGAGCATGTAAATACCCAATTTGTACATGTTTTTGCTTTTTAACCCCTTCATTGCTGAGCCAGTTCACCTATGTGCGCTGAGCTCATTCTGACTGTTTTATGCTCATTATTCTTAGATGACAGCCTAGGTCCTATTTAAATAAACCCCCCCAGACAACATTTTTTTAACCCCCCAATTTTTTAAATTTGGTTTAATTAGAATTTTTTTTATTTTTAGCTTTTTTTTTACAACGAACCCAGTCATGTTTGGTATCATTGGAAAGGTCATGATCAGGCCCTCTAGCTGCCATGGATCGGGAGATAACAGGATCCAAAGGATCCCCCATCTCCCCTTGGCAGCTAGGGGGTAACTGGCCCACTGACATCCCCACACCTTTGGTCAGTGGGTGGGGGGTGACCTGGAGGCTTGGCTGACATCCACGATGTCAGCCCCCTCCAGGTCTGAATCACAATTTGTTGCAAACCGCGATCCGGCAGCAAAATTGTCAATGCTGGGGGACTCTCCCCGTTCCAGCGGTGCAACTTGCAGTGCTCTAGCTTCAATGGTTGGGGAGATAGAGGGCTCCGAAGGAGCGTGGTGACGTTATCGAGCTCGCCGGCCCATCTAAATCACATGGGCAGGCTTCCTCCCTGCCAGATCAGTGAGGGATCCAGCGAGGGAGGTAAGTATCGGGCAGGGAGGGAGGTTAGGAGTCGCGGGTCTAAGGGAGACCCGTGGGCAGGATGTACATAGTACGTCAGCTGTCATTAAGGGGTTAAAAAATAATACCAAGCTGAAAATGGAAAGCTTCCTTGTGTACTTGTGTCAGTAGTGGGGAAATTAATGGAAACCATGTTAAAGGAAAGGATTGTTGATCATCTAAAAACACATAGATTACAGGATCAGAAACAACATGGGTTTACCTCAGGGAGATCATGCCAAACTAATCTTATTGATTTTTTTTGATTGGGTAACAAAATAATAGACACAGGTGGTGCAGTAGACATTGCTTATTTAGATTTCAGTAAGGCTTTTGATACTGTTCCGCATAGAAGGCTTATCAATAAATTGCAATCTTTGAGCTTGGATTCCAGTATTGTTGAATGGATTAGGCAGTGGCTGAGTGACAGGCAACAGAGGGTTGTGGTAAATGGAGTTTATTCGGCGCAAGGTCCCATTGGACCCATTCTATTTAATATTTTTATTAGTGATATTGCAGAAGGTATTAATGGAAAAGTATGTCTTTTTGCTGATGACACAAAGATTTGCAACAGGATTGACGTTCCTGGAGGGATCAGCCAAATGACAAATGATTTAGGTAAACTAAAAAAATGGTCGGAGCTGTGGCAATTGAGTTTTAATGTGGATAAGTGCAAGATAATGCACCTGGGACGTAAAAACCCAAGGGCTGAATATAGAATATTTGATACAGTCCTAACCTCAACATCTGAGGAAAGGGATTTAGGGGTTATTATTTCAGAGGATCTAAGGGTAAGTAGTCAATGTAATAGAGCAGCAGGAAATGCTGGCAGAATGCTTGGTTGTGTAGGGAGAGGTATTAGCAGTAGGAAAAGGGAAGTGCTCATGCCTCTGTACAGAGCACTGGTGAGACCTCACTTGGAGTACTGTGTGCAGTACTGGAGACCGTATCTCCAGAAGGATATAGACATCTTAGAGAGAGTTCAGAGAAGGGCTACTAAAATGGTGTATGGCTTGAAGGAGAAAAGTTACCAGGAAAGGCTTAATGATCTTAACATGTACAGCTTGGAAAAAAGACGAGATAGAGGAGATATGATAGAAACATTTAAATACGTAAAGGGAATCCACAAGGTAGAGGAAGGGAGTATATTAAAAAGGAAACAAAAGTAGCAAAACAAGAGGACATAGTCTTAGATTAGAGGGGCAAAGGTTTAAAAGTAACATCGGGAAGCATTATTTTACTGAGAGGGTGGTGGATACATGGAACAGCCTTCCAGTAGAAGTGGTAGAGGCCAAAACAGTAATTGAATTTAAGCAGGCATGGGATAGGCATAAGGCTATCCTAAACAAAAGATAAATCCAGGTAAAGTATCCATGTAATTGGGCAGACTAGATGGGCCGAAAGGTGCTTATCTGCCGACATTTTTCTGTGTTTCTATGTTTCTACTTATGTTAAAATACGCTTCACCTAAAGTCCGTTTTGACTTCCTCATTGAAACAGTGTACAAGAGTGTGCTGTGTGTGTCAGCTCATAGTTGACCGAGTGCCTTTAAATCAGAGCCGACATATTTAGACTTTGTACCATGTGAGTGGAAACATTGGACTGTATTACAATTGCATATATTTGAATTTTACACCAACATTGTTGTACTGTTTTGTTGTTGTCATCCTTTTGTGTTCCAGATAAATGTGCAAGAATGAAGAGAAGATGAAGGAACTTCACTAAATTAAAAGGGTTATTCAAAGAGCGCCGGACTTGCCACCGGAGGGCACCGAACGGTCAACTTCCCCATGTGGTGCAATTTCATGGCAGTTTGGCTATTCAGAAAAGCTGTCAATTCGCCAATTATTGGCGAATTGCCACCAATATACAGTGCAATTCAGCAGCAGTGAACTCCCCATAGAGAAGCAATGGTTAATCTATTCAGAAAATGCCGAACTGCACCGAAAAGTTGGCGAAATGCCCTGATTTTCGTTGGTTTAGCTCAACAGGTTTAAACAGGCAAATCCCATAGGTTTCAATGTATAAAAAAAACAATGAACAATTTTTTATTCAACCTTTTATTATTTTTATTTGAAGCAAAAAGTCTTTTGTATTAATTTAGCTTTTAGGATTTTTTTAGGCATTTTTCAGAAAAAAGTTTGGTTCCGATTTTATTTCTTTCATGCTACTGTTTTTTATTCTGTGACAAACCTTTTTATTGTTATTCAGAGGACCTTATATATAATTTCCATGCATCATTTTTGTTTAAAACAGCTTTTAAAAATAATTTTTTTGCTGTTTTTTTTAAACCACTGTGAGGCGCCAGTCGGCTTTTATTGGCGTTCGGTGGTCTGTTCGGTGGCATTCAGCAGTCTATTCGGCAGCTGCGTTCGGCAGATTATCAATGGCGTTTGGCTCTTTACCAACAGTGTTCGGCAGGTTGCAGTTTGCCACTGCGTTCCGTGGGTTTATCGGCAGCGTTCAGCTGATCGATTCGGCATGCATATTTTTCAAGACTCCTTGGTTCTAAATCATAACCATATGTTTTCACAATATACATGGGACCACACATTCATGATGGATTTTAACAATTGTGATTGATGCACTATGTGTGTTGATTTCCTAAAGTCATAATCACCTGCTTGGTGTCCCCAGTTTCCTGGGCCCTAACGTAATGGATCTCACCTTACAAGTAAATATTATCATCGCTTATTGGACCACAGATTGCTGTGCCAATGCCAGGCCAATGCCAGGCCAAGATGGCAGCTCCTTGTAGGTCGGATGGCCAGGTTAAGGTCTGGACTGTGCGATGGCCAATCCATGTGTGAAAATGATGTCTCATGCTCCCTCAACCACTCTTGCACAGTTTGAGCCTGATGAATCCTGGCATTGTCATCAGGGGAGAAAAAACCCATTGATGGAAAAACCTGCTCATTCAGTATATTCAGGGAGTCACATGACCACATTTTATGCTGCATCATATTAATCACTGCAGTAATTATCCAATGAAAGGTGAGCACCGATCGGCTGAGTTACATCCAGGCGGTGACTTCGTTTTGGTCCAGGCAGTGTATATATATCGAAGTAGAAGTTGGTTCAGTGGCGCAAAAAAAGTTCTAAGGAGTGATAGTAGCTACTGTACATCAAGGGTACGTGGAAAAAAGTTTACACAGGCTAGATGGCAGAGATTGTAGAAAATGGTTCTGTATAAAGGTAAAAATGTAGTTCTTAAGAGAGACAGATTAAAAAGTTATTAAAAATAAATATAAAAATAAATAAAAATAAAGAATATTCTAAGATATTCTTTATTTTTAATAACTTTTTAATCTTAAGAACTACATTTTCCCTTTTACCCTATTCTTGATATGTCTCCATATATGATTCCCAAAAAACTGCCTTTCCCTTTTATGCCTCCATGTACGATTTTATGATATGCACATATCGCATTTTTATATATCACCCTTTTTCCTTTATTTATATCCGCTTATAAAGAAGCTTTTTAAGATACCCACCCTTTATTCTTAACTTCCCCTCTTCCTCCCATTTTATAATAAGCTGTATATCACTCCCCCCCCCCGTTTTTTACATGTATGTTATTATGGTTATCAGCTGCTCTTTTTCTGCCTTTTCGTATCAGCGTACCGCCATACTAGGCATGATTTTTATTATCATATTTTTTCCCAATTTGTTTATGTGTATAATACTGAACAAGCGGGACGGGTACTTTTTCTCCCCCACCCCGCTCCATGTCCGCAGCCTTTGTAGCCCTTTTAGGTGCACTCCTATCACTTCAAAACTTGTCCCTCCGTCGAGAACCGATAAACATGTCCCGAATTGCTGGAACGCACCGCCATGGCAGTTGCGATATCCATAATGAAACGCAAGTCCCAGGTTGGAACGCACCGCCATGACAGTTGCGGCACATAGTGATGACGTCATAACCAACACGTGACCGGGAGATCGGCGAACCCGGAAGTAAATGAAAAAATATGTTCTACACAGACCATGTATCTAAACTATATAAAATCAGACTCGTGGAGTGCCCCGGGTTGCCCCTTTTTTTCCTGCTATGGACTGATGAAGGCATATTTATTGCCGAAACTTTTATCCCCTTTGATCCTTCTCCCCCTGATTTAAATATCCTGTTTAATTTTAATTTTAATTTGTACAATAAAGTAATTACCCCCTTTTTTTGCATACCAATCCAGTCTACATGGTTATTTAATGGACTGTATATTCAGACGCCTAGCAAGTTTTTTCCTATATGATACGAACACCATTCAATTCGTCCAATCGAGACTTCTGTAAGCTGATAAAAGAGGTGTAGGTGCCCACCGACTAAAGGAGCACTGCATGCCATGAAATTGAGCCTGAATCAATAAGGCTCCACCATCGGTGAGTGACGCCATTTATACCTTATACTCATCTGACCATTGTCTTAAGTTACGCTATGATCGCTCTGTTTTTCTAAATTCCGTGTATTTGAGGTGAACAAGAAAATCAAAGAAGGGAAGAGGCCACTCTTTATTTGGCCCAGTGTACTTCAAACCAGAGCCTGGAAAATATAGGCTCTGGAAAGTGTAAGTACCCCCTTCATTTGATTTATATCGTAGCCAACGGGCCCATACAGTGCTGTACTATTATCTCCTATTTTTTCCGAGGACCACAAAGATACCAGGACTCCAAGGAGACGATACCCACCTGGACCCTCATACACGCCTGGATGTTAAGAGTGTGAGACTTATATAGACTTTTGCTGGTTCTATTCTCCACTCACAAATAGCCTACCTTTACGACGTGCACATTTTTGGAATTGCGGCTTTTTTTATATATTCCGCAGGACTACCCTGTTTATCTATAGACACTGTTGCACTTTACCACTGCTAACAACAACCATTTTTTCGTATGCACTTTATTTTTGTATCTTGCACAAGACGTGCGTTTATGTGAACTGTTTTTTATAGTGCGTGTTCTTTGAACTGACGGACTACTCCCCTCCATCCGCGCATTGATAGACACTTAGCACTTTATGACATTCTGTATTTTGCACAAGACGTGTCTTATGTGAGTTGTTTTCATGAACTGTTGTTGTTTTTTATGATGCAAATTTTTACTGGTCCCATTTTTATTGGTTGGAGCTAAATAGGCATACCATTACTGCCAACACTAATACCTTAGGTGGTAATTGCCACTTATGCACCTTGTTTGCACTTTTTGTCTATGCACTTTATTTGCACTTTTGCACATAATTAGTCTCTTATCCACAGTAGCACTTTACTACTAGTCATTTTTCGACTGTGCTTTTATCCCAAGCGGGAATACTGTCCCTCTTGGGACTCTTACCTCTTTTTACCTTTATACAGAACCATTTTCTACAATCTCTGCCATCTAGCCTGTGTAAACTTTTTTCCACGTACCCTTGATGTACAGTAGCTACTATCACTCCTTAGAACTTTTTTTGCGCCACTGAACCAACTTCTACTTCCGTATCTCTTTAAGCACATTTCTGTCGAGGTTTTGTGTCCCTCTCTAAGCAGGCTGCATTTACACTTGTAATTACTATTTTAATTTGAATTTAGCGCCTCCACTGTACTTCTCATATCTATATATATATCGTGTGTGTTTGTTAATCTCTGTTCCTTATCGCGATGTACATCAACATTCTGCAGCACAATCATTTTTTTTATATCAATAATTCACCTTCCTTTTGAATATAGAGCATAAGTATAAACTAAGTTATGGCTTGATGTTGTATACATGAGGCTAAATGATTTCCATGAAGTCCCACGGGCCTCTGAGAGCCTCTGCTTCAAACACTGCTATTGTCGTGTTCATGCATCGCACGCGTGATTTAGTAAACTCATATATTTTTATGATTTACCGATAATGATATATTCAGTAGAAAACAGATTTATCTGAGCTTTTAAGCCGCTATTTGAATTTTCTAACTATTTTTAGTACTGCTCAAGCAGATTTCACTTTACAAGGCATCTATGTGCGACGGTGAAGAAGTCGCTTTCTGTCATAAAAACAAATGTGCGTTCAACTTTTGTGTCTGGCCTACCCACAGATCCATCTGTTCACGCGGCACCGACAGATATTTAAAGTTTTAACAGTTATATTTCCCATCGCCAAAGAAAATTAGATATAAATGTAATCTGTACAGTGAAATCCTGCCCATTGCTCGGCTTTTCTTTTCAGCATTTTATTCTATAACAGCGCGTGAATCGAGCATTATATGTTTCACATTTCTTTCCTTGAGTAAAGTCTTTTTGTTTATTTTCCGCATCAGGAATTTTTATTATTTTATTTCAATAAAGTCTATAAATAATCAGTGAAAACGTCGATTTTTAGAAGAGTTAAAACAATAAACTTCGAATGCAAGAATGTTAACCCCTTAAGGCTAGGGTCAGACTAACGCATTTTTCGCGTTGTCCGTGAAAAAGTGCATTCGAACGAATGGACGTATTTTTTCACGGAATGCGCGAAAGCGGTCATACGATGCGCATTTGCGTCCGTGATTTTTCACGGAGCTGGAAAAAGAGAGATATGATTAACCAAATCAATTGCAGAATGAATCAAATAAAGGGAAAGGGTATAAAAAGGCATTTTGGGAATGGTGGCATTTTTCAAAGATGGATGCAGTCCAAGTGTTTCTTTTTGCTGCACTGGGATACCTGTACCTGAAGAAGAAAAGACAACGGCGAACATGGGTTCATCCAATCAACACTGCCAGACACACGCATGGCCACTTTGTGACACTGTACAGGCCACTGCGAGAGAGGGACCCCGTGAAGTTCTTCAACTACCTGCGGATGTCCATCCACACCTTTGAACTGTTGATGAAGGTGCGTGAGCCGCTGACCAAGAGGGACACCAACATGAGGGCTGCCATACCACCGGAGGAGATGCTGGTCATCACTTTGCGGTAAGTACTATCAAACACCTGCATTCATGACATCGCTGCCAGTCATCAGACATGTGCTCGGTGTGCAGAGGCTCTATTGTTGGTCAGTAGTTATATGCCCACACACACGCATGCATCACCTTCCAGAACACGTACCGAAAGAGTAATGACACTGACAACGATGTGAAACAAATAAAATATTTAGTCCGAAATAATATGACAGAAGATAACAATAACATATTAAACACATATGTTATTGCATGTACAATGAAGGTAATAAAATACAAATAGTAGAACAACATGAATAAACTCTGACAAACATAAACGAACAGACGATACACTTCACATGGTATGATACCGAGGAGCATCTGGGTCATGAGGACCGTGCATATGGATGCGGTGGTACTCTGGATCCGGGGGTGGCCCAGCAACAGGGGTGTTGTGGCACGACACCGTGATATACAGGTGCCTGTTGTGGATGGGACAGTATCTCGTGTATCAGGTCCAGGCTTCTGCGGCGATAATCCACCTTCTGCACTGGGGGTCATCATGTTCAGCAGGGAGAGACAGGAATTAAAAAAGGACATGTCCTCGGAATCAGCGACCATGCAGCGTGGATGTGTATGGTGCGCCTCCATGAATGCGACCATGGCCTGCTCGACATCAGCTGCTGGTGGCTTCTTCCTCCTGGGAGCCGTACCGGTGCTGTCTGTGGGTGCTGTACCCGGCACCTGTTCGGGATCCACATCCTCCACCTGGGACTCCGCACCACCCTGCTCGACCTCCACCTGGCAGCTGCCAGATCCAGCGGGCTGCAGGTCTTGCTCTTGTGAGCTAGAGGTGGATGGCCGGTCAATACTGCTCACGGTGTTGCGCGGCTCCTGGCTCTTCCTCAGGAAGGACAGTTGGTCAGCATACAAATAGCTGCGCCTCTTCTTTGCACCAGCTCCAGAGCGAGCAGCTTCAGCCTCCTTTTTCAGGACCCGGGTATGTTTGACCCTCACCGTGCGCCATTTATTGATTGCTTCATGTGCTGAAAAACATGATGAGAGTGACATAAGGTTAGGTTCATATGATGTGATCATAACACAGCTTCTTTCATGTTCTAGGTATCTCGCTAGTGGATGCAGTTTGAAGGATCTGCATTACAACTTCCGCATTGGCAGATCGACAGCTGGTGAGATCGTCTGCAAGGTCTGCCAAACAATATGGGAGACCATGAAGGACCAATGTTTGCCAACACCCACAGACAAGGCATGGCTGGCAATTGCAGCAGGATTCTGGGAGAGAGCGAACTATCCCAACTGCCTGGGAGCTGTGGACAGCAAACATGTCCGCGTTGTGAAGCCACTGCACAGTGGCTCACTGTATCAAAATTATAAACATTATTTTTCAATTGGCCTACTGGTGGTGGCAGATGCCAACTATAATTTTGTGTATGTGGATGTCGGATCATACGGCAAGGACTCTGACTCCACACTGTTCCGGAACTCAACACTGTGGAATGATATTGAGGGTGGGAACCTGAACATCCCCAGACCCGCACCTTTGCCTGGCAGTGACGTGTCAGTCCCCTATGCCTTCGTGGGTGATGAGGCATTCGGCCTATCCACACATCTCCTGCGGCCATACTCAGGGACACACCTGACTGTGAAGAAGCGGGTGTTTAATTACAGGCTGTCGCGGGCGAGACGGTATGTCGAGTGTAGCTTTGGCATACTGAGCAACAAGTGGAGGACTTTTCATCGCCCACTTGATATAAATGTGGATTTCTGTGTGGATATAGTAAAATGCTGCTGCATCCTACATAACTATGTTCGTGCAAGGGATGGTGTTAATTTCGATGATACCCTCACAGTTACGGGTCTGGATGAGTAGGCTAACAATGACATAATACCTGTGAATAGACACAGCAACAGGTTTCACGATGCTCTGTCTAATTATTTCACTAGCAATGCAGGGCAGGTGCCCTGGCAGATGGACATCATTTGACATGTGACAACAATAATTCGTTATGCCATTTTGTTTGATGTTACATTCAAGTTCTATGCAATTATGAATAAAATTATAATTTACTCACTCTGAAGCTTCTGCTCTTTATCAGACCACGTCTCGTACTCTGGGTACACCACCCTGGACACTGTAACCCATGCACTGGCCTTCTTCTGTCGGTCTTTGTAGGTGTCGCAGGCCGTGTCCCACAGCTCGGGATGCTCTGCCACTGCATTGACCAGCCTCTCCACGTCGATGTCAGTCCCAGGCATTGTCTACCGTAACTTGCAGCTACCCCCAGACAAGACAGGAAGTGTTTGGTCTGTGCACGTTATGTTGGCCGGACGTGGCAGCGTCTGACGTCTCTCAAACACGCCGCTATGTGGACGCAGTGCACTCTGTACGTCAGTACTAGTGGTTTGACGTTCTCTAAAAAATGCGTTCGTTTGCTACTTGCGTTGCGCGGCCGCACTTTTGTGCAGCCGTTCTTCATATGCAGCCCGGCATTGGACGTCATTTGCTGCTAGCACGGCCGTGATTTAGTGCGGTTAAATGCACGTTAGAACTGCTTTCGTCTGACCTTAGCCTTAGTGCCAACTCGAACTTCAAAAGCATCTGCAGACGCCCGATGTCGAGTAAACTTGATTTGTTTATAGTTATTTATTTATTCATAAAGGGCTCTATTACATTCATGCAAAAACGCACGCAGAACGTGTGAATTTTTGCGCGAAGCATTAAACGTTAACGTGCGCAAATTAATCACAATCCTCGTGCATTTTTTCATCCGTCAAAAAATAACGCGCACAAAACGGACGCGCAAAAATGTACACGCAGCAACGTTTCGCGCAGAAATCAGTGTGCAGACTGTTTTTCACGCGATTCAGCCAATCAGAATCAAGAACCACAATTGTCTGCCGCTCAGTTTTTGCACCTGTCAAAGTCAATCTGTATGCCGCATCAATAAAAAAACACACACAACTATTCCATTTTATTGTTTGGGTATGTGTAGAATGCTGTATTTTTTTTCTAGCTGGGGTATTTGGTTTCGGCCAGGACGTTTAGATTTGCCGTCACCACCAGCTTTTCAAAGACGTTAAAATTAGGCGCGCAAACGCTGTGCGTTAAATTTTGCGAACAGATTGTAATACCATCCGCGTACCAGCGCACAAACGCATTTGCGCTCACAATGTTAAGTATAGGACGCGCAAAGTACAGTACGCTCGCAAAGGGTTCATGCAGGTTCACCTGCGGTAGACGTTAACGTGCATTTTTTGCGCGGACGTTGTAATACGACGTTCAGCGCAAAGGGTTTTGCCCCTCTCGTTGATGCATTTTTGCACACGCGTTAACGATTGCGCGAAGAATGTAATAGAGCCCAAAGTATTTTACCAGGAAGGATACATTGAGATTTCTCTCGTTTTCAAGTATGTCCTGGGTTCAAGAACATTGAATTGTTACAGAAATACAAAGTAATAAATGCAAGATATTAAAACACAGCACAAATATACAGATTAACACAGAAAATAAATATGTTTCAAAAAATATAGATAGACGTGGCTCATAAATATGAAGTATACCGGTTCGCTATATGTCCAAAACCCAGTGGCAATTAGACATGTGCAATTTGTTTTGAATTGAAATTCGGACAAAATTCACCATTTTCGTATTTCGGGAGCATTTCCGAAAATGAAATATCGAACATTAGAAATTTCAGATCGATTCGGTGATTCGGATCATTCGGTGATTCAGATCATTTTGGGTGATTCGGATCAGTTGGTTTTTCACTTTTTTTATGAGTTATTTAGCTTTTTATTGCTTATTTAAGAATGGGAAGTAGATTATTACCAATGGAATGTAAGTTTCTTTACTTATTTATTCTTTTAGGATTTTTTTAAAGAAACTTTCATTCTATTAGTAGTAATCTACTTCCCATTCTTAAATAAACAATAAAAAAAAAAATAACTCATAAAAAAGCGAAAAACTAACTGATCGAATTACCCAAAATGGTCCGAATTGCCGAATCGATCCGAATCGCCGAATCGAAATGATCCGAAATGGAAAAAACACCCTAAAATAAAACCGAACCGAAAAAAAAGTCATGCTCATCCCTAGTGGCAATCTCCCACACCACAAACGTAAACGAATAGAAACACATCAAATAGGACATAACAAGAAAAATGTTGTCATATTTTTGAGATTGGTATTTTAGCAGGAAGGATACAGTGAGATTCCTCTAGTTTTCAAGTATGTCCTGGGTGTCGAGTATGTACCGTTAGGTGTTTTGCCCAAGGACACTTACTGGAGAGGTGCTCTGGCCAGGATCGAACCTGAATCTCCACAGTCTCCACAGTTATACAGCAGTGATGTTACCTCCACCCCACACAGCCGATACTTGCGCTTACCACTGTAGTTCCATATGAAACAAAACACAATCATAGGTTTTGGTTTACTTGAATGGCCATTAAAGTGTAAGCTCACCTGCCACGTCATGCCACCTCTGGGTCAGGTGGGTCCTAACCTAATGAAACCAAGAGCTGCTTTTCTAAGCAACCACATATGCTCCTGCTGCTTATCAGCTAAGAGGCAAACTGATGGGTTTACATTTATACCCTCACCAGGAACCATTCCACTTAGAGATTAAAAAGAAAACAAAATAAATAAACATATATGCAAAAAAAAAACGGTTTCATGACTATTCCTTACAGGGGCAGTTGCGGAGACCAGAAGTATCCAGGTGACCAGGTAAAACTTGTCGGTAAAACCTTACTCTATGTTGACATTACTCGGAGGAGACATTCCAGGATGAATTAGTCGCACAGTAGATAGGTGATTTATAGATTATAAATTATAAATTCACATACAAATAAAGTACAAAATTGAATAAAAGTCCAGCCAGACGTGATTCGTGATTCATAAGTGCTTCATCAGTGGCAAATAGCAGTAATGTGTCCTCCACAATATCATCCATTGTATACCCAACCTTAGTATTTCCAAACCATGGTGTTGCGGCTTTTGTTCCCCTTCACTTCCTGGCTATTCGCGCTTGTGCGATATGTTGCACCTGTCAGCGCACCGTTCGTACGTCTTCAGCCGTCACCACCCTGGACATTGTTTCAATCAGCATTCCTCTTCTGCCCGCAAGAGGTTTTACTTTCTCCTCTTACCTATCGGCATAGCCGTTCGGATCTCCAATCCTTGTTAGATACTGTTGCTGAAACAAATGTGTCTAAGTCGTTCAGCCAACCGTGATGCATCTCAAGGCTTCCGCACTGACGCTGTGAGTAGTAGTTGGGTACACCGCATGACTCTTTAACCCAGTAATGGGGGATTAGTAAGGTATTCGTTTTATCGTAGATTGTTCCTTTTGATTCAACATTTTTCTGAATAATCAGATTGTATGAAAATATGAAAAGTATTTACCAGAAACATAATCAGTAAAACACATCACATGTTGGGCTCTATTACATTCTTCGTGCAAACGTTAACGCGTGCCCAAAAACGCATTAACGCGAGGGACAAAACCCCGTTGCGCAGAACGTCGTATTACAATGTGCGCACAAAAAATGCGCGTTAACGTCTAAGGCTAGGGTCAGACTAGCGCAGTTTTAACGTGCGTTTAGCCGCACGAAATCACGGCCGTACTAGCAGCAAATGACGTCAATGCCGGGGAACATACGACGAACGGCCGCACGAAAGTTCGTCGCGCAACGCAAGTGGCCACGAACGCATTTTTTCGAGAACGTCAAACCGCTACTACTGACGTACAGAGTGCGCTGCGGCCGCATAGCGGCGTGTGTGCGTGATTAGGAGACGTCAGACGCTGCTAATGTCCGGCCAACATAACGTCCAGACTCAAAAAGTGTTTTATTGATGATCCGTACAAAATCACGGACGAAAAGGCGCATCGTATGACCGCTATCGCGTATTCCGGGGGAAAATACGTACGTTCGTTCGACCGAACTTTTTCACGACGACGTGAAAAATGCGTTCGTCTGACCCTAGCCTTATGTGGGGGGACCTGCGCGAACCCTTTGCGAGCGTAATGTACTTTGCGCGTCCTATACTTAACATTGTGAGCGCAAATGCGTTTGTGTGCTGGTGCGTGCAAGGTATTTTAGCAATCTTAGCGCAAAATTTAACGGACAACGTTTGCGCGCATAATTTTAACGTCTTTGAAAAGCTGGTGGTAGCTGCAAATCTGAACGTCCTGCCCGAACCAAATACACCAGCCCGAAAGAAAAAAATACAGCAAAGTATAGTTACACATTCTACACATACCCAAACAATAAATAGAGAGGTTGTGCGTGTTTTTATTATTGCTGCAGCATATATACTCAGATTGATTTTGACAGGCGCAAAAACTGAACGGGAGACAATTGTGGTTCTTAATCCAGATTGTCTGAATTGCGTGAAAAAACAGTCCGCCCACCGATTTCTGCACGCAGCGTTAATTTGCGCGCTTTTTTTGCGCGTCTTTTTTACACGTGGTATTTTTGACGGATGAAAAAATGCGCTCGGATTGTAATATCAGCGTTAATTTATGCGCTTTAACGTTTAACGCTGCACGCAAAAAAATAGCGCTGAGCGAGCGTTTTTGCGCAGAGAATGTAGTAGAGACCGTTGACTTTTTAATCTCATTCATATTGCTACAAAGTGATTTCAAGCAATGTCATGTGATCACAAAAAGTTAACTTTCAGTTTTGGAAAAGCAATTTTTCAGTTTAACCCCTTAGTGACCAGGTGGTTTTACGATTGTCTGTCCGAAGGTACCCGCTGCTGGTTTTAAGTTTCTGCGCTGTTTGTGTTTAGGTCTAATTTTCCTCTTACTCGTTATTTGGAACCCACACATATTATATATCGTTTTCTCACCATTAAATGGATTTTCTAAAGATACCATTATTTTTATTAAATCATAGAATTTACTATAAAAAAATTTAGGAAATATGCTGAATAAAATGGAAAAAAACCACACTTTTTGAACTTTAATCCCCAAAATCTACAACCGCCAAAAAAAGACCCCAGCTAAATAGTTTCGGAATTTTGTCCTGAAATTAAAAAATACCCAGTTTTTTTTTACTTTGTTTGGATTTTTAACTGCTTCACTGCTGAGCCATTTCACCTCGGTGTGCTGAGCTCATTTTGACCGTTTTATGCTCATCATGTTTAAACTTTAATTGAAGTCCTATTTTATTATACACCCCCAGACAATTTTTTTTTAAAAATCCCACTTGGTATTTTTTTTATTATTCTTACTATTTTATTTATTTTTTACTTTTACACCCAACCTAGTCATGTTTGGTATCATTAGACAGGCCATGATCAGGCTTTTCCAATGATACCAAAGATGGCACTCTACCTGCAAGATTATGGGAGATACGTTGATCCAAAGGATCACCCTAGCTCCACCAGCTAGGGGGTTAACTGGCCAACTGACATCATCGCACATATGACGGCAACGTCAGTGTGTTGGGGTGACCTGGATGATTGCCTGACATCCAAGATCACGATACAGCACCTAAGGGATTAAAGAGAGGCAACATTGAAAAGGGCAGACTCTGCCCTTCCCAGTGGTACCTTTCTTTTTTTTTTCTAGCCCTAGCCATTTCAGGTTCGCCATGCAGGCGCAGGGGGATGCCTGAAAGTGATGTGATTGCGATGGCTGGGGCCCATAAAATTGTCGGCTGACTTCAAGGATGTCATTCCAACGTGGGACCCCAGCCAGAGAGGTGAGTATAGGGAGGGAGAGGGGTTAAAGGACCATGACCATGTCCCTAGGTCATTAAGGGGAATTTTCCCCAGTATGTATTATGTACGTCAGTGGTCCTTAAGGGGTTAAAATAAAATCAGTCGGCAGCAATTGATTTTACCTTTTATATCCTGTGATGTCTGGTCCATATAAGAGCTCCAGAGTTTTATTATACTATTTTCAGTAGGTTCACATATCAGTAGTGAGACGAGGACTCATTATGTGCACTATATTCCAGATCATGACAAAATAGATTTTTCATTTTCAGACATTGCAAGATTTCGTTGTCACACTGTGCAACGAGTTGAGAAAAAAAGACTCCAGTGCATCAGTTTCAACCTTCCTATCGCCGTTGTTGCTGATGATCAAAACAAGAAACGGCACAATTTGGAGCAATTTAAATTTTTGCTGCAAGAAGCAAAAAAAAAAGTATTTTTTGGCCGTAATGGCAAACAGATTCCTCCTTGCACCGACAAGGTATCATGTAATAGAGGTGTGCACAGCTGAAAAATTTGTTTTGTTTGGTTTGAGAATTATTTAGTCCGAAACTTGTTTGAATACTGATTTGTTTCGTAATTTCGTTTCATAATTTTGAAATCGATTCGAATTGCTGATCACTAGAATTATTTTTTAATTCTTCTCAATTATTGGTAAATGAGGGTTAAAAGGCAAGCTAGGGTTAAATATCGTGAAACAAATGGTAAGCGCCACACAACACGCCGTAACCACCCCAACTCCAATGCTACACCAGCAAATAGTGGTTTCCCCCACACCATAAATAGTAACAAAATAAAACGTATCTGGGGAGCGCAATTTGGTTATGCTCTGGAGTCCGGATGTCTCATACAAGTCCGTAACACATCATATGGTTTTATGAAAGAAGCAAATACAATAAAAAAATCATAGTGCAACACTGCAATATAGATGGTAGGCGGTATACAGTATAATAATTCCACTCACAAGTATAGAGCCCTAACACCGGCTCAGAGTGGAACTTCGCCTTTTGGGTGATTTTTCTTACTCCTTGTTAGCAGGTGACCCCCCACCTTGAATATGGGATATTCTTCAAAGCCCCGTGGTGGGTGAGAGCATGGAGGGAACAATAGAGAAATACATGCTTTCCTAGTGTGAATCTTTCTGGAAAGTAGATGCAAATCTTTTTTTGCTAATTGGAAACTTACGTGAGATAGAGCTTCCAAAGCTCAGGTGGAAATGCCCATGGATTTTTTGTGGAAGAAAAATCCAAAAGAAAAACCAGACTGGAATCGGAATGTGGTACTTTAAAAGGTTTAATAAAAAGTATTTTTTAAAAACAAACCATAAAATATGGCCCCAGAACGCGTTTCGCTGCTGTAAACCAGCTTCCTCAGCTGGTCTGGAGACATATTTTGTGGTTTGTTTTTAAAAAATACTTTTTATTAAACCTTTTAAAGTCAACTGACAGGGACGGGGTGCTTTGTGAAACTGTAAAACTAAACTGATTAATTTTAAAATTTCGTTTGTAATTTGGAATCAATTCTAATTTTTAAATCACTAAAAAACAACAACAACAATAAATCAAATCCTGCTCAATTACTGTTAGATTAGGGTTAAACATGAGGGTTAAAAGGCAGTGTGCATACAGTTTTGCTCATAAGTTTACATACCCTGGCAGAATTTATGATTTCTTGGCCAATATTCAGAAAAAACGAATGATAACACAAAAACATTTCTTTCACTCATGGTTAGTGTTTTTGGCTGAAGCCATTTATTATCAATCAAGTGTGTTTACTCTTTTTAAATATAATGACAACAGAAACTACCCAAATGACCCCGATCAAAAGGTTACATACCCTGGTGATTTTGGCCTCATAACATGCACACAAGTTGACACAAACTTGTTTGAATGGCTATTAAAGGTAACCATCCTCACCTGTGATCTGTTTGCTTGTAATTAGTATGTAAGGATAAAAGGACAATGAGTTTCTGGACTCCTGACAGACCCTTGCATTTTTCATCCAGTGCTGCACTGACGTTTCTGGATTCTGAGTCATGGGGAAAGCAAAAGAATTAACAAAGGATCTGTGGGAAAAGCTAGTTGAACTGTATAAAACAGAAAAGGGATATAAAAAGATATCCAAGGAATTGAGAATCACCCAATGAGCAGTGTTCAAACTCTAAGAAGTGGGAAATGAGGGGTTCTGTTGAAACCAAACCACGCTCAGGTAGACCAACAAAAATTTCAGCCACAACTGCCAGGAAAATTGTTCAGGATGCAAAGAAAAACCCGCAAATAACGTCAGGTGAAATACAAGACTCTCTGAAAACATGTACTCTCCAGGAAAACATGGTCAATCTGACAAACTTACATTTGACACATTCACAAGTCCACAGTTAGGGGTTGCCAGATCGTCCACATTTTCCTGGACTCATATTAGTGTTTCATGCAGAGGGGGAGAGCAGGAAAAGAGTTGGCCTGAATAATGTATAATTCATATGCTGCAGGTCACCTGGGATTCTGTTTTGATTTCTTACCTGCAGCATATGGATTCTACATGCTGCGGGGTGGCATTTTTCATGCACTGCTCACCAGCGTGAATAATTTATTTTTGTCCAGGAAAACATGGCTGATTTGGAACCCTATGCTCAATGTAGTAATACTGGTCTATGTATGTAATATGCTGGTATCATGTGTAATGTGCTGGTCAGGGCCGGATTTGCATCTCAAGAGCCTGTGGAGAGTCCCTACCCCCCCACACCCAAACACCAAACAGGAAAAAAGAAACATGTCAAAATGACTTTTTCAATTTTTGTTTTGGGGCAAAATTTGCAGGCATATGCATATTCTGCCTAGTTATAAATCCATGGTGCTGGTCTATGTACGTAATATACTGGTATCACGTGCAACGTGCTGGTATGTACGTAATATACTGGTATCACGTGCAACGTGCTGGTATGTACGTAATATACTGGTATCACGTGCAACGTGCTGGTATGTATGTAATATACTGGTATCACGTGCAACGTGCTGGTATGTACGTAATATAGTGGTATCACGTGCAAGGTGCTGGTATGTACGTAATATACTGGTATCACGTGCAACGTGCTGGTATGTACGTAATATACTGGTATCACGTGCAAGTATGTACGTAATATACTGGTATCACGTGCAACGTGCTGGTATGTACGTAATATACTGGTATCACGTGCAACGTGCTGGTATGTACGTAAATACTGGTATCACGTGCAACGTGCTGGTATGTACGTAATATACTGGTATCACGTGCAACGTGCTGGTATGTACGTAATATACTGGTATCACGTGCAACGTGCTGGTATGTACGTAATATACTGGTATCACGTGCAACGTGCTGGTATGTACGTAATATACTGGTATCACGTGCAACGTGCTGGTATGTACGTAATATACTGGTATCACGTGCAACGTGCTGGTATGTACGTAATATACTGGTATCACGTGCAACGTGCTGGTATGTATGTAATATACTGGTATCACGTGCAACTTGCTGGTATGTATGTAATATACTGGTATCACGTGCAACGTGCTGGTATGTATGTAATATACTGGTATCACGTGCAACGTGCTGGTATGTATGTAATCTACAGAGGCATAACTAGAAACCTCAGGGCCCCGGTGCAAGAATCCATGAAGCCCCCACCCCAGCGAGAGAGAGTTTTGCATTTTTACTAAAAACATTTTGCAAAAATACCTGTATACATGTCTCCTGCACTATCCAAAAAGTGATGGTTTACAAACCTAATAATATAACCTATCGTCTAGTATCCCTATTATATTAAAGGGATACTCTAGGCAACATGACCACCTAAGCTTTTTTAGGTGGTCATGATACCCTGAGTATGCCCTTGTCTTTCCCCCCCTCACTCCGCTCAGCCGATCGGCTAAAACAGCAGAGAGACGCGGAGTACTTTACTCCGCCCTCCCAGCTGTCAGTCAGCAGAGCGGGATTCAGATTTCCCACTTCTGATGACTATTGCCGAGTAGGAGACGTCATCGCGCTTTCAGCGCGATGACGTCTTCAACTCTCCACAGTAGCTGGCGGCAGTGGCTGATTAGTGTTGCGCGCATCCTCTTGCGCGTAACACTAATCAAAGAAGAAGAGGAAGCCTGCTGATTGGCTGGCTTACGTGAGAGGTGCGCATGCGCGCTTCTCACATAAACCATTAGCCAAGTTCAAGCTCTAACAGGACGGGAGCGGAAGAGGAGGGAGGTGAGTATAAAACAAAAAGACGCCGTTGGAAACAAGTGGTTTTTAGGGTAAGTATTACATTAAAAAAATATATATATATATATATATATATACTGAATAACTAGGTAGGGAATAGGTCTATTTTAATGTAAAAAAAAAGGGGGAGGAGATTTTTAGCCTAGAGTGTACCTTTAATATTACCTTAGCATTAAATTCCATAGATAATGCATATACAGTGGCAAGAAAAAATATGTGAACCCTTTGGGATTACGTGGAGTTTTGCATGAATTGGTCATAAAATGTGCTCTGATCTTCATCTAAGTCACAACAATTTGAAAAACACAGTCTGCTTAAAATAATACAACACAAACATTATATGTTTTCATGTGTTTATTGAACATAACATGTAAACATTCACAGTGCAGGGTGGAAAAAGTATGTGAACCCCTAGCCTAATGACTTCTCCAAGAGCTAATTGGAGCCAGGAGTGAGCCAACCTTGAGTCCAATCAGTGTGATATTCTTGGATGTGTTGCTGAAAGCTGTCCTGACCTTTAAAAACACACACCAATTTTGGGTTTACTGGTTTCAAGAAGCACTGCCTGATGTGAACCATGCCTCGCAGAAAAGAGCTCTCAGAAGACCTACGATCAAGAATTGTTGACTTGCATGAAGCTGGAAAGGGTTACAAAAGTATCTCCAAAAGCCTTGATGTTCATGTGTCCACGCTAAGACAGACTTCTACAAACGGAGAAAGTTCAGCACTGTTGCTACTCTCCCTAGTCGTGGTCGTCCTGTAAAGATGACTGCAAGAGCACAGCGCAGAATGCTTAATGAGGTAAATAAGAATCCTAGAGTGTCAGCTAAAGACTTACATAAATCTCTGGCACATGCTAACATTTTTGCTGACACATCTACAATAAGGAAAACATTAAACAAGAATGGAGTACATGGGAGGACACCACGGAGGAAGCCATTGCTGTCCAAAAAGAATATTGCAGCACGTTTGAAGTTTGCAAAAGAGCACCTGGATGTTCCACAGCACTACTGGCAAAATATTCTGTGGACAGATGAAACCAAAATTGAGTTGTTTGGAAAAAACACACATCACTATGTGTGGAGAAAAAAAGGCACAGCACACCAACATCAAAACCTCATCCCCACTGTAAAACATGGCAGAGGGAGCATTATGGTTTGGGGCTGCTTTGCTGCCTCAGGGCCTGGATGGATTGTTGTCATTGATGGAAAAATGAATTCCAGAGTTTATCAAGACATTTTGCAGGAAAACGTAAGACCATCTGTCCGCCAACTGAAGCTCCACAGAGGATGGGTGATGCAACAGGACAATGACCCAAAGCATACAAGTAATTCAACAAAAGAATGGCTTCAACAAAACAAAATACGCCTTCTCAAGTGGCCCAGTCAGAGTCCTGAACTCAACCCGATTGAAATGCTGTGGCATGACCTTAAGAAAGCCATTCACACCAGACATCCCAAGAATATTGCTACACTGAAACAGTTTTGTGAAGAGGAGTGGTCCAAAATTACTCCAGATTGTTGTGCAGGTCTGATCTGCAACTACAGGAAACGTTTGTTTGAGGTTATTGCTGCCAAAGCAGGGTCAACCAGTTATTAAGTCCAAAGGTTCACATACTTTTTCCACCCTGCACTGTGAATGTTTACATGTTCTGTTCAATAAAAACATGAAAACATATAATGTTTGTGTTGCATTATTTTAAGAAGACTGTGTTTTTCAAATTGTTGTGATTTAGATGAAGATCAGAGCGCATTTTATGACCATTTCATGCAAAACTCCACCTAATCCCAAAGGGTTCACATACTTTTTCTTGCCACTGTATAATAGGGATACTAGGCAATAGATCGCCGTAACATTGGGGTGCCTTGTCTTGGCTTTCAGGACTTTGTACTGACCCACTTTATGTTTTGGCTGCTTTTCACATTGTGCTTTCCCTAATATTGCATGTTTCATATGGTTCAGCTATTTGGTTTTCTTGTATTTATTTTTGCTGAGTCTGTGGGGCGCCTTACTATATACTGCATATTGTGTGCCGTAACTATATGTAACATTTGTGATACTTTACTCTTGTTACTGACATTATATATTTTTGTATTTATTTAAAGATATTTTTTATTATACTTTTGGTATATATTATTTCATGGTTTTGCCCTCTTGATTTATTGTGGTTTAGTTACACATTTATAGGACCTTGGTGAGTCCTTCTTGCAGATGAGACACCAGGAAGTGCCAGACTCATGATGGATAGCCAGAGGAATAATAACAAGGCCTCTGCTGCCTAATTAACCTCTTAAGGACCAATGACAGAACTGTTCAATCATAAATGCATTGACTTTAAAGACCCTTTGTCCTTAAAGGGTTCCACCACTGCCTGGGCCCCTCTTCCAGTGGTGGAATGCCGGGGCCAGGTCGCAAGTGAGACCACTGTGACCCTTGTAGTTACACCACTGGTAATATACTGGCATCACGTGCAACGTGCCGGTCTATGTATGTAATATACTGGTATCACGTGCAACGTGCCGGTCTATGTATGTAATATACTGGTGGTATCACGTGCAACATGCTGGTCTATGTTTGTGCTGTAATGTGTTGGTAATAGCAGGTTTCGTATGTATGTTTCCCCACAAATAACTCCTTTACTTCCTCGGTCAATTAAGCAGTATATGTATTTTTCCGGATTCTGAGTACGATATTATTCGGGTTATAAACATGACCAAATCTTTGTATTCTTCATCGCTCTTTTAACAAGCTGTATGCATGCCCCGCAGCTCTCTCCTTGTATTTAGAAGTGCTCAATGACTTGCACACCACGCCAGTGAACGAGCTCGGCTGCCATCTGCTAAACGACTTTGGAAATGAGTTGGAGGTTAATTCTCTGCTTCACTGGTCCCCAAAAGTAGCAAAATTGTAATAAATTTTGATTGAATTTGTAAAATCCTTTGCCCTGCTATAAAGCGAAGGGGTGCTTCAAGACAGGCCTCTGATGACACGGTTATGCTAAACATCAATAAAAATTAATTAACAATGTTAACCCGTCGTTACCTTCACACGTTTCTTGACAGTTTTTTTCCCAATTCTGTAAAAGTTGCTGCTCTCTCCAATTCAATTAACTCTATGCATTGCAGAGCATTGCGTAAAACGGCTCCTGCACCAGGTGTCAGATCAAGAAAAAGTGTCAAAACAGAGATGTTCTGAATAGAATGTTTGTGGAAAAGGTAGCAGTCCATTTGTTAATCAGATGGTGGTAAACGTGGGAATCCCAGTAGACACAGAATGGTGGAACAGTGAAATAAGACAAAATAGGGTGGACAATCAATGCAGAAATAAGATTCTGGAAGCTACAAGGGTCTAGAAGTATTTTGGGGAGAGTGTGGAAATCCATAGACTAGAGGCATACTCCTCCTTCTGGTGTGGCCAACATTTAATAGATATGCCCCTTCCTGTCAATGAAAAGCCAGCATCCTATGCAGACGTTGATTTTTTTTTTTAAAGGCTTGGACCAATGTTGCTTTCACATTGGTCCAAGCTATTCCATTGCTCTCTCATTGCCTCTCTGAGGAGCAGTCTTCAGGAAGTAGACAGTGCTCATCTGTTCATAATTGAAGAGACGAGCGCTGTGTACTTCTAGAGCAGCTTACGCGATTAGCATAGCGAGGAAGCGTACCGCTACACAAATTGTGTAGGCTGTGAAAAGAATGTGTGCATTCTTTACTGACGGCTGAGCAGACTGTGTAAATAGGAAGTAGGTGAAAGCAGAGGAAGGAGCTGACTGCTGGGGAGCGCAGAGCCGTGAGTTTACTTTTTTCTTTTATTAATTTATTTTGCTTAATTGTTTGTTTTCTTACTTATTATTTTTTTTTTACATAAACCTGGTCTGGTCATATTTAGTACCACTGGAAAGGCCATACATTGGCCTTTCCGATGATACATTATATGTCCTGCTAGCCTGGAGGGCTTCAGAGATACAGTGGTCTAAATGATTGTAAATTGTAATATTTTTTTTTTTTACAAAGCAAGGCACCCCCTTGTATCAGGCACCTGTAGGCACATTTGTTTTTAATCCCAAATGGGAAGTGTTTGGTGCGTGTATAAATAAAACCCACCATCTTTGCCTCTCCTTGGCTGAAAAGCAGCAGGAGGGGCTTGGAGCTGCTCAGTAGAGCGGCCTTTTGGTACATGTTAGGTAGGTACTCACTCTGTAAAGAGGTGTCGTGAAGTGGCGAGTGAGCTTACGTTGCAATGGCCATTGAAACAAACAAAAACCTCAGTTTTGTTGTACATGGAACACATAGAAACGAGCGCAGATGACACCTTTTTTCCTTGTTATGTTTTATACATTAACTGGGCTGTTACTCCTGGCAGTTGCTGCCGCTCCATTGAGTATGGGCGCGACGCCATTTTTTCTGTACCTGTAGGCACATGCCTACTCTGCCTAATTATAAATCCGGCCCTGTATCTCTTTTATCCATCCATCTATGTACCCACTACATACTTATCACACCCGTCATCAGTCCACTTGATAAGGATATAATCATATTTCTAGTGAAAAGTAGGGTGACAAAGCAAGCACACACACACAGGGTTATTCGGAGAGCGGTGAAAAGCAGGAGAATGACTGGAGAATGGAAAATTCTAGGTCAAAATAGCCAAACCAGAAAAATTCTCCCATTCATCTCACTTTCCAAATCGGCTATTTTGACCTAGAATTTTCCATTCTCCAGTCATTCTCTTGCTTTTCACCTGAATAACCCTGGTAGTTTAAATTCTAGACTATCAGGGTTATTCAAAGAGCTCCGAATTGTGACCAAAATGTAACCAAACGCTGAAAATCAGCGTTTGGTTATCTTTCTTGGCCATTCAGCTATTCAGAGAGCAGGCAGTTCGCCAAATGTTGGCGAATTGCCTGCACATACGGTCAGAGCCGTAGCTAGCTCCTTTTGCACCCGAGGCAAGAACAGTAAATTGTGCCCCCCCAATATTTTTACAGATATATATATATATATAACATTTGTGATATTTGGTTTGCTGAGAATGCGAATCACAGATTAGATATAAATTTAGCACTTTGTTTTGAATTTTACCGATCTTCAGTACCAGTTCAAACTCACTGGTAGCAGGGCTGCAAAGCAAAGTAATTGCACACTGTCAGAAGGACAAACTGAAACTGAAGATCTGTAAAATTCATAACAAAGTGTCAAGTTATTATCGAATCATCTGTGATTTGCATTCTCAGCCATTCAGATATCACGGATGTCATGTTTATGGGGCGCATGCACAGGTGATCCCGTTTCCGCATTATATGGAAGGTACGCATATCAGCAAAGTGCAAAATTTGACAGAGCTAGGGACGCTCATGCCCCCCGTTCGGTGCACCTTCTTTCCCTCTTTTCCATTGTCTTCCTCTACTCTCTACCCCTTTCCTCCCTTCCTCTGCTTCTCATGCCCATTTTCTCCCCCTCCCTTCTTTCCATGTAAATTCTCCTCCTCCAAGACCATTCTCGCCTCGTTTTTATGCCCACCCCTCTTTTTCATGTTCATTTCACCCCCTCTTTTTCAGTCCATTCCCCCCTCATTTTCATATTAATTTCATGTTTCACCACCCTTTTTTAATCCATTTCCCCTCCTGTCATGTTCATTTCACCCCATTCCCCATCCCTTTTCTGTCCATTCCCCCTCCTTCTCATATTCATTTCACCCATTTCCCCCTCCTCCTATTCATTACACCCCCTCCTTTTTCAGTCCATTCCCCCTCCTGTCATGTTAATTTCACCCCATTTCCCCCTCCTATTTATTACACCCTCCTTTTTTCTGTCCATTCCCCCTTCTCATATTAATTTCACCCCATTTCCCCCTCCTTCTCATTTTCATGACACCCCTCTCCGTTTCCAGTCCATTCCCCCACCTTCTCATATTTACTTCACCTTCTTTGAAGCTGTGAGCCTGCAGCAGGTCTTTGCCTTGTTCCTCCATTGCAGAATGGAGCACTGGGAGGAAGTGATGTTGTATGATCACTTACTCCCAGTGCTGCTGCGGCATGGAGTAATGTGACATGCAGCCTGGGAGGAAGCAGGGTCATGTGGCTGGCTGCTCCTCCCAAACTGGCAGAGGACAGAGAAGCGGCCAGTGAATAGATGCAGAGACGTAGCAAGGTCATAAGGCGCCAAGGGGCAAGTCCTCCCTTAGCGCCCCCCCTTTTTATATGAAATAATGCATAGTAACGCATTATGCAGTCACTTTCAAATTTGCTCAGTGTGGGAAATGAGAAGGCGAATTAGTGCAGTGACCTTAGAACAGAAAAAAGACGTTTTGCAAATGATTGTTTTTTCACTTTTTTATTTTTACACATTATATGGTCATGTTTGGTATCATCGGAAAGGCCAGACTCTATCCTTTTCAATGACACTTCACTTGACCTTGTGGGGTGTACAGAATGGTGATGCAGGGGTCAATAGGACTCCCACCTCTCCCTGCATCAGTACAATGGCTTTTGTTTTAGATAAAATGTGTAATAAGGCAGACTCTTGCCTTTCCACTAATGCCCCATATGGCCCTGTAGAACATAGCTGCAACTAACAGTTGTTTTCAAAATCGATTATTCGATTTATGAGGTTGTCATTATAAAGTGGGGTGAGAAGGGGAGGCGATCCATGCAGCCTGACCACTTTAATAAGCTATAGTCAGGGTGCGTGGAGTGTCCCTTTAATTTGATGAAGAAACTGAATGTGGGGATGGATCAGATGTGGGAGAGAGTTTGGGCAAGGAGGGATGGAGTTTGGGGGAAGGGTCCAGACCAGAGGGATGGCAGCTCTGGGTTGCAGGGAGGGTGGGGTGGCATCACAGGACTCCAACTTCAAGTAAGGATAAAACACCAGCAGTAAAGCTCCTCCACCCAGTGGCAGTATCTCAAGGTCTGTGTGTTAGTTCTGCTACTGTTGTAAACTAAATAAAAACAAATTGTCAATGTCAAACATAACCCTAGAACTAAACCATACAGAGTAAAGCAGCGGCATGTCTTCGCCAGTCGGCTCTGAAGCAGCATCTGAGCTTATCGTTTAGCTTGGTCTGATTCTAAACAGTGTGTGCTTTAAACGTGACGATTAACCAATAAACTGATTAATCAATAATGAGAATAGCTATTTTCATTATCAATTAGTTGTTTCAGCCCTACACTTACGGTACCAGAGATACAGTGGCCCAAAGGACACCTGTATCTCCAGCAAAGGGATTTCCCAGCTTGAGGAGGGGGAGTGGGAGAGACTCTGACATCATCACGCTCTTGAGTGATTATATCAGTGTCCAGGGGAAGTCATATAGCGAGGGAAAGATGTCAGCCTGCTGTGAAAGTAGAAAGAAATGACACAGAGCTCGAGGACTTCAACGGCGTCCTGAGTACATCCTCTGCACACAAACATGAAACCAGAGGATGCGCGCAGCACGTCGTCAGCAGCAAAGAGGTTAAAGAGGAAAAAAGAGGTAAAATTTGAGCAGGGTCCCCCTTTAACCTCCTGCTGCTCCACGCCACTAGTTAGTCTCCTACCTGTTCCTCACGATGCTGCCAAGACGCCTGCTGTCATTCTTACTTTTTGGAGTGCAGGCAGCAGGTAATGTGGCGATTCTACGAGCAATACCAGCTTTTAGGGTGCAGCGCAATGGGGCAACGCCAGACTGCGACAAGGACACAGGCGCAGAATTATATGCACAGGAGCCTGTTTAAAGACAAATACATGCATTTACACAAACAGCCATACATTCACATACGTAGCAATATCCCACCTACACCCCAGGGGTATGTAGCAATAAAACTCACAGTAATGTGCATTGTGTAAGTGTATCACAGAGATGCCACCTTTTCATCAAGCCAAACCCGAACACTCTAGTGTTGGGTTCGTGCAGCCATTATTTTTTGTAGAGTTTACATTATGGCACATGGTATGCATGGCATGTCAGGCTGGTATTATGGCACACTGATATTATGCATGGCACACTGGTATTATGCATGACAGACTGGTATTATTCATGGCAGACTGGTATTATGGCACACTTATATTATGCATGGCACACTGGTATTATGGCTGGCAGACTGGAAAGGCACACTGGTATTATGCATGGCACACTGGTATTATGGCTGGCACATTGGTATAGCTGGAACACTGTTATTATGGCTGGAACACTGGTATTATACATGGTACACTGGTATTATGGCTGGCACATTGGAATTATGGCTGGCTATGAGACTGGTATTATGGCTGGCACATTGGAATTTTGGCTGGCAGGCAGAGAGGCTGGTTTTATGGCTGGCACATTTGAATTATGGCTGGCAGGCAGACTGGTTTTATGGCTGGCACATTGGAATTATGGCTGGCAGGCAGACTGGTTTTATGGCTGACACATTGGAATTATGGCTGGCTGACTGGCAGACTGGTTTTATGGCTGGCACATTGGAATTATGGCTGGCAGGCAGAGAGACTGGTTTTATGGCTGGCACATTTGAATTATGGCTGGCAGGCAGGACTGGTTTTATGGCTGACACTGCGCTCACTCACACAGTTGCTTGTCTCGGAGTTGGTGGAGCCTCCCTGGAGACGTAGTAGTGTAGATCTGGAGGGACAGTGGACGAGACCAGTCACCAGGAGGAGGACTTCTTGACGGCTAGCAACAGCACGAATGAAGTACCACTGACGGAGGCTGAGCACTGCACGCACGTCTCATTGGGAATCTCACGGGACTGGAGGCAGGAGCTGGCCCGGGATTGCCGCACGCATGCCAGGCGCATGAGCATGCACATGAACATCACGTGAGCCACTGCGCCTGTGCGTAACTGACAGTGGGCGGTGCGGACCTGCTGAGTCTCCAGTGAATGGAGAAACAGCCGAAAGAGAGGATCGCGATGATGGGGGAACGCTAACATATAAGTTTGGGGAGGAGATTGCCGTTACCGGTTCGGAGTCATGTGTCCGGGGGACAGAGGGTGTCAAACCCAGACACATGACTCCAAAACCGGGTCCGAGTCAAAACTGGACGGGTGGGAACCCTAATCACAGGGGTCCACAGCAATAAAACTCACAGTAATGTGTGGTGTGTATGAGTGTATCACAGAGCGTCACAGCAATAAAACTCACAGTAATGTGCGGTGTGTATGAGCGTATCACAGAGCTCCACAGCAATAAAACTCACAGTAATGTGCAGTGTGTAGGAGTGTTTCACAGGATCCACTGCAATAAACACAAACATATTTAATTATTTTTTATTTAAGTTCCATAGGAAAGCATGTAAATTCATTTTAAAAATATATTAAATACAGATTATTAAATTGATAATATATCAATATATATATATATATATAATTTTATTTTAATATATAAAAAACAAATTCATATTTAAAAATGTTATATATACTAAATTAGGTACTGAGATGATAGACAGTGCCCCCCCTCCTTTGTACACCCAGGGTCTGTTCAATACAAGAAGTTGTACTCTATGTGAGGGGTCTCCCTGTCCAGCAGTAACCCCCCCCCCCTCACATAGCACAGCTTCTTGTGCTGGACAGACCCTATCTCGCCTGGACAGAGAGGGGGGTGTGTAGTACAGGGGAGAGGAACAGACAGGGGGCAGGCAGTATCTCACTCACCTCCTGGTCTGGTGGGATGATGGATCCTGCCGAGCTGGTCACATCTCCTCCTCCTCTTCACTCGTTGACAGGAGGAGCAGCAGCACGAGGCAACACCTGTTCTCCCTGTGTCCCAGGCTCACTGTGAGCAGCTGCCACTTCCTCAGCCCGTTCAATACCTCAGCAGCTGCAGAATTGCTGCAGTGCAGCAATTCAGTTTGCTGCAGCAGTGTCATTGAACGCTTTGGATGCGAATTTTGAATCCAAAATGGCCGACGATTTCTTAATGAAAAATTCAGATTGTTTTTCGGATCTCTCGGACAAAATATGATAAATAAAAGCAGTCAGCACAATTCCGTTTTGTACGCACACACCACAAATGATAGTTTTTAATGAATAAACGTTATGTTTACTTCTGAAACAATATATAAATTGAACTGTAATATATGTCTATGTGCAGGGGGAAATAATAAATAAATAATTATTTTGTGCTTTGGTGAACATAAACCTCAAAATTAACATTGCTGTACGGAATTATTACTTGCTTCGTAGCGGCGCCCATCTTGCTGTATGGCATTGTTACTTGCTTCATGGTGGCGGCCATCTTTAATACGTCACACTCCGCTACACGCAGCATCTACTCGGGTCGCTGCAAGTGCTAGGTTAGCACTGCTGAGCGCTGAGCGGTTGAACAGCGTTCAATGACAAGTTGCTAATTTAGCACTTGCAGTGGCTGAGGTATTGAACGCGGCTCCGCAGCATGTGACTCATCAACCAGGAAGTAAATGAGGCAGCCAATCCAAGCTAACTGTGGAGTTATTTTTAATAATAGGTGGTATTAGAGAGTGCCTTACGGCGCCCCCCTTCCCTGACAGGCTGAAAGGCGCCCACCCCTGCCCCCCCTCGCTACGCCACTGAATAGATGCTATGCATCCAATTAGCATCCCAGATAGCAGCATTGCACTATCGATTATTTTTTACAGACCTAACCAGCACTGGCTGCGCCTCCTCGTAGCTGCACCCGAGGCGAGTGCCTCACTTGCCTCGCCCTTCCTACGGCCCTGCATACGGTGCCTGTTCGGTGCCTGTTCGAGGGCAGTGAAATCCCTTAAAAATATTCCTGTTTTAATTCAATATCTAATAAACCAGTGGCGTAGCGTGGGGGGGGGCTGGGGGGGCCGTGGCCCCGGGCGCAGTTTTCTTAGGGGCGCATAATTTCAAAAGAAATTTGCGCCCCTAAAACTTGTGGCCCGGATTGACCCGCCGGGCCCTCGGGTGCCGCCCAAGGGCCCGCGGGTTGAGGGGACCCAGATGCCGGGCAGCGGGAGTGCCTGCCGGCTGCCCGGTCCTGAACAGTGAGTCCGTCCTGTTGAAGGGGAGGCGGCTGCGTGCAGGCGCAGGTCACGTGGTCCGTCTAATCAGGTGGTACTGAGTCTCTGTACCACCTGACTGGCCGAACCGCGTGACCTGCGCACGCACGCAGCTGCCTCCCCTTCAACAGGACGGACTCACGCTGTTCAGGACCGGGCAGCCGACAGGCACTCCCGCTGCCTGGCATCTGGGCCCCCTCAACCCCTGCTGGATCCGGAGCTGGGGCAATATTCAGGTGAGAGCTGGGGTAAATCCATGAGCTGGGGCATATCCATGAGCTGGGGCAAATCCATGAGCTGCGGCAAATCCATGTGCTGGGGCAAATCCATGAGCTGGGGCAAATCCATGAGCTGGGGCAAATCCATGTGTGAGCTGGGGCAAATCCATGAGCTGGGGCAAATCCATGTGCTGGGGCAAATCCATGTGTGAGCTGGGGCAAATCCATGAGCTGGGGCAAATCCATGTGCTGGGGCAAATCCATGTGTGAACTGGGGCAAATCCATGAGCTGGGGCAAATCCATGTGCTGGGGCAAATCCATGTGTGAGCTGGGGCATTTCCATGAGCTGGGGCATTTCCATGAGCTGGGGCAAATCCATGAGCTGGGGCAGTATCCATGAGCTGGGGCAAATCCATGAGCTGGGGCAAATCCATGTGCTGGGGCATATCCATGAGCTGGGGCAAATCCATGAGCTGGGGCAAATCCATGAACTGGGGCAAATCCATGTGTGAGCTGGGGCATTTCCATGAGCTGGGGCATTTCCATGAGCTGGGGCAAATCCATGTGTGAGCTGGGGCAAATCCATGTGTGAGCTGGGGCAATATCCATGTGTGAGCTGGGGCAATATCCATGTGTGAGCTGGGGCAAATCCATGTGTAAGCTGGGGCAAATCCATGTGAGAGCTGGGGCAATATCGATAACGTGTCCACAGGTTGGGGGGGGCGCACAATTCTTGACTGGCCCGGGCGCTGACAACCCACGCTACGCCACTGTAATAAACTGTTCATTATAATATTCTGCAGTAAAAAGTCTCTTTATTTATAGATTTTTGGGGATTTTTTTGCAAACATTTTTTTCCGTTTTTTTTAAATCGTCTTTTTCTTTTTTCTGTAACAGCCCTTTTTATTATCATTCATTGGATCTTATATGTAAATTCCAGATATTTTCGCTCAGTAGTTTCTTTGCAAACGGCGTTTCACTTTTCAAATATACAAGCGTATTGGTTTTTTTTTCACTCCATTCGTCTGCGGTGTCGGGTTTTTCCGGCGGCTGCTCTGCGCTGTGATGGACTTCTGCTTGAATTTCTCCGGTGTGTTCGGCAAGGTTAATCCAGATGTTTTTGCGGGTTTCGGTGAGCCTTCGCTGGGTTTGGCAGTGAGTGTTCGTCGGGTTTGCGGCATCTTTTCCCTGCACTACGACGGCCCTGTGGTACTTGCTGAATACACCGCAGGGCCGCCGAAATAGGATCACCGAATCGCACCGAATTGAAAAGAAGGAAAAGTCACCGAACATGCGGTGACTTTTCGATTCTCTTTGAATAACCCTGTATGATTTTTTTCGATGGGGGGGGGGGTGGAGATAGGGGACCCCTAAACTGGAAACTGACTATGACCCCATGGTGTTTTAATACAGCTCTGCACAGACTCGCCTCTCAATGAATAACCGCTATAGCTGTGCCTTAATGAGAATACACAGAATATTGACTCAGAAACTGGGAATATTTGCTTGTCTTTGATTCGCCCATTAATTAGCTTATTACATTGTAGGGTCAGACAAATTGAATTTTTTGTTCCGCATTTATTATAAGGATTAATCATGGTTTTGAGTTTCATTCAGAATGGAGAATTCAATGAACGCAGGTACAACGGGCGCCACCGTTATTAATTATCTTAATTGGCCTTCTAAGAGCTTGTTTTTGCCGTGCACATTCGTATCCTTGAAAAGTAATCGCTGACTTTGTATAAAACTATAAGAAAGTTTTAAGATTTATATGTGTTACCTACAGAGATTTCCAATATGGATAACGACGTAAAACGGGCGGTGGATGGATCCGTAACAGGTGCCACAGTGCGAGTATTTACAGCAGCAAGTGCGTTCTTGAGAAAAATAGAAAGTCACACAATTAACCTCCCTGGCGGTCTATTTATTCAGCAAATTCTTTGCTGAAAGCGGTCAGTTTTGTTTTTTTGCCCCCCCCCCAAGCGGCATCCTGAGTATAGCTCGGGGTTAAATTCCTATGTTGGAAGCGGTAACCCCGAGCAAAACTCATGATGCCGCTGGATACATTACCTCTCCCTGCACTCCCTCGATGTCCCCAGCTGCCTCCTCCGGCGACTGCGACCTCATTACTTCCTGGTTTCCTCCTTGTGAAAAGGAATCCAGGAAGTAAAACGCCGTGATCGCCAGAGGAGACTGCAGATATCATCGAGGGAGCGCACGGAGAGGTGATGTATCCAGCCCGAGTGTGTCTCGGGGTTACCGCTCTCAGCGGTGAAATTTAACCCCAAGACACACTCGGGAACACCGTCAGGGAGGTTAAAGGGACACACTACTCATCCTGACCACTTCAACATTTTTGATGTGGTCAGGATGTGTAGAGCCCCCCTCCCCCACACTCCCTATCTGGTGGAATCACGTAGTGAAGTGGAGGAGTTACCTCCACCACCCCACCCAGTGTCACCACCAGCAGCTGGGATTTTGAACTTCCTAGGTGCCGTTCACCAGATCGGTCACTAGTAACTTCAGCATGCCGGTGTCACCCTTTCTGAGACCACCCATAGTACCGATCAGTTTCAGAGAGGCAGCTGATGGATCGTATCTGTGCATGCGCGTGCAGCTCTGATCCGTCGCTCTGCGCTGCTGCTGTCACCAGCCTCCGCCATTTTATATAATATCTATTTTATATACAGTGTTCCTTTAATTTATTATGTGAAACAGTGTTGTAAAAGCAGACTGTGCAGATAATAAAAGAATCAGAATGTATAAGAATAACTGACTATGGCCAATTATCGTGCTTTTCCACGTTTCCTAAATCCAAGAATATGTTCGGAAATTGGATGATCTGATCTGATGTATCCGAAAATAAGTGATAAGTTAGAACCCGATATGCAGAGATACTTAAAAATAGAATAATATAAGGATATATATAAAAAAAAACTGCTAAAACTAGGGACACAGTTGTTTAATCCAGGGGTCAAGTCCTAAAAATAAGTGTGGGAAGTCACAAATATTTCTGTCAATTCCAGTCTTAAGGAATACTGGGAGCTGTAGCTGCTGCAGCACATCTTTATGCATGAGAATGCCATTCCTCTGGCAAACACTGAGAAATTATCATTCTCATGCCTTCCCAAAGTACTTAAGTCCAGAAAAATACTCTTATAGACAGCTTTATAAAATTCTGTCTATATAGAAAGATATTGCAGCTTCCCAGTATATCATTCAAAAGGGAACCAAGTTCCTCCTGCTAAAATAGTGAGGAAACTGTGTTCCCAAGCGATCCTGCTGGACCTGACCCCTGGTTTAACCCTTAATTCTGTAACAGATCATTTCATTATCATTCAGGACCTTTTTTATTATTTTCAAGCATTTTCATGCATTTTTACGTTTTCAAACGCCTTTTGATAAAATTGCCGTTTTTTTCTCTCTTTATCCTCAGTTTGCTGGCGTTGGGTGGATTATCGGAGTTTTTCATCGTCGTTCGGCAGGCTGCGAGTGAGTTCGCTGATTGTCTGGCGGATCATCGACTGAATTCGGTGGCATTTGGTGGATCCATTCTACACTCTTCGTGGACCCTGCGTCGAATGCTGAATTCACCGCAGGGTCGGCGAATTGAACTCGCCGAAGGGCGACGAATCAGAAAGCACCGAAATTTCAGTGAAATTTTGGTGCTCTCCGAATGACTCATACGTTACTTTGGCCTTAAATGAACACTAGCACCAAAAAATGAACTGTCCTTATTGTGTTTATTTGATGTTGCTGATATCTTCCATGTGCTTTGTTTTTCTCTTGTATCTGTAACTGGGTGGCATGGAGGGACCTTTACATCTGTGGCACTTAGGAGAGCGTGCAGTCTGCACCTCTTTCTGGTGCAGACCATACTAATCGCTCCCTCAGCGATGAGTCAGAGTGCTCTTACCAGCCCCAGATGCTGCGGCCCACCGGGAAATGTATTCCTGTCTTGGTGGGCCAGTCCTGGGTGGCATGGAGGGACCTTTACATCTGTGGCACTTAGGAGAGCGTACAGTCTGCACCTCTTCCTGGTGCAGACCATACTAATCGCTCCCTCAGCGATGAGTCAGAGTGCTCTTACCAGCCCCAGATGCTGCGGCCCACCGGGAAATGTATTCCTGTCTTGGTGGGCCAGTCCTGGGTGGCATGGAGGGACCTTTACATCTGTGGCACTTAGGAGAGCGTACAGTCTGCACCTCTTCCTGGTGCAGACCATACTAATCGCTCCCTCAGCGATGAGTCAGAGTGCTCTTACCAGCCCTTACATCTGTGGCACTTAGACAACCTGTACAGGGTTTGGCAAGGGCCAGGGCCCCCTGGAGCCACTGGGCCCCTGAACATGTCATGGGCTGTCACCCGCCTGATGGTGTCCTGTCCATGTGCCTATGAGTAATATATAATATTATGTAGGTATATTTTATTTCTAACTTTATTATTATGTATTTTCAATCATTAACACTCACTGAGGATGAGAAACACCCCGCGTGGATAAAATGTACAAAGCATTGGAAATCCCCATCAACAGATTGTGTTAAATGACCTGCATACACTAGTTTTGTAACATGTAGTATATTATCAGCCTGGTGTGCGTTCTCATTCCCCTGCACACTGAGTTACACATAAACACCCCCCCCCAAAAAACCCCCACAATATTTAGTTAATTCTCCTCCGTGTTCCCTCGGTATTACTTTATATGCTCCTTAATGTACAGACTCAGGTCGGAGCAAAGCGAGTATAAGGTTTATTAGATACTCCTACATATAAACCAACATGGAACATGGTAAGTGTAGAAAAGGGACACATCTCATTTAATCCTCCCACATGTTTCAGCCTAGCTATTGTATATGCTTCCAATTTCTAAACTCTTGGCAGTATATCCTGTAACGCCTGTAAAGCAGCCGCCGGCATACATAGTATCCACTAATGATTAATACAGAAACTGCAACATTGTTATAGGTTTGGGTATGTTGTTGTTCTTTGTGGGATCGATTGAGAGGGATTGACAATCTGGACGTGCGTACTAATGGAAGATAATGTAGACATCTGACGGTACGTTTTTTTTGACGGATGTAGAAAAAAAGGGAATTATGGGAAACAAAATTAATAAAAATTAAAAGACAGGTTCAGTCAGACCAAAAAAACTTCTGAGCATCTATGTGATGGATGTCGCAAATGCGCTGTGTCTGACGTCCCGTAATCACGCACACAGGACGCTATGCGGTCGCTGCGCACTCTGGGCGTCCGTCATATCACTTTTACATCGGCCTATATTGCGTCCGTTGCCAGTGCCACCTGCGTTGTGCATGCGCACTTCTGTGCGCACATACTTTGTGTATTGGTCTCTATTGATCACAAAACAATGCTACGACGGACGTGAAACAGTGCGGCGACATGGACGTGATTACTGTGTTCATCTGCCTTTAGCCTTACTGCACCCAGTGCAGCAGCGTGAATGTGAATCTGAAAGTTGGTGCTGTGCGTGAGTTTTGGGGCATGGAAACCCCCTAGAACTCACAAGGCTGGCGAAAATACTGGGCTGGGTACCAGGCACCTTCCTCACCCACCAAAAACAGTGCCTGCTTCCACAGTATCTTTACAGCATTTGCTCCACACTGTGTAGCATTGGGCATAGAATACAAAAAATGGGTCAAATGTCCAAAAAAGCCGACTTAATGACTTGCCGTGTGTGAAATGTATGTAAATAACATCGCAGGGGGTAGAATAAAGTGTCTTAAACTCACTATCAGTTCTCACTCAGCTGCCATCGCTTATCTCAGGTAGACTAGACAACGGTCTAAACATGCCACCTCTACCCCATTGCTTCTTCACTACTGTTTTATCCTATACCACAGCTGTAAAGTGAGACTTGCCATACGATTTTGGTAAATGTTGCATCATGGGAAAAATCAACAAAATGGAAACAGGAGATAAAAACCTAACTAATATTTTTCCTTTTTACATGCTTTTACGTCAAAGATAAAAAAAACAGCAGCATGTGTTTTATAATGTGTTTTTATAAGGTGGTTTTGTAATCTAGTTACTGCTTACGTTAGTGCTACTGTCCCTTTAATGTTTACCCGTGACTTCAGTTAAAAAATTGCAAACTTCAAAAGTCAAGATATTAACCAGAACGAAACATTGACATCTGCTACTGTCGCCGTCATTTGCTACATATGAATACAAAGATATCGGACCTTTCAGTTCAGAAGCCGGCATCTGCTGATTCTAATTACAATAGAGTACATTGCGCAAAACACAAGAGAGGAAAGCAAACTCTGCCAAAACATTGCTCTCCATCCACTGGCAGCAAATGTCTTCGAGCTAAAGCATTGAACGTTCAAACAGAGAATGTCAACAGATTGTTTCATTCTGCAACATTTAAAGCAGGTCCAAACACATTAATTTAAATTTTAAAAACTTGCTTCTACTTTATCCAGACCCAAGTCCTTTTTCCAGGAAATAAGCTCTATTATGGGATATTTCTGGCCTTTAAATGTGAATTTAAATTCATTATATCATTATAGTGTATTAAATTGTATACATTTTCTAATTTATGCACTAATCAGCCACAACATTAAAACCACCTGCCTAATATCATTTAGGTCTCCCTCGTGCTGCCAAAACAAATCCAAAAGATCCCTGAATATGTCCTCTGGTATCTGGCACCGAGTAGACATGTGTGATAGATATGGGCATGGCAAAAAAAATTATTTTGTTCCGGATCATTTTGTTCCATTTTTTTTCCCGTTTCGGATCATTTCGTTCTGTTTTGTTTGTTTTTTTTGTTTCGGGTCGTTCGATATGTTTCCGCGATTTGTATTTCGGACCAATTATTTAGGCTAGGGTCAGATGAGCACAGTATTAACCTGCGTTTAGCCGAACTTAATCACGGCCGTGCTAGCAGCAAATGACGTCCAATGCCGGGCAGCATACAAAGAACGGCCGCACGAAAGTGCGGCAACGCAACGCAAGTGGCAAACTAACGCATTTTTTCGAGAACGTCAAACCGCTAGTACTGACGTATAGAGTGCGCTGCGGCCGCATAGCGGCGTGTGTGCGTGATTAGGAGACGTCAGACGCTGCTAATGTCCGGCCAACATAACGTCCAGACGCAAAAAGTGTTTTATTGATGATCCGTACAAAATCACGGACGAAAAGGCGCATCGTATGACCGCTATCGCGTATTCCGTGAAAAAATACGTCCATTCGTTCGAACGCACTTTTTCACGGTCAACGCAAAAAATGCGTTCGTCTGACCCTAGCCTTAATTTGGACAGCCAGTATGTTGTTTTTCAGGTCCATTTAGTTTTTTGTTTATATTAATACATATTTCGGACTGGTTCGTTAATTCGGAAGGCCAGTATTTCGTTTTTCTGGGTCCATTTGTTTTTCATTTTTATTGTTAATTCGTATTTCGGGTTGATTTGTATTCGTTTTTATTAGCTATTTCAAAATGCGAAACAGATTATTTAATTGTTTAGATAAGGGTAGAAAAAAAACGTAATCTCCCTGTCCTTGCTGCTGAAATATATTTCAGTACGAAGGACAGCAGCCAGCCGGCACTACACTTAAATGAAAATACCCACTGGTAGTAACATAAAATACCAGCCGCAACCGGTACTACACTTAAATGAAAATACCCACCGGTAGTAAAATAAAATACCAGCCACAGCCGGTACTACAATAAAATGAAAATACCTGCCGGTACTAAAATAAAATGTCAGCTGCAGCCGGTACTACAATAAAATGAAAAAAAAACAGCAGTACTAAAAATAAAATACAGCGGGTACCAAAATAAATGACAGCTGGTACTACAATAAAAGTAAAATATTAGACAAATAGACATGTTTGTTTTGTTCTGAATTGTTTGGCGGCAGCAAAATTCCCCACAGAGAAGTAATGGTTAATCTATTCAGAGAATGTTGAGTGAACATCACTAAAATGTCAGTGAAATTCCCTGATTTTCAGTGGTTCCGTTTGACAGGTTTAGGCTAGGGTCAGACGAACGCATTTTTCACGTCGTCCGTGAAAAAGTTCGGTCGAACGAACGTACGTATTTTCCCCCGGAATACGCGATAGCGGTCATACTATGCGCCTTTTCGTCCGTGATTTTGTACGGATCATCAATAAAACACTTTTTGAGTCTGGACGTTATGTTAGCCGGACATTAGCAGCGTCTGACGTCTCCTAATCACACACACACGCCGCTATGCGGCCGCAGCGCACTCTGTACGTCAGTAGTAGCGGTTTGACGTTCTCGAAAAAATGCGTTCGTTGGCCACTTGCGTTGCGCGGACGAACGTTCGTGCGGCCGTTCGTCGTATGTTCCCCGGCATTGGACGTCATTTGCTGCTAGTACGGCCGTGATTTCGTGCGGCTAAACGCACGTTAAAACTGCGCTAGTCTGACCCTAGCCTCAAACAGGCAAATCCCATAGGTTTCAATGTAAAAAATATTCCCAGTTTTTTTATTAAATATTTATTCAACCGTTTATTCTTTTCACTTGGAGCAAAAAGACTCTTTATTTATAAATTTTTAGACATTTTTTATCGATTTTTTTTTTTGGTGAAATTTTATGTTTCCTAATTTATTTTAAAACATCAAAGCTTCTTTTTTTTTCCCGAACGCAGCAGTTTCTTTTTCTTTCCTTCAGCCTGGCTTCATTCGGCAATGAATACTATGTTTCAGCACCATGGACAAGTCTGAGCTCCACAGGGTTGCTGTTCTTGGTTCTGAATCAGCACCATGGATAGCTCCAGAGCTCCACAGACCTATCCATGGTGCTGATTCAGAATCAAGGACAGCAGACCCGCAGTGCTCTGGAGCCATCCATGGTGCTGATTCAGAAGCAAGGACAGCAGCCCTGAGGGGCTCTGGAGCTATCCATGGTGCTGAAACATAGTATTAATTGACGAACGCAGCCAGACTGAGGGAAAGAAATAAAAAAAGCTGCTTTCGGCAAAGAAAAAAAGCCTTGTTTTAAAATAAATTAGGAAACATAAAATTTCACAAAAGATGCCTGAAAAATAAATAGACTTTTTGCTGCAAGTGTAAAGAATAAATAGTTGAATAAATATTTAATAAAAACGGAGAACATATTTTACATTGAAACCTATGGGATTCGCCTGTTTAAACCTGTCAACTGAAGCACCAAAAATCATGGTATTTCAGTGATGGTCGACGTTCTCTGAATAGATAAACCATTACTTCTCTATGGGGAATTTCACTGCCGTTGAACTGCACCGAAAGGCACCATGGCGCCGTCCAACCTGTCGAACTGAACCACAGAAATAATGCTATTTTCCATAGCCAATCTACCAATAGTGATTTAACATACTTTTAACAGGTGTTGCATTCAGCTGGGAAATCATCTAAACAGTAAAAAGGAAACCAAACTATTGTTCCTTCTTAAATAACTTTTATACACACATATATACATACAGTAGTAATTCCTTGGTAGTAATATTAGGCGGCAGTAGCAGCTTTATATGTGTATAAATATATATACACATATCAAGCAGTTACTGCTTACATGTGCACGGCTAAAAAAATAGGTTTGGATCATTTACAGGGTTATTCAAAGAGATCCGAATGGCTGTCGAAAAGGAACCGAACGCTGAAAATCAGCGTTCGGTTACCTTTCTTGTCCATTCGGCTATCCAAAGAGCAGGCAATTCGCCAAATCCTGGCAAATTGCCTGCACATACTGTGCCTATTCGGGATTTTTTATTTGTAAGAAAAAATCCGATAATTTTCTGTAACTTTACTTATTTTTTCTGTAACAGCCCTTTTTATTATCATTCATTGGATCATATGTAAATTTCAGCCATTTTCGCTCAGTATTTTCTTTGCAAACAGCGTTTCACTTTTCAAACATTCAAGCAATTTTTTTAAAAAATTTATTCACTCCATTCGTCTACGGTGTCGGCTTTTTCTGGCGGCTGCGCTGCGTATGGTCGGCTCCTGCTCAGGTTTTTATGGCATTTTCGGCGGGGTTAATCCAGATGTTTTTGCGGGGTTTTCGGTGTGCCTTCGCCGGATTTTGCGGTGAGTTTTCGGTGGGTTTGCGGTGACGTATCCCTGCAATTTGGGGACCCTGTGGTGCTTGCTGAATACACCGCAGGGTCGCCGAAAAGGGATCGCCAAATCGAACCGAATTGAAGAGAACGAAAAGTCATCGAACGTGCAGTGACTTTTCGACTCTCTTTGAAAAACCCTGTTAGTTTCAGATCATTTCGTTACGTTTTTTTTTTTACTTTTCAGATAAAAAATGTAATTTCAGATCGGAGCGAAACGAAATGTGTGGTTCCATTTGGATGATTCAGAATTCGTCCCACTATGGCTAGGGTCAGACTAACACATTTTTCGCACTGTCCGTGAAAAAGTGCGTTCGAACGAATGGATGCATTTTTTCACGGAATACGCGATAGCGGTCATACGATGCGCATTTTCATTCGTGATTTTGTACGGTTATCAATATAACACTTTTTGCATCTGGACGTGATGTTGGCCGGACATTAGCAGTGTCTGATGTCTCCTAATCACAAACACACGCCACTAGCGGACGCAGCGCACTCTGTACGTCAGTACTAGCGGTTTGACGTTCTCGAAAAAATGCGTTCGTTTGCCATTTGCGTTGCGCGGTCGCACTTTTGTGCGGACGTTCTTCGTATGCTGCCCGGCATTGGATGTAATTTGCTGCTAGCGCGGCCGTGATTTAGTGCGGCTAAACGCACGTTAATACTGCGTTAGTCTGACCTTAGCCTAACTCGGAGCGATCCAAATTCCGAATTGCTGATTTTAGGAACCGAATTGATTTCCAAATAAAAATATTTCATTGATCAGAATTTTTCCCATTATATTTCGGTGAGATCTAATTTAATCTATTCGGATTTAACACACTTACCAATTATTGTTAATGACACAGAAACCGTAACCCTAACCGTAAACTTTTAGGCTAACGTCAGACGAACGCATTCTGAGTAGGGATGAGCCGAACACCCCCCGAGTTCGGTTCGGGCCCGAACCCGAACTTCCCAAATGTTCGGTTCCGAACCCGAACTCGAACTCAATGCAAGTCAATGGGGCTGAAAATTCGGTTTTTAGAGTGCCCTCCAAGAGGGCATATATGCTAGATATTTGCCATAAAAGGTGTATGGGGGTCCGGGTAGTGCCCTGGGGGACAAGAAACAAGGACAAAAAGTTTTAAAAAAACGTTTTTTTATGGGACAGTGAGTTTTCCATGAAATAAGGGTTAAAAATAAAAACCAAAAATTCCTTCAAATATCGTGCCTAGGAGGTCCCCATAACCTGCCCGTGAAGTGGCGGATTTCTAGGATGTATAGAAACACTTTAAAACAAAAAAATGGCATTTCAAATGACGGTAAATGCTTTTCCTTTAATCTATCCATAAACAACTGCTTGGGGCGGCAGTCTGTATGAAAAGAGGAGACATTTTCGTAAACGCAGAAAAAGTTTAGTGATTTTTTTGGCTAAATTATTGTGAAACTTATGCAGGCTTTGGATGAAAGTAACAATAGGTGCTTCAAAATTGGTCATTTAGCCTCCCCAACAGTGCCGTCACACCGTAACCCCTCTGAGGATATGAATCTGATACAGGCGTCAGTGGCAGTGCACCCAAATATTGTGCTTTTGGTGCCAGGCCTGCAAGTACTATCATACAGTAACCCCTCTGTGGTATTGTGGAAGAATGCAGGGGTGAACCTTGTGGTCCTATATTAAAAACATATGCATCTGGTTAAGGCGTCAGTGCACCCAGATATTCTGCCTTTGGTGCCAGGCCAGCAAGTATCATCATACAGTAACCCCTCTGTAGTATTGTGGAAGAATGCAGGGGTGGACCATGTGTTCCTATATTGAAAAGATATGATTCTGGTCAAGGCATCAGTGCACCCAGATATTCTGCCTTTGGTGCAAGACTGGCAGGCCTGCAAGTATCATCATACAGTAACCCCTCTGTAGTATTGTGGAAGAATGCAGGGGTGAACCTTGCAGTCTTATATTGAAAAGTTTTTTATCTGGTAATGGGCGTCAGTGCACCCAGATATTGTGCCTTTGGCGCAAGACTGCCAGGCCAGCAAGTATCATCATACAGTAACCCCTCTGTAGTATTGTGGAAGAATGCAGGGGTGGACCATGTGGTCCTATATTGAAAAGATTTTTTATCTGGTAATGGGTGTCAGTGCACCCAGATAGTGTGCCTTTGGTGCCAGGCCAGCAAGTATCATCATACAGTAACCCCTCTGTGGTATTGTGGAAGAGTGCAGGGGTGGACCATGTGGTCCTATATTGAAAAGATATGATTCTGGTCAAGGCGTCAGTGCACCCAGATATTGTGCCTTTGGTGCCAGGCCAGCAAGTATCATCATACAGTAACCCCTCTGTGGTATTGTGGAAGAATGCAGGGGTGGACCATGTGGTCCTATATTGAAAAGATATGATTCTGGTCAAGGCGTCAGTGCACCCAGATATTGTGCCTTTAGTGCCAGGCCAGCAAGTATCATCATACAGTAATCCCTCTGTGGTATTGTGGAAGAGTGCAGGGGTGGACCATGTGGTCCTATATTGAAACGTTTTTTATCTGGTAATGGGCGTCAGTGCACCCAGATATTGTGCCTTTGGTGCCAGGCCAGCAAGTATCATCATACAGTAACCCGTCTGTGGTATTGTGGAAGACAATTGCAGGTTGGACCCTGCTGTTCAAAAATTTTAAATGATATAAATCTGGCACAGGTGTCAGTGCAGCCAAATATTGTGCCTTTCATGGCAGCAAGTGCATTCACACCGTAACCCTTTTGTGGTATTGTGGAAGAGTTCAGTGCTGGAGGTTTTGTGCATGCAGAAGACATCCCCGATCTATTCTGTTACGTCAGCATCAGGGGATTGATAACTGCTGATCCAGGACTGATTCATTTTTATAAATGTCAGCCGGTCTACAAAGTCGGTGGACAGACGCACTCTTTTGTCTGTGACAAAACCTCCAGCAGCACTGAACGTCCTTTCGGAAAGCACGCTAGATTAAGGGCAACCTAGTAGCTGCATAGCATATTGGCTAAATTCTGGCCAGTGATCCAATCTCAACACCCAGTAAGCCAGTGGATCATCTGCTGGAAAGGTATGCAGGTCTGCCCTTGCCCCTAGGTAGTCCTGCATCATATGGTGAAGACACTGGCAATGGGTGCCTACATTTGACGTCCCTGGGCGTCGAGGACTAAAAAAATTTAAAAATGCATCAGTCAAGCGGCCCTGGCCTTCACCACTATTCCTCTGATCATCCACAGCCTCAGAAGCACGTGTGTCAGCACTTGGTAATCTACCAGTGCCTGGAAAGGTGTTACACAAGTGTCGCTTTAGAGCGTCCTCAAGATTTTTCATCCTGTGCTCCCTCTGTGCGGGCAGGATGAGCTCTGCAACTTTACCCTTGTATCGTGGATCAAGAAGGGTTGCCAACCAGTAATGATCCCTCTCCTAGATAGCACGAATCCTGGGGTCCTTTAGCAGGCTTTGCATCATTAGGGAGCCCATGCAGCGTAGGTTGGAGGTGGCATTAGGTTCCGAGTCTTCCTGGTCAATGAGGATGACCGTATCGTGCACTTCCTCCTCCCAGCCACGCACTAGCCCTTCTGTTTCTGGGCACACGAAACCCTCCCTTGAGGAATCCCCACCTTCAATGCCCCCACTACTTAAATATTCTGCCTCCTCCTCCTCCTCATCCTCCTCCTGTCTGATCTGCGTAGGACCCGCTGGAATGCTGTCTGCGGAAAGGCTGGGGCCTTGAGAGCTAGGGAAGGCCTCCTCTTCCTCCCGCTGCTCTGCCTCTAGAGCCACATCTTTAATTCCCCGCAGAGTGTGCTCCAGCAGGTACACTAAAGGAATTGTGTCACTGATGCATGCACTGTCCCTGCTCACCATCCTCGTTACCTCCTCAAATGGTGACAGTACAGTGCATGCATCCTTGATCATCAGCCACTGCGGGGGGGAAAACAAGTTGACCTGAACCTGTCCTTGTGCCATACTCACACAGGTACTCGTTGATGGCCCTTTGCTGCTTGTGCAGACGCTGCAGCATTGCTAATGTCGAGTTCCACCTGGTGGGCATGTCACAGATCAGACGGTTTGTGGGAAGGTGGAATTCTCTTTGAATTTCTGCCAGGCGAACGCTTGCTGGGAATGACCATCTGAAGTGGCTGCAGACTTTTCTGGCCTGGATGAGAAGCTCTGGCAGCCCTGGGTACTTGGTTAGGAAACGCTGTACCACCAGATTTAGGACGTGTGCTAGGCATGGTACATGCGTCAATTTAGTCTTGCGTAGGGCGGAGAGAATGTTGCTGCCATTATCACAGACAATCATTCCCAGCTCAAGCTGGCGTGGTGTTAACCATCTCTGCATCTGCCCCGGCAGAGCTGACAGAATTTCTGGCCCGGTGTGGCTCCTGTCCCCTAAACGAACCAGCTCAAGCACAGTATGGCATCTTTTTGCTTGAGCCATTGTGTAGACCCTGTCAGGCGTCGGTTTAACTGCCACTTCGCCAGAGACAGAGAAGGAGGAGGAGGAGGAAGAGGGAGAGGTGGTGGAGCAGACAGACCTCATACAAGCAGCTTTCTGGAGGCGTGGTGGATGAACAAGCTCCAGCACAGAGCCCCATCTTGGATCCCTCCCAGCTGCAATCAGAGTTACCCAGTGTGCCGTGAAGTAAATGTAACGACCCTATCCATGCTTGCTGGACCACGTGTCTAAAGTCACATGCACCTTGTTGCTGACTGCCTTTCCCAATGACTGGATAACATTGTCTTCCACGTGCTGGTATAGTGCTGGAATGGCCTTGCGTGAAAAGTAATGGCGTTTTGGAACCTGCCACTGTGGTACAGCGCATTCAGCAAATTCACGGAAGGGAGCAGAGTCCACCAGCTGGAAAGGCAGCAGCTGCAATGCGAGTAATTTTTCTAAGCTGGCATTTAGACGCTGTGCTTGGCAATGGTTAGGACTATATTTTTTCTTTCGTTGCAGCAGCTGCGGCAATGTAATCTGACTGTGTAAATCTTCAGCTGCTGAGATGATGTCACATTGTGAGGAAGGAGTTGGTACATCCATTACTGTAGCATCATCCCTGTCAGTGGAGGTTGTAGGCAATGACATGGCAGGACATACAGTGGGGGTAGAGACAGATGAGGAGGAGGACCTACGCAAGGTTTTGAGCCAACGGGATGTGTGGCAGTTGTTCATATGTCGCCTCAAGCACGTGGTACCCAAGTGTCCGTTATTTTTCCCACGCTTAAGCCTCATCTGACATAGATTACAAATAGCAACGCTGCACTCTACTGCACATTTCTTAAAGAACTCCCAGACAACAGAGTTCCTGTGTGTGTTCTTTGAGACAACAGCGCTCTGCACCGGAGCAGCTCTGACATGTGATGCCTTGGACTGGCTAGTGCTACGGTTGGTCACAGAGGATGTTGTGCCTCATGTTTGCTGTGCCTCCTCCTCCCCCTCTTCCTCACTTAATTCCTCTGTTCGATCAGGCACCCAGGTGGAGTCAGTGACCTCATCATCATTGTCATCATCACCCCCTATCTCCTCGTCACTGGAGCCAACTTGGGAGTATGCTGCAGCTGCTGGGGCAACATGAGTGCCAGTTATTTGTCTGTCATCACTGGCACCCCCTTCCTCTAGGTTGATTATACTCCCTTGCTCAACCTCAGAGATTGAATCAGAGCACTGTACTTGCTGCGCATCCTCAAGCAGCATGTCACTCTCATTGTAGTCAAACAATTCAGCTGACTCCTCCGTGTGTGATAGTGAGGCTACGGCAGGAGTAGCTGTGGATATGGAGGCTGCATTAGATGCTTTGGCAGCTGAGGTGGACTGTAAAGCACTAGAAGCCTGGCTGGCAGAGGACTCGGAGGATGAGGATGGCCTGGTTAGCCAATCCACCAAGTCCTCTGTATGTTGCTGCTGCTTAAGACGGCCAGCACCAGTTAGAAAGGACAAGCGTGCCCCTGCAGAGGATGCACCACGTCCACCATGACCAGAGGCACAGCCTCCCGACACAGGGGCTGCTTGCCCTCTTATCTGTGTCTGGGAGCGTCTGCCTGTCCTTTTTGTTCTTTCAGACATGGTGAGTGATATATAGATTAATATATACAGAACTCTGATTCAACTCTGGTATAAAGATTTAAAGAACTCTGGTATAACTCAGTGAGACACACTGATAGCTGGCAGCCAGTGACAAGAGACAGATCACCTCAATTCACAAATGTTTTAAAGAAATTAGTGACACCCAAAATACTGCGTGGTACTGGCTGTGTGACAAGAGACAGATCACCTCAATTCACAAATGTTTTAAAGAAATTAGTGAGCCCCAAAATACTGCGTGGTACTGGTTGTGTGACAAGACACAGATCACCTCAATTCACAAATGTTTTAAAGAAATTAGTGACCCCCAAAATACTGCGTGGTACTGGTTGTGTGACAAGACACAGATCACCTCAATTCACAAATGTTTTAAAGAAATTAGTGACACCCAAAATACTGCGTGGTACTGGCTGTGTGACAAGACACAGATCACCTCAATTCACAAATGTTTTAAAGAATGTTGTAAACCCCAAAAAAACTTGCTGGCACAGTGACAACACACACATCACCTAAATTCCCTGATATTTGGTATAAATGAGACCCAAAAAGACTTGCTGGCACAGTGACAAGACCCAGAAGATCACCTCAATTCACAAATGATTTAAAGAAAGTTGTAAACCCCAAAAAACTTGCTGGCACAGTGACAAGACACACATCACCTAAATTCCCTGATATTTGGTAGAAATGAGACCCCCCAGACCCCCCAGTAGTGTGGCAGATCGGCAGTAACAACACACAACTATCTTCTCTGAAATGCTAGCAGAATCGGCGCGTGGAAACGTTATATAGTGTGCTGCGGGACTTAGCTCTGTGAGCCCATGATTGGGCAAAATTTGCCCATCAGGACTCTGAGCCGTGATTGGCATAGTGTTGAACCTGTCTTGCACCAGACCTGTGGTCAGGTGCAAGGCTGTAGCCAATTACGAGCTTCAGGCCAGTGGGAAAATGCATTGTGGTCCATTGTGGTCGAACATGCAGCGAACACCCGGAAATGTTCGGTGTTCGCGATCTAATCGAACAGGCTAAGTTCGGGTCGAACTCCGAACCGTCCGAACCGAACAGCTCATCCCTAATTCTATGCACACTGTGCGACTGATGATACTGTAGACACCACACGGTCTGGTTTTTTTGACTGACCTTTTTTTGTCTGACTTTTTTTTTGACTGATGTAGATGGGAAATAAAATGAATATGTAAAATTTAAAAAATTGATACATGATATGAAAAACCATTTTGTCCGTCAAAAATGCTGGACGTCAAAAATGCAGTCCTTCTGACTACGTTCCATTACTCAAACACAAAGCTATGCGGACGTGGCGCACTCTGTGCGTCCGTCCTAGCGGTTTGACGTTCTTGCCTGAATTGTGTCCGGTGCGTTGTGCATCCACACATCTGTGCGGACGTACTTCGTGTGTGGGTCTCTATTGATCATAATTTTATGCTACGACGGACGTTAAAATGTGCGGAAACACGGACGTGATCACTGCGTTCGTCTGACACGGGCCTTAACACACAGCAACAGTATCCCTACCCCTGACCCTAATCAAACATTTTAAATAATAATACAGAAGCAGTTACTGTATCGCTAACGCTTACCATAGCCATAACCCTAAACATTATCCTAAAACTCACAGCAACTGTAAACTCACCCCTAACCTTAACCAATTATTTTTTAAAAATACAGAACCTGTAACCCTAATCAATTATTTGTAGTAATAATACAGAAACTGTAAGTCTAACGCTAGACTAACCTTAACACTAATAATAAAAAATGCAGAAACTGTAACTTTAGTTGTTTTTTAAAGATCATTTTAAATTAATTCTACATTAAGAAATATTTGAGTTTATACCCATTGTATTTCTTACTGTAAATAACCTATTTCTGGCAAGCAGATGGCGCCATCTACTGCCAAATTGAGTTGGAGGAGTTTGAGCAGCTGGTCTTTTTTTCTTTTTTCCCTGCATTGACTGTTGAATATCCGATGTAAGGGCATCCTCAGACGATTTTACAGTTTTAGCTCTTTGGGCATTATGCCCACAGGGATAAAACATTGGGGGCACCTTCTGCAGCCCAAAAGCAAACACAATTTGTTTGCTGCCAATGAATTTCATTTGCTTTTGGGCTGCAGATCGCCAGATCGAGATATCTTGGTACCGGGGCACCAGATGGTGCCTTTTGAAGCCTGAGATATCTTGCTAGTGAAGGGGTTAAGTCCTGCACACTGCGAGGTGGGGCCTCCATGAATGGAATTTGTTGTTTCTGCACATCCCACAGATTCTCAATCGGATTGAGATCTAGTGGATTTGGAGGCTAAGGCGACACCTTGAAATCTTTGTCATGTTGTAGACATGTAGAGGTGTTGCCCGGCAGTGTGCGGATTCATACGCTGCATTATTATACTGCAGAGAGGTGCTGCCTGGCAGTGTGCGGATTCATATGCTACATTAATTATACTGTAGAGGTGCTGCCTGGCAGTGTGCGGATTCATATGCTGCATTAATTATACTGTAGAGGTGCTGCCTGGCAGTGTGCGGATTCATATGCTGCATTAATTATACTGTAGAGGTGCTGCCCGGCAGTGTGCGGATTCATATGCTACATTAATTATACTGTAGAGGTGCTGCCTGGCAGTGTGCGGATTCATATGCTGCATTAATTATACTGCAGAGAGGTGCTGCCTGGCAGTGTGCGGATTCAGGCTAGGGTCAGACTGAGGCAGTGCGAACGCGCGTGCAGCCGCACTTAATCACGGCCGCACTAGCAGCAGATGCCGGGCAATGACGGCCAATATACGAAGTACGGTCGCACAAAAGTCCGGCTGCGCAACGCAAGTGGAAAATGAACGCATTTTTTCGAGAACGTGAAACCGCAGGTACTGACGTACAGAGTGCGCTGCGTCCACTAGCGGCGTGTGTGCGTGATTAGGAGACGTCAGACGCTGCACACGTCCGGCCAACATAACGTCCAGACGCAAAAAGGGTTTTATTGATGATCCGTACAAAATCACGGACGAAAATGCGCATAGTATGACCACTATCACGTATTCTGTGAAAAAATGCGTCCATTCGTTCGAACGCACTTTTTCACAGACAACATAAAAATGCGTTCGTCTGACCCTAGCCTTATATGCTACATTAATTATACTGTAGAGGTGCTGCCTGGCAGTGTGCGGATTCATATGCTACATTAATTATACTGTAGAGGTGCTGCCTGGCAGTGTGCGGATTCATATGCTGCATTAATTACACTGTAGAGGCGCTGCCCCTCAGTGTGCGGAATCATATGCTGCATTATTATACTGTAGAGGTGCTGCCCGGCAGTGTGCGGATTAATATGCTGCATTAATTACACTGTAGAGGTGCTGCCCGGCAGTGTGCAGATTCATATGCTGCATTAATTATACTGTATAGGTGCTGCCCGGCAGTGTGCGGATTAATATGCTGCATTAATTATACTGTAGAGGTGCTGCCCGGCAGTGTGCAGATTCATATGCTGCATTAATTATACTGTATAGGTGCTGCCCGGCAGTGTGCGGATTCATATGCTGCATTAATTATACTGTAGAGATGCTGCCCGAGTGCCCGGCAGTGTGCGGAATCATATGCTGCATTATTTATACTGTAGAGGTGCTGCCCGGCAGTGTACGGATTCATATGCTGCATTAATTATACTGCAGAGAGTTGCTGCCCGGCAGTGTGAGAATCATATAATGTATTATTATACTGTAAAGGTGCTGCCTGGCAGTGTGAGGATTCATATGCTGCATTAATTACACTGTAGAGGTGCTGCCCGGTAGTGTGCGGATTCATATGCTGCATTAATTATACTGCTGCCCGACAATGTGCGGAATCATATGCTAAATTATTATACTGTAGAGGTGCTGCCTGGCAGTGTGCGGATTCATATGCTACATTAATTATACTGTAGAGGTGCTGCCTGGCAGTGTGCGGATTAATATGCTGCATTAATTATACTGTAGAGGCGCTGCCCGGCAGTGTGCAGATTCATATGCTGCATTAATTATACTGTATAGGTGCTGCCCGGCAGTGTGAGGATTAATATGCTGCATTAATTACACTGTAGAGGTGCTGCCCGGCAGTGTGCAGATTCATATGCTGCATTAATTATACTGTATAGGTGCTGCCTGGCAGTGTGCGGATTCATATGCTGCATTAATTACACTGTAGAGGCGCTGCCCGGCAGTGTGCAGATTCATATGCTGCATTAATTATACTGTATAGGTGCTGCCCGGCAGTGTGCGGATTCATATGCTGCATTAATTATACTGTAGAGATGCTGCCCGAGTGCCCGGCAGTGTGCGGAATCATATGCTGCATTATTTATACTGTAGAGGTGCTGCCCGGCAGTGTACGGATTCATATGCTGCATTAATTATACTGCAGAGAGTTGCTGCCCGGCAGTGTGAGAATCATATAATGTATTATTATACTGTAAAGGTGCTGCCCTGCAGTGTGCATATTCATATGCTGCATTAATTAAACTGTAGAGGTGCTGCCCGGCAGTGTGAGGATTCATAAGCTGCACTAATTACACTGTAGAGGTGCTGCCCGGTAGTGTGCGGATTCATATGCTGCATTAATTATACTGCTGCCCGACAATGTGCGGAATCATATGCTGAATTATTATACTGTAGAGGTGCTGCCCGGCAGTGTGCGGATTCATATGCTGCATTAATTATACTGTAGAGGTGCTGCCCGGCAGTGTGCAGATTCATATGCTGCATTAATTATACTGTATAGGTGCTGCCTGGCAGTGTGCGGATTCATATGCTGCATTAATTACACTGTAGAGGTGCTGCCCGGCAGTGTGCAGATTCATATGCTGCATTAATTATACTGTATAGGTGCTGCCTGGCAGTGTGCGGATTCATATGCTGCATTAATTACACTGTAGAGGCGCTGCCCGGCAGTGTGCAGATTCATATGCTGCATTAATTATACTGTAGAGGTGCTGCCCGGCAGTGTGAGGATTAATATGCTGCATTAATTACACTGTAGAGGTGCTGCCCGGCAGTGTGCAGATTCATATGCTGCATTAATTATACTGTATAGGTGCTGCCCGGCAGTGTGCGGATTAATATGCTGCATTAATTATACTGTAGAGGTGCTGCCCGGCAGTGTGCAGATTCATATGCTGCATTAATTATACTGTATAGGTGCTGCCCGGCAGTGTGCGGATTCATATGCTGCATTAATTATACTGCAGAGAGGTGCTTCCCAGCAGTGTGCGGATTCATATGCTGCATTAATTATACTGCAGAGAGGCGCTTCCCAGCAGTGTGCGGATTCATATGCTGCATTAATTATACTGCAGAGAGTTGCTGCCCGGCAGTGTGAGAATCATATAATGTATTATTATACTGTAAAGGTGCTGCCCTGCAGTGTGCATATTCATATGCTGCATTAATTAAACTGTAGAGGTGCTGCCCGGCAGTGTGAGGATCCATAAGCTGCACTAATTACACTGTAGAGGTGCTGCCCGGTAGTGTGCGGATTCATATGCTGCATTAATTATACTGCTGCCCGACAATGTGCGGAATCATATGCTGCATTATTATACTGTAGAGGTGCTGCCCGGCAGTGTGCATATTCATATGCTGCATTACTATACTGTAGAGGTGCTGCCCGGCAATGTGTGGAATTATATGCTGCATTATTATACTGTAGAGGTGCTGCCCGGCAGTGTGCGGATTCATATGCTGCTTTGACACCTATGGGTTAAGGCTAGGGTCAGACGAGCGTGATTTCTACGGACTGTACGTCCGTGCACACGGACGTACGTCAGTACGGAAGACGCAGTAGTGGCCACACAGTCCGTTTATTCACTGACGTATATTTTGACGGATGTAGGAGGGAAAATAAATGAAAAAGCAAAACCATTTTGTACGTGAAAAAAATGCTGGACGTATAAATGCAGTCCGTCTGACCACGTTCCATCACTCACACACAAAGCTATGCAGACGTTGCGGACGCAGCGCACTTTGTGCGGCCGTTCTAGGGGATGTACGTTCTTGCCTGCCTTGCGTCTGTGGGCCGCGGCTGTTGTGCGTCTGCAGTTCAGTGCGGACGTACTTCATGTGTCAGGCTCCAATGGGCTTTCTTTCATGCTATCACGGACGTACTTTTAGGCGCAATCACGGACGTGAAGACTACGCTCGTCTGACCCCAGCCTAAAAAGCCTTGTTTCTTTATAAAAGAAGTTAAGAAACCTAAAACTTCACCCAAAAAATGCTTAAAAATCTTAAAAGAATAAATAAGTAAAGGAACTATCATTCTATTAATAATGCAGCATAAAACGAAAAACCAACTGAACCGAATGACCCGAATCACAGAAATGATCCAAACACCGAAATGACCTGAATCATCGAATCGACCCGAAATTTCAAATCATCTGAAATTTCGAATCGATCCGAAAATTTTGTGTGGTTGACATTTCGGATTCGAGATGCCCTCGGAAGCATGAAAATGTTAAATTTTGTCCGAAAAAACGAATCGGTACGAAATGAATTGCATATCCCTAATCAATGGCATGCCACACTAGATGGCTTTTTTTTTTCTTTAGCAAAGATCAGGTATAGCTACAGGTCATAGCCACTCCTGTACAGCTGTTTTGTTGTGATACAGCAACCACTCAGGATTAGGCTTGTGCACCGATTATTTATTTATTTATTTATTTATTATTTTTTTTCGGTTCGATTCGGTTTGATTTGTTCGGATGTTTAAAATTTTCGATTCGGCTCGTTTCGACCGATTTCTGTTTCGATTCGGTTCGGTTCGACTCGTTTTTCGTGTACATTTTTTTTTTCCGCATATCGACCATTTTTCGTGTTTTCGGGTCACTTTGCTCGTTTTTGAATCGACTTTTCATGATTTTGGAAATTTTTGTTTTTTCGGAACGTCTGTTCTCCTCGTTTCAAAGTGTCTAACTCTATTCGTTTTGACGTAAACTACTATGGTTTACTTTTTTTATACCTTATATCTTTTTTTATAATAAATTTTTGGTTTGTTTTTCGGATCCGATAATTCTTTCCGTCGATACGATAATTCTGGCGATTCTATCGTGTTTTTTTTTATTAAATAAAGATCCTTTTTTTCTTATGAATAATTGAATATACATTTCACAACTTTATTTAATTATATTAAAATGGTATGAAAGCCAAGGAACAAAAAAAATGAACAAAACGATTTAAAAAACGCTAAACTGACCCAAATGCCACAAGAAACAAGTGATACGCATTTACAAATACAAAATTTACAGAATCAGCGATATAACCGTTAATAGTTAAATATACGATGTCCAGAATTACCGAAATGGAACCGAAATCACGAATGGAACCGAAATCATGGATAGAGCAAAAATAAATTTCGATTTGACACATTTCAAGTCCATTCGAAAAATCCGAATTTTTTTTGTTTCGGCTCGGAAAACTTTTCGGATCTGTCGGTTTTCGGGTCCGACCCGATTTGGAAATTCGGCCGAATCCGAAGACACGAATCGGGAAATTTCGTGAAAATTCCGAAATTCCGAAACCCGAAACGCACATCCCTACTCAGGATACTTGGTTTCAGCCAAATAAGATGATCCTTTAGGGTATAAACAGCCACAAACGTGAAGTTGTGGAAACGAGTGATCATTTTATTCCAGCATTAAAAAAACGCCTCACTTGGCTTTGAATCACTATCGCAGGTGATTAAACAGAAAAACTACAAAAAATCCTAGCTCAAATTAGAGCACTTACTAAACATACAGACTAAACATGACTATCCAGGTAACATAATCTAATAAACAAAGGAAAATAACAGCATTTCTTTGAAGTGTTACTGCTCCCTGCCCTGCTCTTAGCAGTCTGATTAAACACTTCTGTGCAGGAGTCAGCAGCCGGCTGGGTGGAGTAGAGGTAACATCGCTGCTCTATAACCGTGCAGAGAGACTGTGGAGACACAGGTTCCAATCCTGGCAAGAGCACATCTCCAGTAAGTGTCCTTGGCAAGACACCTAACGGTACATACTCGCCACCCAGGACATACTTGAAAACGAGAGAAATCTCAATGTATCCTTCCTGGTAAGGCTAGGGTCAGACGAACGCATTTTCGCGTTGTCTGTGAAAAAGTGCGTTCGAACGAATGGACGCATTTTTTCACGGAGTACGCGATAGCGGTCATACGATGCGCATTTGCATCCGTGATTTTGTACGGATCATCAATAAAACACTTTCAGGGTTATCCAAAGAGATTCGAAAAGTCACCGCACGTTCGGTGACTTTTCGTTCTCTTCAATTCGGTTCCTTTTGCCGATCCCATTTCGGCGACCCTGCGGTGTATTCAGCAAACACCACAGGGTCCCCGAATTGCAGGGAAAAGCTGCCGCAAACCTGACGAAAACTCACCGAATGCATGCTGAAAACAAGCAAAAACATCTGGATTAACCTTCGAAGAAGCCGAACAGGAGCCGAACAGGAGCCGAACATGAGCCGAATCACACAGAGCCGAAGCAGCTGTGACGTAGACTAGGGAGGTGAATAAATTAGAAAAACCATTTGTATGAATCTGGGAAAATGAAACGCTGTTTGCAAAGAAACTACTGAGCGAAAATGTCTGAAATTTTCACAGGAGGTCCAGGGAATGATAATAAAGAGGGCTGTTACAAAAAAAATAAGTAAACTGAAAAAAAAAAAAAAAAAAATCGGACTTTTAATTTTTTTTTTTAAAAATTCAGAAAAATGCTTAAAGTATCCTAAAAAATCTATAAATAAAGAGACTTTTTGCTGCAGAATTTTATAATGAACAGTTTTTTAGATATTGAATTAAAACAGGAATATTTTTAACATTGAAGTCTATGGGATTCTCCTGAATAAATTTGCCGAATTAAACCACCGAATGGCAGGGCATTAGGGGAACCTTTCACTGCTGGTTTGTGTTCTCTGAATAGCCGAAGCAGTGCTTTTTCATGGGGATTTCTCTGCCCTCGAACAGGGACCGAACAGGCACCGTCAGGGTTATCCAAAGAGATTCGAAAAGTCACCGCACGTTCGGTGACTTTTCGTTCTCTTCAATTCGGTTCCTTCTGCCGATTGCATTTCGGTGACCCTGCGGTGTATTCAGCAAGCACCACAGGGTCCCCGAATTGCAGGGAAAAGCTGCCGAAAACCTGACGAAAACTAACCGAATGCATGCTGAAAACAAGCAAAAACATCTGGATTAACCTTCAAAAAAGCCGAACAGGAGCCGAACAGGAGCCGAAAAGGAGCCGAATCACACAGAGCCGAAGCAGCTGTGACGTAGAGGAGGCAGTGAATAAATTAGAAAAACCATTTGTATGAATCTGGGAAAATGAAACGCTGTTTGCAAAGAAACTACTGAGCGAAAATGTCTGAAATTTTCACAGGAGGTCCAGGGAATGATAATAAAGAGGGCTGTTACAAAAAAAATAAGCAAACTGAAAAAAAAAAAAAAAAAAATCGGACTTTTTTTAAAAAAAAAAAAAATCTGAAAAATGCTTAAAGTATCCTAAAAAATCAATGAATAAAGAGACTTTTTGCTGCAGAATTTTATAATGAACGGTTTATTAGATATTGAATTAAAACGGGAATATTTTTAACATTGAAGCCTATGGGATTCTCCTGAATTAATTTGCCGAATTAAACCACCGAATGGCAGGGCATTAGGGGAACCTTTCACTGCTGGTTTGTGTTCTCTGAATAGCCGAAGCAGTGCTTCTCTATGGGGATTTCACTGCCCTCGAACAGGGACCGAACAGGCACCGTATGTGCAGGCAATTCGCCAGGATTTGGCGAATTGCCTGCTCTCTGGATAGCCGAATGGCCAGGAAAGGTAACCGAACGCTGATTTTCAGCATTCGGTTACCTTTCTCAAGCAATTCGGATCTCTTTGGATAACCCTGCGTATGTTCAGGCAATTCGACAGGATTTGGCGAATTGCCTGCTCTCTGGATAGCCGAATGGCCAGGAAAGGTAACCGAACGCTGATTTTCAGCGTTCGGTTACCTTTCTCAAGCAATTCGAATCTCTTTGAATAACCCTGTTTGTGCATCTGGACGTTATGTTGGCCGGACATTAGCAGTGTCTGACGTCTCCAATTCACGCACACACGCCGCTAGCGGGCGCAGCACACTCTGTACGTCAGTACTAGCAGTTTAACGTTCTCGAAAAAATGCGTTCGTTTTCCACTTGCGTTGCGCAGCCGGACTTTTGTGCGACCGTACTTCGTATATTGGCCGTCATTGCCTGGCACTTGCTGCTAGTGCGGCCGTGATTAAGTGCGCCTGCACGCGCGTTCGCACTGCGCTCGTCTGACCCTAGCCTAAAATCCTTTCACAAAACAAAAAAATTTGCCCTCTCTTCTGCTTATTTTTCATTGCAGGGAGGGGGTTGAACTCGAATCCCCGGTGGTCCAGTGGCAGAGGGGGGCCGGTGATACTGCACTGGGCCTCTTCATCTGTAGTCCCTATACATCTCTGAGTGATGGTCCAGTGGCTGTGAGCTCTGCAAAGCGATCTGTGCTTCACACACAGACTGCAAAGCACAACCCACACACTGGAGTCTAGATTCGAGCGCCGGTGATCTCTGATGACTTGGCACCTGACAGCCAGCACTATCTGACAGTCAGTGAGCGCTGGCGGTCAGGTGACAGGTCATCAGCGATCACCGCCGGCGCTTGGCAACAAGTGTGTGAGAGGATAGAGGCCATGTGGGATTCTGGGTTCTAAATACTTTCCCTCGATTACTCTCTCAGACATTCTGTTACTCAACCCAAGCACTCTGTCACTATATATATATATATATCAGTATAAACAAGTTACATGGGGCCCTATTACATTCTTTGTGCAAACGTTAACGCATGCTCAAAAACGCATTAACGCGCGGGGCAAAGCCCATTGCGCAGTACGTCGTAATACAATGTTCGCGCAAAAAATGTGCGTTAACGTCTACCGCGGGTGAAACTGCGCGAACACAGCAGCCCAAAAAAAATAATACAGCAAAGTATAGTTACACATTCTACACATACCCAAACAATAAAATGGAGAAGTTGTGCGTGTTTTTAATATTGCTGCAGCATATATACTCAGATTGACTTTGACAGGCGCAAAAACTTAACGTGGGTCAATTAAGGTTCTTAATTCTGATTGGCTGAATCCCGTGAAAAAAAACAGTCCGCACACTGATTTCTGCGCGCAGCGTTACTGCGCGCGTATTTTTCGGCTTTTTGCGCATCCGTTTTACTTGCGTTATTTTTTGACGGATGAAAAAATGTGCGAGGATTGTAATACCACTGTTAATTTTTGCGGGTTAACGCTCAACGCTGTGCGCAAAATTGAATGCGATGCGCGCGTGTTTTTGCACGAAGAATGCAATAGGGCCCATGATGTCTCTTGCAGTATTTGCGCGTTTTTGCAATGTCAAGTTCATTATAAATATAAATAAATGTAAATATCTCTACCAGCAATAATCCTGAAATAATACTTACCAACGGTGTGCGAAAGCACGTCTTAGATTATATTTCTGCATTCATCCTGATAAAATATTGCTCCTTTAACTAATTCTGAAAATATGGAGCTCTTTCAGTTCCTTTGAGCTGTAATTAAGTTATTGAGTGTGACATCATAAGAAAAAAATTACTGCAGGTGTTTTCATTAAAGCCTTTCACTGGCATCTGAAGGTCGCTTTGTTACAATTTCAACAGTTCACTGAGTGCAAAATAAGGAACAATACATTTTGGGATTTACCGCTGCAAGAATGTTATATCAATAAGCCAATTTAAGTTATTTTTAGCGACCGCTTTTATGAGTCTGTGAATACAAACAATATCAGCCGTGAAAAACAAAGTGATTGTGAGCCCGACACTAACCGCCAGAGTCCGGATGACTGCGTGCATGATCTCAAGGCTGGGAAACCAGGATTATTCATGTTATAGTTCCCTTAACCCCTTCATTAACAAGTGATTTAAAAAAAAACGCTGTCAAGAACCAGTGTTTTTTGAGGGAATCATTTTTAATTACACAGTAAGAAATGTTTGGAAATATTCCCAATATATTCCTTACTGTAATAACCTATTTGACAGACAGATGTCGCCATCTGCTGGCTAAAAGGAGTTACTGCAGTTCTGAGCTCAGTGCGTGATCAGCTGGGGAGATGTCATTAAGACACATTTTCAGCTGGTTTTAAAAAGTGTTAGCACCTCTGGAATCATACACGCAGTGAATTTAAGGCTAGGGTCAGACGAACGCATTTTTTGCGTCGTTCGTGAAAAAGTGCGTTCGAACGAATGGACGTGTTTTTTCACGGAATACGCGCTAGCGGTCATACGATGCGCATTTTTGTCCGTGATTTTGTACGGATCATAAATAAAACACTTTTTGCGTCTAGACGTTATGTTGGCCGGACATTAGCAGCGTCTGACGTCTCCCAATCACGCACACACGCCGCTAGCGGACGCAGCGTACTCTGTACGTCAGTACTAGCGGTTTCATGTTCTTGAAAAAATGCCTTCGTTTGCTGCTTGCGTTGTCCGGCCAAACTTTTGTGCGGCCGTACTTCGTATATTGCCTGTCATTGGCCGTCATTTGCTGCTACTACGGCCGTAATAAAGTGCGGCTGCACGCGCGTTCGCACTGCGTTCGTCTGACCCCCAGCCTTAGGGGGCATGTTCTGGAACCCGCATGTCAATGATATTGGTTTGCAGCAAGCAAATGTAGTTTTCAGTGACACAGCACAGCCCCATATCGGGCCCTATTACATTCTTCGCACACAATTTTGCGTGTGCGCAATAACGCATTAACGTGAGGAGCCTTTGCGCTGAACGTCGTTTTACGACGTTCACGCACAAAATGCGTGTTAACGTCTAACGCGAGTGACCCTGCGCGAACCCTTAGCGAGCGCAATTTAGTGCGCGCATCCTATACTTAACATTGTGTGCGCAAATGCGTTTGTGCGCTGGTACGCGGATGGTATTACAATCTTAGCGCAAAATTTAACGGACAACATTTGCGCGCATAATTTTAACGTCTTTGAAAAGCTGGTGGTAACGGCAAATTGTAACAACCTGACCGTACCAAACTGCGGATTCACAACGGAGAACGTCGACGCGCACCTTTTTTTTTTTTTACTAGATCCATCAAAAATGACGGCCGCTACCTTGTCTTCCGTCTGAACGTACGTCTGTTGTGCGCAGTCTGCACAAAATGACGGACTCGCGTTAAAAATGACCTTGCGCTCACTGATTTCTGCGCGCAAAGTACTTTGCGAGCGCAATTTCCTGACAGATGATAAAAAGCGCGAGGAATGTAATATCAGCGGTGATTTTCGTGCGTTAACGTTTAACGCTACGTGCAAAAAAACACGCGTTTTACGTGCGTTTTTGCGTGAAGAATGTAATAGGGCCCATCATATTTACATGTCGCTGTGCCTGCTACTGCTGATTGTGTATAATATACTGTATATATATGATCTTAGCAGTGAAGGGGTTAAATTCACGTATATTTTCTTACAGACATTTTATTACTTGCTTGGTTAAAAAAAAACGTTAGCGATTTGGAGATTGCGTGTTTTCACCGTGTTCGAGCTGCTCAAGACTGATTTCATGTTAGAGGGTTTTTTTCACTGCCGCTCCGTTTCTGGGTCTGTTTTCACGTGAAAAATAACGGGGAGGGGGGAATCACAAACCAAAGGTGTTGATCAACAGATCACAGCAAATCGCAATATTTTTTTTCAAAACGCTGTATTAATTTAACGCCGGGTTAATCTCAGACGTTTTGCTTCCAGGTGCGCATTCTGTTTGGTGTCATTGCACAAAATTGCAGACTGTCAGGGTAATTCAAAGAGATCCAAATTGCTTGAGCGTTCGGTTACCTTTCTTGGCCATTCGGCTATTCAGAGAGCAGGCAATTCGCCAAATCCTGGCGAATTGCCTGAACATATGGTGCCTGTTCGGTGCCTGTTCGAGGGCAGTGAAATCCCCATGAAAAAGCACTGCTTCGGCTATTCAGAGAACACAAACCAGCAGTGAAAGGTTCCCCTAATGCCCTGCCATTCGGTGGTTTAATTCGGCAGGTTTATTCAGGAGAATCCCATAGGCTTCAATGTTAAAAATATTCCCGTTTTAATTCAATATCTAATAAACCGTTCATTATAAAATTCTGCAGTAAAGAGTCTCTTTATTTATAGATTTTTTTAGGATATTTTAAGGATTTTCTTTTTATTTATTTTTAAAAAGTCCGATTTTTTTTTTTTTTTTAAGTTTACTTATTTTTTCTGTAACAGCCCTTCATATTATCATTCATTGGATCTTATATGTAAATTTCAGACATTTTCGCTCAGTAGTTTCTTTGCAAACAGCGTTTCAGTTTTCAAACATTCATGCAAACTGTTTTCCTAATTTATTCACTGCCTCTTCTGGTCTCGGCTTTTTCTGGCGGCTGCGATCGGCTCCTGCTCGGGTTTTTCCGTGGTTTTCGGTGGGTTAATCCAGATGTTTTTGAGGGTTTTCGGCGTGCATTCGGTGGGTTTTGCGGTTCGTTTTTGTCGGGTTTGCGGTAGCTTTTCCCTGCAATTCGGGGACCCTGTGGTGCTTGCTGAATACACCGCAGGGTCACCGAAATGGGATCGGCAAAAGGAACCGAATTGAAGAGAACGAAAAGTCACCGAACGTGCGGTGACTTTTTGAATCTCTTTGAATTACCCTGTGTATACTGGTGACTATCCGGCACCAGAAAGACACTAATGCCATCCTGACATCTCTTTTGGAACCTATCCATTTTGTTTCAATTTGAACACGACAAACGACTGTCATAGAACAGACGCATCGAAGCTAACCTAATAACAACAATCTTCGCTTATGCAAATGGAAAGGCAAAAAAAAAGTCTTTTTTTTTTTTATTTCACACCTGAATGATAAAACATAACATAAAGCTTTTCTAACAGATGCTCTTTTTAGATAATGTCGGACTATAATGTTTGTGAACTACGTGCGTCGACCGATTAAATCAATGTCATGTATGTTTAAGTGGTGTTTACCAAATTACCTCCAATCTGTGTATGTCATACAAATATAGGAAAAAGAATAATTAGAATGAGCCTGTTATGGTAATGTGAGCTCAACTTGGCATTATTGTTTCTTCGCTGCTTCTCCCTGAGCAATTTTTGCAATCTGTCAAGCATCGCCAGCCATGACAACCTCTCGTAGTTCCAAGATACCATCCGTGATGCAAAGTATCCGCTTCCGGATTTGGAAGTAATGGAATCTGGAATAAGATTTGTGTATTTTTTTTTTTTTTTTTTTTTATTGTTGTTGATGGAAATGCGACATTTGTGAAACAATAGTCTGTCTAAACAATGAGCGTCTGTACATTTGTGCATTGATATTTTGAGTGAAAGGGCTACCTTTTTATGATCCTATTTGAGATTTTAGAAAGTGTGTTTCTGATGTAGAAGCTGATCTGTTTTAAAGCGGAGACGATAAGCTATGACGAGAGTCAGAAAAGAAAGATTTTTTGTGTTATTAAAAAATATTTAAAAAATGATAGTATAACTAGAGTGATGTATAACATAAATACAGACACATGTACAGTGTATTCAGAAATTATTCAGACCCCTTCTATTTTCACTTTTATTTTATTTAGCACTTTTAACCCTTTCGCTGCTGAGGCATTTCCCGCCTGTGTGCTGAGCTCATTTTTACCGGTTTCGCTCATCATGTTTAAACGCGTTTTGAAGCCATATTTTATTGTATAACCCAGACATGTTATATATCGTTCTTTCCGGCAGACTCGGAAGATTCATAATATGTCATTATTATATGTATACGTCATGTCCTGTCTGTATATTATAACAAAAAACGCAATAAAATTAGAATTTTCAATAATTTACAATGTGTAAAGTGTTTTTTTTTCACATTTTAACATGCAAGCAATTGCGGTTATATTTTCTATGAGTTGCGCTTGTTAAAAAAATTAGAAATGGGGGACTTGTTAAATTTTTTGGGGGGAGAATGACACGATTTTTAACAAACGCACCCCATACAAAAATCTTTAGTGCAGCATCATTGTTCACATTATAATTGAAATAGGAACAATAATATTGCTGCATTAACAAAACAAAACGTATTTTATTTGTTTTAAAAAAAATTATTTTCATTTTTATTTTTTTTGTTAACTTTTAACATCATCATGTTTGTATCATTGGAAAGGCCATGCTCTGGCCGATCCAACGATACCAAACATTAACACTTAGCTGCCAAGGATCAGGAGATAGGGGGCTCATTGGTACCCCTATCTCCACCATTGGTGGCAGCTAGGGGTTAACTCCAGAACTGACATCATCGCACTATGCACGATGACGCCAGTCGTCAGAGGGAGATCCCAGAGGCTTGGCCGACATCCAAGATGTCGGCCAGCTCTGGGAAAGCATCGTGATTTGGCGCCTTTCGGCGCCGAATCACAATCCGGACCCCAAGGGGTTAAAGCCAGCCACTGTTTGGAAGGGCAGGCTGTACCCTTCCAAATGGTGCCTTCCTTTTACCGCTGCCCTAAACCGAACGGGAGGGAGAGAGGTCCAAAGGACCCTCCCCCCTCTCTTTCAGGCACCTTCCCCGCACTCATGGGGGCGGGGCGCCTGAAATAGATGTCATCACGCTAACATGATGACATCTATTGTCCCCGTCGGGGTCCCGGAGTGCTGGGCTGACATCCAAGATGTCAGCTCGCACCGGGGGGACGCAGCAATCGGCCGGAATCCCGGCTGATTGCTGCCTCCTGTCTGTGCTAGGATGCACTCAGCATGTCCATAGCACAGGAGAACCAATTCAGAAAATGACAAACTTGCCACCGAAGGGCACTGAACAGTGAATTTCCCCGTACGGTGCAATTTCGTGGCAGTTCGTCTATTCAGAAAGCTGTCAATTCACCAAATACTGGCAAATTGGCAGCAAAATACAGTGCAGTTCACTGCAATTTGATGACCTTCAGCGACAGTGAAATTGTCCCACAGAGAAGTAACAGTTAATCTACTCAGAGAACACCAAACTGCACCGAAGTGTCGGCAATATGCCCTGATTTTTGGTAATTCGGTTCAACAGGCGAATCCCGTAGGATTGAAAGTAAAACAATATTATCGTTTTTATTTTTTGGATTCCATCGTGTATTCTTTTAATTTTCACCTTTTAACCTTTTTATTTATTTATTTACTGGAATTTTTTGTATTTTTTTTTAAAAAAAAATCTTAGTTGAAATTTTTGATTCCCGCTTTTTTTCGTTAATTCGGAAACGAAAAAAAATAACCCACAGTGATATTCATCTGAGTTTGTATTCGGAACGAAACGAAATGCACATGTCCACCTTGACACACTGCAAAAAACATTCAGGAATGCTTTGAGGAACATTACAAAGATTTCAAGGTGTTTCCTCGGCCTCCAAATTCCCCAGATCTCAATCCGACTGAGTATCTGTGGGATGTGCTGGAACACCGAAACAAATCCATGGAGGTCCCACCTCACAACTACAGGACTTAAAGGATCTGCTGCTGCTGTCTTGGTGCCAGATACCACAGGACACTTTCAGTAGGGATGTGCGTTTCGGGTTTCGGAATTTCGGAATTTTCACGAAATTTCCCGATTCGTGCATTCGGATTCGGCCGATTTTCCGAAAATTTTCAGATCCGAAAACGGCAGATACGAGAAAATTTCCGAAACGAAACGAAAATTTGTTCGGAATTTTCGAATGGACTAGAAATGTGTAAAATCGAAAAATCCTTTTCGTTCCATTCGTAATTTCGGCTCCATTCCTGATTTCGGTTCCATTTCAGTAATTTCGGACAACGTATTTTTTGGTTATATCGCTGATTCTGTAATTTTGTATCATTCCCATCTCAATGTATCCTTCCTGGAAAACCAGAGAAATCTCAATGTATCCTTCTTGTGAAACCAGAGAAATCTCAATGTATCCTTCCTGGAAAACCAGAGAAATCTCAATGTATCCTTTCTGGAAAACCAGAGAAATCTCAATGTATCCTTCGTGTAAAACCAGAGAAATCTCAATGTATCCTTCGTGTAAAACCAGAGAAATCTCAATGTATCCTTCCTGGAAAACCAGAGAAATCTCAATGTATCCTTCCCGGGAAACCAGAGAAATCTCAATGTATCCTTCTTGTAAAACACGAGAAATCTCAATGGCAGAATTATCGTATCGACAGAAATATCGGATCCGAAAAACCATTAGTTTACGTCAAAACGAATAGACACTTTGAAACGAGGAGAACAGACGTTCCGAAAAACACGAAAAACTAAACGAAAACTAAACGAACGGAAATCGGCCGAAACGAGATGAAACGAAAATTTACAAAATCCGAACAAACCAAACCGAATCGAACCGAAAAAAAAATCGGTGCACAAGTCTAACTTTCAGAGGTCTTGTGAAGTCCATGCCTCGATGCAACAGATCTGATTTGCAGCACAATGGGGACCTACACAATACTGGGCAGGTGGTTTTAATGTTGTGGCTGATTAGTGTATTATTCCAGTGTTAACAGATTGTACAGCATGGCATTCTACTAGTTGTGCGTCATTAATATTTGAAGTGCCATAATGTCAGCATTAATTGCTTTCATATAAATGGAACTCCATTCCTCTGTTAGTTCATGTCACTCGACATTCCAGGAAATATACATTTTGTTTGAAATGTATCTGATAAACATTATAAAGCTGCAGATCAAGGGACAACAGAGCTCGTCTGTCTATTCAAACTTTGACAGAACCGACGTGAAACATAACTGAAGACAATGTGTGTTTTACATGTGAGTGACAAATAGCAGTTACTCTTTTCGTGGCACGCGCCAAACACCCACTTCTTATATCATTACCAGCAGACAGTCTGAAATAGCAAGTCATGTGATCCGTGGGGATGTTTGGGTGAATAGATGATGCAGTACTAAATATAATATATAATATATATATATATAATATAAAACTCACTTATATGTCCTTACATACATTTCTTTTTGGTGCATAGAGAAAAGTGACACGTGCCGTGTGTATCATGGGTTCTGATGTGTGTGACACTGTTTCTTGCATCCGTTATTCTTGCTCTGGATTGCGGATGTGGGATGTACTCATTGATCCATTGATGGGTGGAATGTAGGCTTTCCATGAGTGCTCTTCAGTTTTCTCAGTGTTAAAGTGCACCACTGCCTGTTAGAGATTTTTGATATGTGTTTTGCTGCAGCTTAATCAATCCAGTAAACCTTTATATTTTACAACTTCCAGTGGAGTTTTGTGAGTTTTTGTAGCTTCTAATCTGCCTGCTCTTTTCCTGCAGGCAGCCATGTTTTTTGTGTCCTCTCTTTCGTGGGAGGGATTCAATATCTAAGCTCTGTGATTGTACAGTTCAGCTCAGGAATGGCTCGGGATGGGGTGTTCAGATAGCAAGGATGCTTCTAATTAGGCATGGGCTGAACACCCCCATGTTTGGTTCACATTCGAACTCGAACATTTGAAAAAGTTTGAATTTGAACGCGAACACGATTCGAACGCAATGCAAGTCAATGGGGCTCGAACATTCGAAAATCAAGGTGCCCTCCAAGAGGGCATATATGCAAGATATTGGTCATAAAAGGTGTATGGGGGTTCGGGTACTGCCCTGGGGGACAGGAAACAATAAAAACAATTTTTTTTAAAAAAGCGTTTTTAACAAAAAAACTTTTTTTTGAGCCATTTCACCGCAAATTTTTACCACTTTTGCTCATGTTTAACCACTTGGCTGCTATGGACGCGCTCAGCGCGTCCAGCCAAGTGGTTCTCCTGTGCTATGGACACGCTGAGCGCGTCCGAGCACAGGAGGCAGCAATCCGCCAGATTACGGTGGATCGCTGCGCCCCCCCGGTGCGGGCTGACATCTTGGATGTCATCTTGTCCGGCGGGGACATTAGAAACATAGAAACATAGAAAAATGTCGGCAGATAAGAACCTTTCGGCCCATCTAGTCTGCCCAATTACATGGATACTTGACCTGGATTTATCTTTTGTTTAGGATAGCCTTATGCCTATCCCATGCTTGCTTAAATTCAATTACTGTTTTGGCCTCTACCACTTCAACTGGAAGACTCGATGACATCTAATTCAGGCGCCCCCCCGCATGTGCGGAGGAGGCGCCTGAAAGGGAGGGGGGGTCCTTCGGACCTCTCTCCCTCCCGATCGCCGGGGAGCAGGGAGTTAATACAGGCACCGCTGGCTGTCATTAACCCCTGGGGAGCCGGATCACGAATCGGCGCTGAAAAGCGCCAGTTCATGATCCTTTCCCGGAGCTGGCCGACATCTTGGATGTCGGCCAAGCCTCCGGGAACTCCCCCTGAGGACTGGCATCATCGTGCATAGCACGATGACGCCAGTCCTGGCGTTAACCCCTAGCTGCCACCAACGGTGGAGATAGGGGTTCATTGGAACCCCCTATCTCCCAATCCGTGGCAGCTAGGGGTTAAAGTTTGGTACTGTTGGATCGGCCAGAGCATGTTTTTTTAAAAAAAATAAAAATAAAAAATAAAAATAAAAAAATATTTTTAAAAAAAATTCTAAAAAAAACCACAAACGAGTTTTTGTTTTTTTTTGGTTTGTTAACCCCTTATCGCTGCAGGGCGTTCCATGCCATCCTGCATTTGGCGGGCTTTAACGCCGCAGGACGGCATGGAACGTCCTCGGCGTTAGGAGCCCAGCCAGCGGTAATACCTCCCCGGCAGCTCCCACGCAGATCTGGGAGCCCTCTATCTCCCCATCGATCTCCCCTCTATCTCCCCACCTATCCCTCTATCTTCCCATCGCCGGGTGCTACAAGGCTGTGGCCAGCATCGCTGGAACGGTCACAGCCTGACCTTTCCAGCGATGTATGGGGGTTAACCCATGAGTTGCCAGGTCGCGACCGGGCACTAATTTGTGCCCGATCGCGGCCTATTTCCGGTGGGGGCCACCATCTTGGATGGCAGCCCCCACCTCTGGGTCCCCCCCGCGTCAACTGTTTCATCGCGCCATGCGCGATGATGTCAGTTAACTGGGGAAGCCCCTAGCTGCAAAGGGATTTCCTAAGGAAATCCCATGCAGGAGATAAAGGGGTTCAAAGAACCCCCCTATCTCCTGATCGGTGGCAGCTAGGGGGTCATGCCTGATAACGATGGAAAGGTCTGAGCATGGCCTTTCCAACGATATCAAACATGACAATGAAAAAAGTAAAATAAAAGTGTATAAAAATAAAAAAACAATTAATTAATTAAAAAATACGTGCTTTTTTTTTGATGCAGCATTATTGTTCACATTTCAATTATAATGTGAACAATGATGCTACACCAATGATTTTTTTTGGGGGGGGGTTTAGCTAAAATCACGTAATTTCTCCCCCCCCCCCAAAAAAAAGGGTTCCCAAGTCTACCCCATAGAATATAACCGCAAAGGATCGGATAATAAAATGTGAAAAAAAAAACACTTTACACACTGTGGATGATTGAAATTTTATTGAAAATTCTAATTTTTTTACATTTTTTGTTATAGCATTCTGGCAGGACATGACGTTTATATATAATTATGATATATTATTAATCTGCCGAGTCTACCGGAAAGAACGATATATAATTTGTCTGGGTGGTATAATAATATGTGACTTAAAACCGCGTTTAAACATGATGAGCAAAAACTTCAGCAAACTTCACTTCCGAAAAGAGCCCCGAAGTTGTAAAATTACTCCCGTCCTTAAGGGGTTAATGCAGCAATATTGTTCCCATTTCAATTATAATGTGAACAATGATGCTGCACTAACAAGCGCACCCCATACAAAATATAACCGCAATTGCTCACATGTTAAAATGTGAAAAAGAAACACTTTACACGTTGTAAATTATTGAAAATTCATATTTTATTGCATTTTTTGTTATAATATACAGACAGGTCATGACGTATACATATAATAATGACATATTATGAATCTGCTGAGTCTGACGGAAAGAACGATATATAATATGTCTGGGTCATATACTAAAATAAGGCTTCAAAATGCGTTTAAACATGATGAGCGAAACCGGTAAAAATGAGCTCAGCACAGAGGCGTGAAACGCCTCAGCAGCGAAAGGGTTAAACGCAATTTGAAGCCATGGGAAATGTTTGAGCAACAATGATTGGGAAAAATTATGATCTTAATGCAAACGTTAAAGCTCACTTGAGTGAGCATTAACATTTGCTGCGGCGTTCACCGCATATTTGTAACGATTCCCCAGGACAGACCTGGTAGGATCCCTGGTAACAGACCTCTAACCCTCCGATCCTTAGGATGGTCGGGACTCGGGACCACTAAACCTAACCTCTAGCAGCCACACAGCCCAGGGAGACAGCACCAACAATATACACCACAGACTGAGATCAATATATGTTTGTACTGCGCTATAGTATATGGCAGGATGGAAGTGCACCAGCAGTAGCAAGCAGCGGAATATACCAGACAGGGGCGCTGAGCGAGAGTAGTTATTATAACAAAACTGGGTCAGCAACGTTTAGGCACTTGTACTGCGCTACTGTATATGGTGAGAATCAGCGCACACCAGTAGCAACAGGAGGTAAACAGAACAGGCAGGGAGTACACAGAGAATAGTCAAATGGCAGGCAAAGCCGTCAACAGATCGGGTTCTCAGAACAAGCAGGGTAAGTAACAAGTATACAAACTGATTCGGTAATCTAGCGATGCGGGAATGAAATTCCATGGCAAGGCGAGGTGTAAGCGCACGCTCCTGATTTAAAGGTCCCGGCGGCTCCGTGTCATCACGCCGCGCCCTGCCCCCTGATCACTCACAGCTGCGCGGGATGCCACTGGAGCTCCTGGCAATAGGCCAGCTGGTGGCACCAATGCGTCCGGGGGCCCCCGATCACCACCCGGGCCCTGGATGTCACAATATTACAATCCAAACGCAAACGAGTTAAGTAACCAAGTTTGTAAGAAGAATAATTAATGCAGCATATGAATCCTCACACTGCCGCGCAGCACCTCTACAGTCTGGCGCTAGCTTTAACCGGCACGCTGTGTGCAGTTTCTGAGAAGATACACTACTAGTGTAGTGAGGAAGCCGGCTACGCATTTTGCATTGCTCCCTCTACACTAATAGCGTATCGTCTCAGCGCGCCGGTGTATGCAGCGTCTAACAGTGTGGGAGACGGGAGGCTGCGCTTGTTGGTGGATCCAGGAGTCAGGTGAGCAATAGAAAGAAAAAAAGTTTTATTTTATGTTCCTTGGGACATTTAAAAATGTCCTCGGATTTAATTTTTCTTTAGAAATGTGTCGCCTTACCTTAGCCTGGTGGTCAGTCAGTGGAGGCTCCCTGGATCCTGGTTGTGGGGGGGGGGGTCTGCCGTGGCCGCAGGTGCAGTGGCTCCATCCCTGCGCCACCTCTCTGCCACATGCACCCAGCCGGCCTGCCCGCACAGTTGCAGCTCTGTCATCCGGCGGCTGCATGCTCCTCAAGGGATCCTTGCGAGGCCCCGGCGGGCTGCCCTCTACAGTGCCTGATTAGAGGGCCTCGTCTGCCTTATGTTTTAGCAACAAGATTGTTTTATCCCATAGGCTTCAATGTTAAAAATATTTCTATTTTAATTCAATATCTAATAAACCGTTGCTTATAATATTCTGCAGTAAAGAGTCTCTTTATTTTTGGATTTTTTAGCATTTCTTAAAATTCAAAATTATTTTATTTTTTTCGAACTTTTTGCGAACGGCCTGAAAAGTTCGAACTTCGTGAACTTTCAAAAAGCCGATGTTCGATGCGAACATCGAACCGATTCGAACCGGCAGCCCATCCCTACTTCTAATATTAACTCTGAAGGGTTGAAAAGTGGGTTTTTTTTTCTTATCCTACTGCTTACCTGAAATGTAAACACACACAAACCCACGGACAAACACATATTTTAATATATCCCACTCCTTTTCTTCCATAAATATATTTTTTTATACAGGAAGAAATATTTGGGAATATTCTCAATGTATTTTACATAGTTACATAGTTACATAGTTATATAGGCTGAAAAAAGACATGCGTCCATCGGGTTCAGCCTCTCCCACATAACCTACTGCTGTTGATCCAAAAGAAGGCAAAAAACCCAGTCTGAATGCTTGCCAATATGCAACATACTGGGAAAAATTCCTTCTTGACCCCAGAATGGCAGTCAGATTTCTCCTTGGATCAAGAAGCTTTTACCCACATATTAAATATTATAACCCTTAATATTCTGTGTCTGCAGGAAGTCATCCAGTCGTTTTTTAAAAGTCTGTACAGACTCTGACCCAACCACCTCAACAGGCAGAGAATTCCACAGCTTGATTGTTCTCACCGTAAAATAACCCTTCCTATGCTTTAAGCTAAATTTTCTTTCTTCCAGTCTAAATGGATGACCCCTTGTCCTATGTATAGTCCTGTTAATGAATAGGTTATCAGACAATGGTTGATAATGGCCCCGTATATATTTATATAAGGTTATCAGATCCCCTCTAAGGCGCCTTTTCTCTAAACTAAACAGGTTTAAGCTTGTTAGTCTTTCCTCATAACTTAACCCTTCCATCCCCTTATTAATTTAGTTGCCCGTCTCTGCACTTTTTCTAACGATATAATATCTTTTTTTAAGACAGGTGCCCAAAATTGCACGGCATATTCAAGGTGCGGCCTGACCATTGATTTATACAGAGGCAAAATTATGTTTTCATCCCGTGAGTGAACTCCCCTTTTAATGCATGCCAGTACTTTGCTGGCCTTGGCGGCTGCTGTTTGACATTGCACATTGTTACTTAGTTTGAAGTCTATGATTATTCCCAAATCCTTCTCCTGCTTGGATTTTCCTAACTCCGTACCATTTAGGGTATAAATTGTTTGTGTGTTCTTCACTCCAAAGTGCATAACTTTACATTTATCTAGATTAAATTCATCTGCCATTTAAGTGCCCAGTCCCCCAATATATCTAAATCCCTCTGCAGCGAAGTAACATCCTGCTCACATTGTATTACTTTTCCTAGCTTTGTGTCATCTGCAAACACTGATACATGACTTTCAATGCCTATCTCAAGGTCATTTATAAATAAATTGAATAGTATTTGGTCCTATAACAGACCCCTGAGGGACACCACTTACCACTGGTGTCCATCTTGAAAATGTACCATTTATGACCACTCTCTGTACCCTATCTTTTAGCCAGTTTTCTATCCAAGAACAAGTATTTTCATCTAGACCATTTTTTCTTAATTTAAGTAGTAACCTTTTGTGTGGAACTGTGTCGAAAGCTTTGGCAAAATCTAAGTAAATCACATCCACTGCGACCCCCTGATCTATACTTCTACTTACTTCCTCATAGAACGTAATTAGGTTAGTCTGACATGATCTGTGTTTCATGAAACCATGCTGATTTTTGCCAATTACATTATACCTCCCAATAAATTCCTGAATATTATCCCTTAGTAACCCCTCAAATACTTTCCAGCCACAGATGTTAAGCTCACAGGTCTATAATTCCCAGGCACAAATTTTAAACCTTTCTTAAATATAGGGACACGTCAGCTTTTCTCCAATCCTCTGGTACTATTCCTGAAAGAAAAGAATCTTGAAAGATTAAGAACAGAGGTTTACATATTTCAACACATAGCTCTCTTAGTACTCGCGGGTGAATTCCATCTGGCCCTGGGGCTTTATAACATTCACATTGTTTAATTTGTGTAAAACCTTGTCCTGAGTCAACCAGTCACTTTGTATTAGTAAGTTTTTATTAATGAATTTCATGTCTCCTGTTATAGGTTTCTCTTTGATAAATACTGAAGAAAAATAATCATTTAAAATTTCTGCCTTATCCTGATCTTCAGTTAACAATAACCCTGACTCAGATTTTAGTGAACCTACATTTTCACTCTTGGGTTTTTTAGAATTTATGTACCTAAAGAATCTTTTAGGGTTGGTCTTGCTCTCTTTGGCTATTTCTTTTTCATTTTCTAGTTTAGCCCATCTAATCGCATTTTTACATGCTTTATTGGCTGCCCTATATGCTTTATAGGATGCCTCAGATTTATCAAATTTAAAAGCTTTAAATGCCTTCTTTTTATTTTTCATTTCCTTAGTTACCTTCCTACTAAGCCACATTGGTTTCAGTCTGTTTCTTTTATATTTATTAACCAGTGGAATATATTGTGACGTGTACTTTTCTAGTGTTAGTTTAAAGATATTCCACTTATCCTCAGTGTTTTTCCCGTGAAAGAGTTTCTGCCAGTCAATGACATTGAGAGCTTCCTTTATTTTAATAAAGTTGGCCTTTTTAAAATTATATATTTTAGCATGCCCCTTATGAATGTGTTTTTGAGTTTATTTCAAAAGTCACCATGTTATGGTCGCTGTTTCCCAACTGTTCTTTTACATTAATATTTGAGAAAAGATCCACATTATTTGTTATAACCAGGTCCAGACAGTTATCCTCTCTAGTTGGTGTTTCTACCAGTTGTGACATGAAGGTATCATTTAAAATGTTCAGGAACCGGATTCCCTTTGCTGAATTACTAGTCCCACTATCCCAATTTATGTCCGGGTAATTAAAATCTCCAATAATTAAAGTGCTGCCATGATGTGCAGCCTTCCTAATTTGCTCTAACAGTTGTTCTTCCTCATCATTATCTATATTAGGTGGTTTATAGCATATGCCAACCAATAATTGACTTCCCTGTTTATTCCCCAACAAAATATTTACCCATAAGGATTCCACATTTCCCTCATCACTTTCCAGTTGTGTAATATTAGGCTTTAAATCCTGATTTACATATAAACACACTCCACCCCCTTTCTTATGTTTCCTATCCTTTCTAAACAATGTATAACCGTTTAAGTTTACAGCCCAGTCATGCGTTTCGTCCCACCATGTTTCTGTTATTCCTATAATGTCGTATTGCTTAGTGTATGCTATTGCTCTAGTTCCCCCATCTTGTTATTGAGGCTCCTTGCATTAGCAAGCATACATTTAATGTTGTCTCTACCCACACATGCTGAATGCGACTTTACATTACATGCCTCCACTGTTCTGACATTACCATCCCCCCGGCTCCACCCCCTTAGTCTGAACTGAAACCCTTCCGCTATCTGCTCTGTCTCCATTTTGTAAGATACTGTATCCCTCCCCCCTTCCACTAGTTTAAAGTCTCCTCCAACCTTTTAACCATCCTCTCCCCTAGCACAGCAGACCCTCTTCCATTCAGGTGCAATCTATCACAACTATACAGATTGTACCCCAGTGCAAAATGAGCCCAGTGCTCTAAAAACCCAAAGCCCTCCTTCCTGCACCAAGCTTTAAGCCACGCATTGACCTCCCTAATCTCCCTCTGCCTTTCCACTGTAGCACGTGGCACAGGTAGGATCTCAGAAAATACTACCTTGGAGGACCTCTTCTTCAGTTTACTTCCTAATTCCCTGAAATCATTCTTCAGGTCCTTCCATCTTCCGCTTACTTTGTCATTGGTACCAATATGGACCATGACAGCTGGGTCATCTCCAGCCCCTCCCAATAATCTATCAACTCTGTCAACCACATGCCTAACACGGGCACCCGGCAGACAGCAAACTGTCCGGTTAAGGCGATCAGTGCGACAGATTACCCTGTCTACTCTCTTAATAATAGAGTCCCCTACCACCACAACCTGTCTAGGCTTACTTGCCCTCTTTATCCCTCCCTTACTTGGTGGGCTGATCCCCCGGCTGTTAGAGGGAGCAGCCTCCAGTACTGCTACACCTGAGCTGCTGCACCCAACATCTTCGCTCAAGGGGGCAAATCTGTTGGTGTGCGCAAGATCAGGACTAGCCAACCTTTTCCTCTTCCCTCCCCCCTGCTACCACGTGTCACTGACACCCAGCTACCAACCTGTTCCCCGGTTAACTCCACTCCTCCCACACCCTAGATTCCTCAACTATACTTTGCTCCGTGAGAAGCAGGCTCCTTTCAAGATTGTCAATCTGCCTCAGTGTTACGATGTGCCCTTCCAGATCTCCAATACGAGCTTCCAGAAGAGCTACACGTTCACACTTGCTACAGAGATATGGACCCTGGAAGGATTCCTCCAGACATGCATACATGCAGCAGGATGTGCACTGGGTCAAACCTTCAAGCTTGCTAACACTCATACCCAAAACAAGATAACAAATATATAAACAACAATTGATACCTGTTATTTAAACTCCTGTTTTTAACTCCACTTGAAAATAGCCCACTTAAAAGTAGACCACCTCAAGCCCCTGTAAGCAAGCTCAGTGAGTTGCCCCTGAGATTATGTAGCCATACAAGTGAAATCACCTGACAGGCTACACGCCCCCAATTAACAAGTCACCAGCCACCCAGGGAAAAAAAACAACCAAAAAGCACAACAGAGAAAAAAAAAACAGCAGAAAAAAAAAAAAAAAAAGAGAAATTAAATTGACAAATAAACCAGAGGTTTCTCTCCCTCTAAAGATACAAACCAGACCAGTACAGGTAGAATTCCTGTTTTTAACTCCACTTGAAAATAGCCCACTTAAAAGTAGACCACCTCAAGCCCCTGTAAGCATTTCTTACTGTAACAACATATTTAGCAGGCAGACGTCGCCATCTGCTGGCCAGAAGAGTTTACTGCAGTTCGGGGCTCCATGTAGGATCAGCTGGGGAGCTGTCAGTCAGAGACATTCCCCAGTTGGTTTTAAAAAGTGTTAGCACCTTGGGCATCATGCTCATTGTGCTAAAAAATTAGAGGCACCTACTGAAGCCCAAATGATATTACTTTGCAAAAAACAAATTTAATTTATAAAGACACTGCATAGAGCCCAGATCCAGATGTTACCAAAATCTTGGGCTGCTGAGACTGATTGTGTATACACAGTCATGGTAATTAAGGGGTTACGTGGGGTCTACAGTTTTACATTTACCTCAATCACTCTTTCTTCTCAATGTATTATATCTCACATGTTCCCCAAGCGGCTCCGCTCCATTATAAGGATGTATCTTCTCTTTTTTTTGTGGTAACATTCACATTGCAGTCCTTTTTTCTTCTCTTTTGTTGGAAAAGAAACACAACTTTAATGTGCATTAAAATGACTTACCTTAACTTGTGATAGGAAAATGAAATATAAGAGCAGAACCATTACTCCTCAGCAGAGCCGTCATAGAATGAATAAAACTTTCAATATTAAATAGGTCAGATGCTGAACCCAAATTAGTATGCCAGCGCGGTACAAATGAAAAAAAGAAATATAAAGAAGCCGGATAATTCACCAACTCCCTAAACATCTAAAATGCAAACCCGAAAGTCTATAGTGTATTTCCTTTAATGGTAGCTTTTCATCATAGTTTTACAAAACTGCTTGAAAATCCACTCAGTGCCAGAAGAGAAAGCTTGAAATGTTTCACAAGGATCACTTTATCATGCCTGAAGCTGATTGTAGATTTGTCATAATGTCTCTTCTACAATATTCCCAGTGTCACACGACGCGTTCTGCTTTATCGTCAGCCCCCAACGCAATGCAGTTCAGACAAAAGCATGGCTAACCTGTAAACATGAACCTTTCTGCTTAATATGTGGTAGGCTTGTGCACCGATTTTTTTTCGGTTCGATTCGATTTTTCGGATTTTTAAACTGTTCGATTCGGCTCGTTTCGACCGATTTCTATTTCGATTAAGTTCGGCTTGACTCGTTTTTCGTGTACATTTTTTTTCTCGGAATTTCGACCGTTTTTCGTATTTTCGTGTCACTTAGCTCGTTTTTGTATCGACTTTTCGTATTTTCGAAAATTTTCGTTTTTCGGAATTGTAAATGTTTTCGGAATATCGACCATTTTTCGTATTTTCGTGTCACTTTGCTCATTTTTTGTATCGACTTTTCGTGATTTCGGAAATTTTCGTTTTTTTGGAACATCTGTTCTCCTCGTTTCAAAGCAATAAATTTCGATTTGACACATTTCAAGTACATTCGAAAATTCCGAAAATATTTCGTTTCGGCTCGGAAAACTTTTCGGATCTGCCATTTTCGGATCTAAAAATTTTCGGAAAATCGGCCGCATCCGAAAACACGAATCGGGAAATTTCGTGAAAATTCACGAAATTCCGAAACCCGAAACGCACATCCCTAATATGTGGGATTTGTTATTTTGTCCATTTTTCGCGATGTTGCTCTATGCTTGTTCAAGTTAGAATTTCACATACGTAAAACGAGAACCAATGTATTGATTGCGTCAGGATTTCGACATTTTAGGATATAAAATACAAGAATTGTTGGCAACTCGAGCAAGAAAAATGCAGTTATTATTATTATCATCATCATCATCATCATCATTTATATAGCGCCATCAGTCTCTTCAGCGTTTTCCAATAACCAATGGGAACAAAACACAGACAAACATAGGACAGAGACAAGAGGTGTAAAGGGCCCTGTTCATAGGCGCTTACAATCTAGACCAGTGGTTCCCAACCGCGGGCCTCAAGTCCCCCTAACAGGACAGGTTTTAAGGATCACCTTGGGGAAATGCAGACTGAATCCTGCAATCACTGAGCAGCAAATCATTTCACCTGTGCTGCGCTTCAGATATCTGGCAAACCTGGCCTGTTGGGGGTACTTGAGGACCACGGTTGGGGACCACTGTTCTAGAGGGATTGAGGTGAAGGAAGACACTAGTTTTATTGATTGTCAGGATCACTAGTGCCAGTGTTTCAGGAACGGAGGGGCCATGGAAGTGACATCTAACATGGATGTTTGGGTGCATGAGGAGAGGGACTGGTTGGCATTAGAGGTGTGCATTCGTTTTGTAACGAATCTCAATTAGTTTGAAAATTCGTTAATTCATATTTCGGAGGTACCTCCGAAATAACGAATTAATTTCATCCGAATATAAAATGAAAACGAAACCTTATATGACGAAATTGATTCGTTATACTATTTCACGAGAGAACCATTGATTGAATGATTCTTCTATGCACACTGCAGTGAAACGGTAATTTAACCCTAGCTTGCCTTTTAACGCTCAAGTTTAACCCTAATCTAACAGTAATTGAGCAGGATTTATTGGCTTTTTTTAGTGATCCTAAACTTCGAATCGATCCCAAATTACAAATGAAATTATCAAGCGAATCAGTTTTGTTTTATGATTTCACAAAGCATCCCGTCCCTGTCAATTGGCTGTGGTGCTGAATCTGTTGTATTCAGCACCACAGGCCAATAGACAGCTCGACGTTTAACCTCATGTTTAACCCTAATCTAACAGTAATTGAGCAGGATTTGATTTATTGGGTTTTTCTTTTTTAGTGATCCAAAATTCAAATCGATCCCAAATTACAAACAAAAATATGAAACAAAATTATTTTCAGAAGAAACTTAACAAAATTTTTCAGCTGTGCACACCTCTAGTTGGCATCAGTAATGTGGTACTCTAATCTGAAGGGATGGGTTTTGATGGATTTCTTGAGGACTTGAAGATTAACGGAGGATCTGATCGGGTGAGGTAGGTCATTCCACAGAACCAGAGCTGCCCTTGAGAAGACATGGCAGTGTCGGTGTAGACAGAGGACAGGTGCAGGCTGCTAACTGACCAGAGTGATCTAGAAGGAACGTGCTTGTGGAGTAATGAAAACATGTAAGGAGGAGTTGAGTTATTGAGCGATTTGAACGTGAGCGTCAGTATTTTAAACTGTATCCTGAAATGTAGAGGAAGCCAATGGAGGGACCGGCAGAGGGGGGAGGTACGTGAGGTGTGTCTGGTGAGAAAAATAAGCCTGGCAGCTGCATTCATTACAGATTGCAAAGGGGCAATACGGGTGTTAGGGGGGCCAATAAGTAACGAGTTACAGTAATCAAGTCATGATATAATGAGCTCATGAGTCAGCACCTTTTTAATTTCAGAAAAGGGCGGACGCAGTTGTTAAATATAGTGGCCTGTAGTACTTTCCAGGAAGAGCAGTGTACAATGGTAGAAGAATGGATTTGAGCACATACCAAAAAATGCTTGGTCCACTAGAGCAACCAAAGACTAAATACCCTTTTCTCAAAGCATCACATCTCTTGTAAAAAGAGTACATAGCCCCAAAATGTTTGCTGTATCTCAATATCTTAAAAAGCTGCATGGACTGCCTTTAGAAGCCCTAATGTGAGATTGAAAACCTGAATACAAGCTTGAGGCTCGGGTCAGACGAGCGCAGTGTTCACGTCCGTGTTGCTGCACATTTTAACGTCCGTGGTAGCATACAATTATGATCAATAGAGACCACATGCGAAGTACGTCTGCACTTCTGTGCGGACGCACAACGGATGCGGCAAACGGACGCAAGTTAGGCAAGAACGTAAATCCGCTAGAACGGACGCACAGAGTGTGCTGCGTCCGCAACGTCCGCATAGCTTTGTGAGTGATGGAACGAAGTCAGACGCACTGCATTTTAGGGATAGACTGATATCATTTTTTCAGGGCCGATACCGATACAGATTATCGGCAGGTTTTCTGGCCGATAGCCGATATTTGATGCCGATATTCTGTAAATTTAAAGTTCTGAAAAAAAACAGAACAAATCTGACTATGCCATGAACTCAATGGCCTAAACAACAATCTTCGTGCAAACGTTTCCACCGGTGCAAAAAAACATTTAACGCGAGGGGCAAACCCTTTACGCCGAATGCCATATTACAAAGTCAGTGCAACAAACGCACGTAATCGTCTACCGCGGGTGAACCTGCGAACCCTGCGTGAGCTTACTGTACGTCGCGCGATCTATACTTAACATTGTGCGCACAAACGCATTTGCGCGCTGGTATGCGGATGGTATTACAATCTATGCGCAGTTTGTAATGCACAGCGTTTGCGCGTATAATTTTAGCAACTCCTAAAGGCTGGTGGTAACGGCAAATCTGAACGTCCTGGCCGAAACCAAATGCACCAGCCCAAAAAAAAAAAAAATGCAGCAAATTATAGTTACACAGTCTACACATACCCAAACCAATAAAATGGAGAAGTTGCGCTTGCATGTATTATTGCTACAGCATATATGCTCAGATTGACTTGTGGTTCTTAATTCTGATTGGCTGAATTGCGTGAAAAAAAATGACAGTAAGCACACTGATTTTTGCGCGCAACGGTACTGCGTGAGCATTTGGGCGCATCCGGTTTACGCGGGTTATTGATCGGGTCAAAAACGCGTGAGGATTGTAATTCCAGCGGTGATTTGCGTACGCAAACGTTTAACGCTTGGCGCAAAACTTCACGCTTTGCGCAAGCGTTTTTGCGCAAAGATTGTAATATAGCCCAATGCGTTTAACTTCCACTTCATCTATTCAATTTAATAAGAATTTTTATTTTATTTAATCTTTTATTTTTTACAAACAATCAGACCGTGTCTTTGGCTTTTCTTAAAGATCTCTCATATGATCCTGTATGTAAGGGGTTCAGAAACCTTGGCCGTCCAAGGGTTATATTACAAAGTTATATTACAGCTCTGGTTAAGCAGTCACTTTGTAATATTGCCCCACGTTTTGGAATTACATTATTATTATTCTTTATTTATAAAGCGCCAGCATATTCCGCAGCGCTGTACAATAAGCACAGTATAGACAGGGTTACAATACATTGAACAACATTTGACAAACAGTACAGGAGATGAGGGCCCTATTCCTGTAGGAACTCACAATCTGGGAGGGTTGGGGTTGGAAACAGGAGGAGAGGACTGTAAGGTGAGAGTGATTGATGGTTGCGTCAGTGAGTTGGGTGGTAGGCTTCCCTAAATAGGAATGTTTTCAGGGAGCGTTTGAAGGAAGAGAAGTTAGGGAAAGTCTGACAGTACGAGGGAGAGCGTTCCAGAGAGTGGGGGCTGCGCGTGAGAAATCCTGCAGTCTATCATGGGAAGAGGTGATGCGGGGAGAAGCTAGGCGCAGGTCACTGTTTGACCTTAGGGAGCGGGCTGGGGTGTATTTGGTGATTAGTGAGGACAGGTAGTGGGGCGCTGAGTTAGTGAGGGTTTTGTAGGTAAGGATAAGGATTTTGAACTTAATTCTGCAGTGGATGGGGAGCCAGTGAAGGGACTCGCAGAGGGGAGCGGCAGAGACAGAGCGGCGGGTGAGGTGAATTAGCCTGGCGGAGGCGTTCAGGATGGATTGTAGGGGGAGAGGTGGGACAGAGGGAGGCCAGATAAGAGATTATTGCAATAGTCGAGTCGGGAGATTACCAGGGCGTGTATGAGTTGTTTTGTGGCGACAGCGGTAAGAAATGGCCGAATTCTGTAAATATTACGCAGTTGATATCGGCAGGAGGAGGAAAGAGACTTGATGTGGGGGATGAAGGAAAGAGCAGAGTCAAGTGTAACTCCAAGACAGCGAACTTGGTTTGATGGGGAGATGGTGATACCCTCCACCGTGATCGAGAAGTCAGGAGGTGGGGCGGCATTAGAGGGAGGAATAAGTAGGAGCTCAGTCTTTGACATGTTGATCTTTAGGTGGTGGGAGGCCATCCAGGAGGAGATGCCAGATAAACAGTCACTGACTTTGGAAAGGACAGGGGGAGAGAGATCAGGGGTAGAGAGGTAGATCTGAGTGTCATCAGCGTAGAGGTGGTAATTAAAGCCAAAGCTGTTGATGATTTTGCCCAGGGAGGAGGTGTAGATGGAAAAGAGCAGAGGACCAAGGACAGAGCCTTGAGGAACACCAACAGATAGAGGCAATGAGGAGGAGGAGTTACCAGCAAAGGACACACAGAAGGACCTGTTGGATAAATAGGAGTCAATCCAAGCAAGTGCAGTGTCACCGAGACCCAGAGAGTTGAGGGTCTGTAGAAGGAGGGGGTGGTCAACAGTGTCAAAAGCAGCCGAGAGGTCAAGCAGGATGAGAATAGAATAGTGGCCATGTTTTTTAGCAGTTAGGAGGTCGTTGGTGACTTTGGTGAGGGCAGTTTCAGTTGAGTGTAGCGGACGGAAGCCAGATTGCAGGGGGTCAAGTAGTGAATTGGAGGACAGGAAGAGGGAGAGGCGGTTGAAGACTAGTTTTTCTAAGAGCTTAGAGGTAAAGGGAAGCAGGGATACAGGACGGTAGTTGGATGGAGAGTTGGGATCTAGGGATGGTTTCTTTAGTAAAGGGGTAACTAGCGCGTGTTTGAAGGCAGATGGAAAGGAGCCAGTGGAGAGAGATAGGTGAAGATGTGTGTGAGAGCAGGGGTGAGGGAGGAGGAGAGGGGAGGAATTAGATGTGAGGGAATGGGGTCGAGCGGGCACGTGGTGAGATGTGAGGAGGACAATAAGGAATTGACTTCCTCCTCAGTGGTTGGGAGGAAGCGGCAGAGGGTGGCAGATGGGACCTGTGGGAGTGGAGGTGGCAGATAACTATCTTGTGTTGGGATGTTGCTTCTGATAGTTAAAGTTTTACTGAGGAAGTAGTCTGCCAGCTCTTGAGCGCTGAAGGCAGCTGAGGGGGGAGGTGCAGGTGGGTAGAGGAGGGTGTTGAAGGTGGACCAGAGCCGTTTAGGGTTGGAGGACAGCGTAGATATAAGAGATGAGAAGAAGGATTGTTTGGCCAAGTGGAGGGCAGAGGTGTATGACCGGAGAATAAACTTGAAGTGAACAAAATCAGCTTCAGAGCGGGATTTCCTCCAGGCACGCTCTGCGGTGCGGGAGCATCTTTGCAGGTAGCGAGTCTGGAGGGTGTGCCAGGGCTGAAGCTGGCGGCGTGGGGCCTTACAGAGTCGAAGAGGAGCAAGAGTGTCTAGAGCAGAGATAAGCGTAGTGTTGTAGTGATTAGTGGCAGCATCAGGGCAGGTAAAGGATGAGGTATGAGGGAGGTGGTGAAGTAGGTTGGAGAATTGATGGGGGTCCACAGCCTGTAGATTTCTGCGAGTGTGTGTGCGGGGTGGGGGAGCAGGGTGTTTAGGAAGTCCAGATAGGTTGAAAGAGAGAAGGTGGTGGTCAGAGATGGGGAAAGGGCGACAGTTGAACTCAGAAATGGAGCAGAGGTTGGAAAAGACAAGGTCAATAGCGTGACCATCGCGGTGGGTAGGGAGGAGGGAGGATTGTGTGAGTCCAAGGGAGGACGTGAGTGAAAGAAGTTTGGAGGCAGCAGGGGCGGAAGGATCGTCAATGGGAATGTTGAAGTCCCCGAGAACTAGGCATGGAAGATTAGAAGACAGAAAGTGAGAGAGCCAGGTAGCAAAGTGGTCAAAGAACTGGGAGGTTGGTCCCGGTGGGCGGTAGATGACTGCCACCCTGAGAGCCAGAGGAGAGAACAGGCGGATGCAGTGTGTCTCGAAGGAGGAGAAGGAGAGGGATGGGGGTGGAGGGAGATGCTGGTAGGTGCAGGTGGGAGAGAGCAGGATTCCGACCCCGCCACCATTTCTCTCACCCGGTCTGGGGGTATGGCTCAAGTGTAGACCGCATGTGAGAGAGCAGCAACGGAGGCCGTGTCAGAGGGAGTTAACCAGGTTTCAGTTAAAGCTAGGAGGTTGAAGGAGTTTGAAAGGAAGAGGTCATGGACGGCTGTGAGTTTGTTGCACACAGAGCGAGCGTTCCAGAGGGCGCAGGAGAAAGAGGACAGGCGCTGAGGGATTATGGGGATGAGGTTGCTGGGCTTGCAGGGAGGTGATTTATGTGCGATGGAGATAGGATGAGAGGGAAGTATTGGATGTGTTGTGGGGCCAGGGTTAGGGGATATGTCACCTGAAGAGAGTAGCAGCAGGAGGGTGAGAAAGAGAAGGTGGGAATGGGATTTGTGGAGTGATTGGCAGCGCGAGAGTTAGAGGGAGACCATGTTCTGAGGGAAAAAAGGAGCTCATGCGAGGCCATCATGTGGGACGAGAGGAGGGAGGGAGAGATGCAGATAGTGTAGGGGTCGGTGGTAGAGGGGCAGGAGTTCCATTTAAGGAGAAAAGTAGAAGTAAAGAGTAGAAGCGTGAGAGAAAGCATGATATAGACGAGCGTTTACCCAGAGTAAAAGTGGGCCTTGCAGTTCCTTCCTCCAGTCCCGCAACTCCAGGAAACAACTCTGTATGTCCACTTAAAAATGCCACTTGCAAATGACACTCAGAGCCTGGCTCAAAGAGCCTGGGATAGTAGTGATATAGGGCGGGCTGATTGCATTCAGGCAGTTAGAAGGTAAACACCTGAAGCTGGATGGGCTGTGTCAATAGGATAGGAGATTCACATGCTAATTAGCAAAGCAAATGGTGGAGAAAAACAAAAATAAATATAAATAAAAAATAGAAAATACCAATATGCAGGCGATCAGATGATCAGATGAGATGTGGGTGTCTGAATAATGGGTGATAATGTCTTACCAGCAAAAGTATGCAGGCGATCAGATGAGATGTGGGTGACTGTGGATGATGGGTGATAATGTCCTACCAGCAAAAGTATGCAGGCGATCAGATGAGATGTGGGTGACTGTGGATGATGGGTGATAATGTCCTACCAGCAAAAGTATGCAGGCGATCAGATGAGATGTGGGTGACTGTGGATGATGGGTGATAATGTCCTACCAGCAAAAGTATGCAGGCGATCAGATGAGATGTGGGTGACTGTGGATGATGGGTGATAATGTCCTACCAGCAAAAGTATGCAGGCGATCAGATGAGATGTGGGTGACTGTGGATGATGGGTGATAATGTCCTACCAGCAAAAGTATGCAGGCGATCAGATGAGATCTGCTATGATGCTCATCTTCTCATTAGGTTCTTGGAGCATCCTGGGAAATCCAGTTCCAAAACATCTGGAGGTCCCAGGTTGCTGGACCCTGCAGGGTAGGAAATAGACCCTGCATCTCCTGTACAGGGAATTCCCTGCCAGATGGGATGGAAGCCCCATTTCTGTTGCCATCACGCTCATGCACAATACGGTCAGTGAGCAGGGGTCATTCTGCAGTGAGGGCTTACAGCCTGATGTGGGAGAAGCCCCAGATTCGTACAGTTCTGTGGGATCTTGCGTGTCGCAGCTGCAGTGAGCAAACGTGTCCAAATATCGGCAATATCGGCAAATAAAATGCCAATACCGAAATCAGTAATTTTCTGAATATCGGCACCGATAATCGGCTAAACCGATATATCGGTCTATCCCTACTGCATTTATACGTCCAGCATTTTGACGGACAAAATGTTTTTCATATGAATTTATTTTCCCTTCTACATAAGTCAAAAAAAACCTCAGTCACAAAAACGGACTGTGTAGCCACTACTGCGTCGTCAGTCAGAAAGTACGTCTGTTGTGCACGGACGCACAGTCCGCACAGAATGCGCTCATCTGACCCTAGCCTTATAGTGTGTGGGACCTATTGGAACTCCGTTCCCTCTGCAAAAATAGTACAAAAACCTCGTGAGACCTGAGCGGCCCCACCGTAGAGCAGGCCACATGTGCTGTTGCTCGTCCTCAGGATCCTCACACCCCCCCTTTCTGTCACTATAAGTTTACAGGGTCATCCAGATGTGGACCCCTTGCTTGATGTGCCTAGAGGGTGTCAGCTATACCCTCCTGACAAGGCCTAACAAGGCCGAAACGATCGTCGGGGGTTGCTGCACCTCTCGTGCAGGGATGATGTCCTTGGCAGTCAGTACTGGCCACCCTCATTGGGTGAGAGCAGGCTGATTTGCATATGGAGCATTCGTCCCTGTAATGGCACAAGCAAGCTAAAACCTTGTGAGACCTGAGCGGCCCCACCGTGGAGCAGACCACTAGTGCTGTTGCGCGTCCTCAGGATCTTCATAAACCCCCTTTCTTTAAAAAAATAGTACAGTAACTGCGTTCCCATGTGTTCCACCTGGACTTGCACAAGTAATTTACAGTTTATTTAAGAGGTAGTGTCCCTAAATAAAAATAAATTCTTGACAAAAATGTGGGGTGACATCATGTTACTCCATAGCAATATGCATGTGCTACATCAGAAGAATAACAGTTCTAACCTTTCATGTTTTTCCTCTGAGGATCGAGTTCTCAATTATTGGAAATCCAGAACTACTAATACATTGATTATCTGGGGTGGGGGGGGGGGGGGTCACAGTGAGACCCTTGTAGTAAAGGATACATTGATGTGCGTATAGCATAGCGCGTGTAATAATATTTTTTTTTCTAGAGGAGCTCAGAACCTAAACAATAAAGGAAAACTATTCATAACATATTTTCAAGGTGAAACCAATATTCATATTCAATACGAGCATCTGGAGGCTTAGACTTTGCAGCTCTGCAGAGGGCTATTATATATTTACACACACCAAATGAATCTTTCTGGTATAGAAATCCAAAAGAGATCACCCCCCAGGGCACGATTTAATGCCATCGGCATGTAGTTTGAAAAAAAACATCAGCGAATTGTGGTGGATTTAAAAAAAAAAATCAAATCGATTCGATTGAAAAAAATGATCCAGGGATTAAAATAGAAATATGATAACGGTAAAAAAAAAATATGGCCGTTAAAACAACCGGAAAATAAAAGTATTTTCGGCCCGCTACATATCAATCTTTGATATTAACCCCTTCACTACCAAGCGATTTTTGTTGAACAAAAATGTTATCATTAAATTGAAACATGGGATGGGAAGTTATCAAATATAGGAGGAAATAGAAATTCTGCAGAGCGATTGTAATAATGTAAATTTGCTCATTTTTAATTTTTCTTGCATTCGCTTATTTATTAGAGAAACATTGTTGGAATGAAAGATTCTGAACTCTAGATGGTGCTCTTTATCTTACTCAGTGTCACACGGTGTCTGCATTATCAGCATACAGGCAGAAATGGCCTTTTTGGTCAAATACTGTCAGGGTTATTCATAAAGAATTGAAAAGTCACCGCACATTCGGTGACTTTTTGTTCTCTTCAATTCGGTGCAAATCGGCTTTCCCATTTCGGCGACCCTGCGGTGTATTCAGCAAGCACCACAGGGCTGTTGAAGTGCAGGGAAAAGCTGCCGAAAAGCTGCCGAAAACCCGGCGAATGCACGCCGAAAACCCGTAAAAACATCTGGATTAACCCGTCGAAGACGCTGGAAAAACCCGAGCAGGAGCCGATCACACGCAGCGAAGCCTCCGGAAAAAGCTGACATCGCAGATGAAGGCAGTGAATAAATTAGCAAAACAGTTTGCATGAATGATTGAAAAGTGAAACGCTGTTTGCAAAGGAACTACTGAGCGAAAATGTCTGAAATTTACATATAAGATCCAAGGAATGATAATAAAGAGGGCTGTTACAGAAAAAAGAAGTAAAGTAAAAAAAAAAATCTGACTTTTTTAAAAAAATTTAAAAAAATCCAGAAAAATGCTTAAAATATCCTAAAAAATCTATAAATAAAGAGAATCTTTACTGCAGAATAAAATAATAAATGGTTTATTAGATATTGAATTAAAACGGGAATATTTTTAACATTGAAGCCTATGGGATTCGCCTGAATAAACTTATTTCGAGAACGTGATACCGCTAGTACTGACGTACAGAGTGCGCTGCGTCCGCTAGCGGAGTGTGTGTGTGATTAGGAGACGTCAGACGCTGCTAATGTCCGGCCAACATAACGTCCAGACGCAAAAAGGGTTTTATTGATGATCCGTACAAAATCACGGACAAGAATGCGCATCGTATGACCGCTATCGCGTATTCCGTGAAAAAATACGTCCATTCGTTCGAACGCACTTTTTCACGGACAACGCGAAAAATGCGTTAGTCTGACCCTAGCCTAAAATATCCTAAAAAATCTATAAATAAAGAGACTCTTTACTGCAGAATATTATAATGAACGGTTTATTAGATATTGAATTAAAACCGGAATATTTTTAACATTGAAGCCTATGGGATTCTCCTGAATAAACCTGCCGAATTAAACCACCGAATGTCAGGGCATTTCGGGAACCTTTCACTGCTGGTTTGTGTTCTCTGAATAGCCGAAGCAGTGCTTTTTCATGCGGATTTCACTGCCCCCGAACAGGCACCGAACAGGCACTGAATGTACAGGCAATTCGCCAGGATTTGGCGTATTGCCTACACTCTGAATAGACGAATGGCCAAGAAAGGCCATAGGCTGATTTTCAGCGTTCGGTTACCTTTCTCCAGCCATTCGGATCTCTTTGAATTAGGCTTGTGCACTGATTTTTTTTTCGGTTCGATTCGGTTCGATTTGTTCGGATGTTTAAACTTTTCGATTCGGCTCGTTTCGACCGATTTCTGTTTCGATTCGGTTCGGTTCGGTTCGTTTTTCGTGTCCATTTTTTTTTCGGAATATCGACCATTTTTCGTATTTTAGTGTCACTTTGCTCGTTTTTTGTATCGACTCTTCGGAAATTTCGGAATTTTTCATTTTTTCGGAACTTCTGTTCTCCTCGTTTCAAAGTGTCTACGATAATTCTGGCGATTCTATCGTGTTTTTTTTTATTAAAGATCAAATCATGAATAGAGCAAAAATAAATTTCGATTTGACACATTTCAAGTCCATTCGAAAATTCCGAAAATATTTTGTTTCGGCTCGGAAAACTTTTCGGATCTGCCATTTTCGGATCTAAAAATTTGCGGAAAATCGGCCGCATCCGAAAACATCCGAAACCCGAAACGCACATCCCTACTTTGAATAACCCTGTGTAACTGTGATAAACATAAATTATAAAAATGGTAGGTTTCCCACTTATAGGGATTTGTAGTGATCATAATGTGATTATTAGCAATGCAGCTTCCAAGAAATACCAGCACGACATAAAAACATTATCTGTATGTGGAATAATGCCCGTTTTTACTGCTGACTCACCTCTTTCTTGCAATTGCACAGCAAATTCCCACGTCACACCTGAGCACCATTTGCGGCACGTCAGTCCTGCTACAGCACAGTGGATGCAAATTACTGTCATAGAAGATAATTGTAAAGCTAAATAATCATGGTAAAACACATATTGAATTCCTTTTTTGCTTTTTTTTTCTATTTTCACTTTTTTAAGTTTATGTTTACATTTTCTTTTATTATCATGGTCGCGCTTAAACACATTTTGCTCAATATTCGCTTATTCAAAGTATTGCAGTTTATTATCCAATCCTCATTTTTCCTGTGAAATTATGCTTAAGTAATATTTCCCTACGTCAAAAATATGTCTCAGGCTAACGTCAGAGCGCATTCTGAGCGCACTCTGCGTGCGTGCATAACGGACAGACGTACTGACGGAAGATACTGCAGACACCACACGATCCGTTTTTCTTGACGGACGTTGGAAAAAAAAGGGAATTATGGGAAATGAAATTAATATGAAAAGTGATAAAAGTTGATACATGATATGAAAAGCCATTTTGTGCGTCAAGGTGCTGGGCGTCGCAAATGCGGTCCTCTGGCTACATTCTATCACACACACACACACTAGGCGGACGTGGCGCACTCTGCATGTCCGTTCTAGCGGGTTTACGTTCTTGCCTAACTTGCGTCCGTTTGCCACGTGCGTGGTGCGTGCGCAGTTCGGTGCGGACGCACTTCGTGTGTGGGTCTCTATTGCTCATGATTCTATGCTACGACGGACGTTAAACTGTGCGGCAACACTGATGTGATCACTGCGTTCGTCTGACTCGGGCCTATCCATAAAGGTGGTGACAGTACTTTGGTCTCCAACTACCGTCCAATATCATTGCTCCCTGTAATGTCAAAAATTCTGGAAAAATGTGTCTACACTCAATTACGTGATTATTATCAATATCGGAACTATTTAACCCCAGATCAATCAGGCTTTCATCCAAATCATTCAACTACAACCGCCTTTTAAAAGTTTGTAACGATATACAAGCTGGGATGGCACAAGGAAATCTAACTGGAGCCATCTTCCTTGATTTTGCCAAGGCCTTTAACACAGTAGACCATGGCATCATATTACAAAAACTTAAGAACTCTGGTATTGGTGATAGTACATTAACCTGGTTCCAATCATATGTGTCTGATCGGTCGAAATATGTGTCCATTTCTGACAGCACTTCCCTTCCCCTCCCAGTCACGTGCGGTGTACCCCAAGGCTCGATACTCGGCCCCCTGCTATTCACAATATTCATAAATGATCTGCCCAATGTCTGCAAAGCCTCAACTGTACACATGTACGCAGACGACACCATAATCTATATCAGCAAACCAAATCTCCCACAGCTGGAGGCCGTGCTGCAAAAACAATTCACAGAGGTAGAAAAGTGGATCACAGATAACAAACTTTTTCTAAATGCTGATAAAACTGTTACAATGCTCTTTGGAACAGCACCTAAACTACACAAATTGCAAACACCCCATCTATGTGTGGGGACAAGATCAAATGACACACTGACCACAGTCACTTCACTCAAATATCTAGGTATGTGATTAGACCCAAATCTATCTTTTGGCCCCCACATCGAACTCTCATCTAAACTCTACCCCAAACTAGGTGCCCTGTACAGAAACAAATCCTGCCTGAGCCCCGCGGTAAGAAAGCAGATTGTACAACAAATGCTTATGCCAGCCATTGAATACGGAGATGTAGTGTATGCAGCCGCCCCGCAAACACACCTCCAGAAACTTACTACATTGTATAGCTCATTCTGCCCACCATTGTGACATGTTAAAGAACTAAACTGGCCGTCGCTGGAATCTAGACGCACCCTTCACCTTTCCATTTTTCCAACCTGGTGTTTAAGAGCTTTTCTGGGAAGCTACCACCCTACCTGAATAGACTGCTTCCCCCAGCAGCTCCCTCATCCTATAACCTCAGATCCAGGACCAGCACCTTACTTGCAATACCACAATACAAAAAGAAAGTGGCTCGGTCCTCCTTTTCCTACAGATCACCGCAAATATGGAATAACCTCCCAGACGCCATCAAATCTTCCCCCAATCTAAAGTCCCTTAAGAATTCCCTAAATCTCAATGTATCCTTCCTGGTAAAATCCTTTATAAATAAAATAAATAAATAAATACAGACAAAATCATGGTGAATTCCAGGTGGCAAAATTTTAAAAATAACAATATAAATAAATAAATAAACATTCACAAATTGGGAAGCTTAGAAATAGACAATAGATACAGGGTTATTCAGAGAGATCTGATCTGGCCCCGAAATGTAGGGATGAGCCGAACACCCCCCGAGTTCGGTTCGGGCCCAAACCCGAACTTCCCATATGTTCGGGCCCGAACCCGAACCCGAACTCGAACTCCATGCAAGTCAATGGGGCTGAAAATTCGGTTTTTAGAGTGCCCTCCAAGAGGGCATATATGCTAGATATTTGCCATAAAAGGTGTATGCGGGTCCGGGTAGTGCCCTGGGGGACAGGAAACAAGGACAAAAAGTTTTAAAAAAAACGTTTTTAAAGGGACAGTGAGTTTTCCATGAAATAAGGGTTAAAAATAAAAACCAAAAATTCCTTCAAATATCGTGCGTAGGAGGTCCCCATAACCTGCCCGTGAAGTGGCGGATTTCTAGGATGTATAGAAACACTTAAAAACAAAAAAATGACGTTTCAAATGACGGTAAATGCTTTTCCTTTAATCTATCCATAAACAACTGCTTGGGGTGGCAGTCTGTATGAAAAGAGGAGACATTTTCGTACACGCAGAAAAAGTTTAGTGATTTTTGGGCTAAATTATTGTGAAACGTATGCAGGCTTTGGATGAAAGTAACAATAGGTGCTTCAAAATTGGTCCTTTAGCGTCCCCAACAGTGCCGTCACACCGTAACTCCTCTGAGGATATGAATCTGATACAGGCGTCAGTGGCAGTGCACCCAAATATTGTGCTTTTGGTGCCAGGCCTGCAAGTACTATCATACAGTAACCCCTCTGTGGTATTGTGGAAGAATGCAGGGTGAGTTGAACCTTGCGGTCCTATATTAAAAAGATATGCATCTGGTTAAGGCGTCAGTGCACCCAGATATTCTGCCTTTGGTGCAAGACTGCCAGGCCAGCAAGTATCATCATACAGTAACCCCTCTGTGGTATTGTGGAAAAAAGCAGGGTTGGACAATGTGGTCCTATATTGAAAAGATATGATTCTGGTCAAGGCGTCAGTGCACCCAGATATTGTGCCTTTGGTGCCAGGCCAGCAAGTATCATCATACAGTAACCCCTCCGTAGTATTGTGGAACAATGCAGGGGTGGACCATGTGGTCCTATATTAAAAAGATATGATTCCGGTCAAGGCGTCAGTGCACCCAGATATTGTGTCTTTGGTGCCAGGCCAGCAAGTATCATCATATAGTAACCCCTCTGTAGTATTGTGGAAGAATGCAGGGGTGGACCATGTGGTCCTATATTGAAAAGATATGATTCTGGTCAAGGCATCAGTGCACCCAGATATTCTGCCTTTGGTGCAAGACTGCCAGGCCAGCAAGTATCATCATACAGTAACCCCTCTGTGGTATTGTGGAAAAAAGCAGGGTTGGACCATGTGGTCCTATATTGAAAAGATATGATTCTGGTCAAGGCATCAGTGCACCCAGATATTGTGCCTTTGGTGCCAGGCCAGCAAGTATCATCATACAGTAACCCCTCTGTGGTATTGTGGAAGAATGCAGGGGTGAACCTTGCGGTCCTATATTGAAAAGATTTTTATCTGGTAATGGGCGTCAGTGCACACAGATATTGTGCCTTTGGTGCCAGGCCAGCAAGTGTCGTCATACAGTAACCCCTCTGTGGTATTGTGGAAGAATGCAGGGGTGAACCTTGCAGTCCTCTATTGAAAAGTTTTTTAACTGGTAATGGGCGTCAGTGCACCCAGATATTGTGCCTTTGGTGCCAGGCCAGCAAGTGTCATCATACAGTAACCCCTCTGTGGTATTGTGGAAGAATGCAGGGGTGGATCATGTGGTCCTATATTGAAAAGATATGATTCTGGTCAAGGCGTCAGTGCACCCAGATATTGTGCCTTTGGTGCCAGACCAGCAAGTATCATCATACAGTAACCCCTCTGTAGTATTGTGGAAGAATGCAGGGGTGGACCATGTGGTCCTATATTGAAAAGATATGATTCTGGTCAAGGCGTCAGTGCACCCAGATATTGTGCTTTTGGTGCCAGGCCTGCAAGTGCCATCATAATACAGTAAACCCTCTGTGGTATTGTGGAAGAGTGCAGGGTTGAACCCTGCGGTTCAAAAAATTTAAATGATATAAATCTGGCACAGGCATCAGTGCAGCCAAATATTGTGCCTTTCATGGCAGCAAGTGCCTTCACACCGTAACCCTTTTGTGGTATTGTGGAAGAGTTCAGTGCTGGAGGTTTTGTGAATGCAGAAGAGGACATCCCCGATCTATTCCATTACTTCAGCATCAGGGGATTGATAGCTGCTGATCCAGGACTGATTCATTTTTATAAATGTCAGCCGGTCTACAGAGTCGGTGGACAGACGCACTCTTTTGTCTCTGACAAATCCAGCGGCACTGAACGTCCTTTCAGAAAGCACGCTAGATGAAGAGAAACCTAGTAGCTGCATAGCATATTGGCTAAATTGTGGCCAGTGATCCAATCTCAACACCCAGTAAGCCAGTGGATCATCTGCTGGAAAGGTATCCAGGTCTGCCCTTGCCCCTAGGTAGTCCTGCACCATATGGTGACGACGCTGGCAATGGGTGCCTACATTTGACGTCCCTGGGAGTTGAGGACTAAAAAAAATTAAAAATGCATCAGTCAAGCGGCCCCGGCCTTCACCACTATTTCTCTGATTATCCGCAGCCTCAGAAGCACGTGTGTCAGCACTTGGTAATCTACCAGTGCCTGGAAAGGTGTTACACAAGTGTCGCTTTAGAGCGTCCTCAAGTTTTTTCATCCTGTGCTCCCTCTGTGCGGGCAGGATGAGCTCTGCAACTTTACCCTTGTATCGTGGATCAAGAAGGGTTGCCAACCAGTAATGATCCCTCTCCTTGATAGCACGAATCCTGGGGTCCTTTAGCAGGCTTTGCATCATTAGGGAGCCCATGCAGCGTAGGTTGGAGGTGGCATAAGCTTCCGAGTCTTCCTGGTCAATAAGGATGACCGTATCGTGCACTTCCTCCTCCCAGCCACGCACTAGCCCTTGTGTTTCTGGGCACACGAAACCCTCCCTTGAGGAATCCCCACCTTCAATGCCCCCACTACTTAAATATTCTGCCTCCTCCTCCTCATCCTCCTCCTGTCTGATCTGAGTAGGACCCGCTGGAATGCTGTCTGCGGAAAGACTGGGGCCTTGAGAGCTAGGGAAGGCCTCCTCTTCCTCCCGCTGCTCTGCCTCTAGAGCCACATCTATAATTCCTCGCAGAGTGTGCTCCAGCAGGAACACTAAAGGAATTGTGTCACTGATGCATGCACTGTCCCTGCTCACCATCCTTGTTGCCTCCTCAAATAGTGACAGTACAGTGCATGCATCCTTGATCATCAGCCACTGCGGGGGGAAAAAAAAACAAGTTGACCTGAACCTGTCCTTGTGCCATACTCACACAGGTACTCGTTGATGGCCCTCTGCTGCTTGTGCAGATGCTGCAGCATTGCTAATGTTGAGTTCCACCTGGTGGGCATGTCAATTTACCCTTGCGTAGGGTGGAGAGAAGGTTGCTGACATTATCGCAGACGATCATTCCCAGCTGAAGCTGGCGTGGTGTTAACCATCTCTGCACCTGCCCCTGCAGAGCTGACAGAATTTCTGGCCCGGTGTGGCTCCTGTCCCCTAAACAAACCAGCTCAAGCACAGTATGGCATCTTTTTGCTTGACCCATTGTGTAGACCCTGTCAGGCGTCGGTTTAACTGCCACTTCGCCAGAGACAGAGAAGGAGGAGGAGGAGGAGGAGGAGGAAGAGGGAGAGGTGGTGGTGGTGGAGCAGACAGACCTCATATGAGCAGCTTTCTGGAGGCGTGGTGGATAAACAAGCTCCAGCACAGAGCCCCCTCTTGGATCCCTCCCAGCTGCAATCAGAGTTACCCAGTGTGCCGTGAAGGAAATGTAATGACCCTGTCCATGCTTGCTGGACCACGTGTCTAAAGTCACAAGCATCTTGTTGCTGACTATCTTTCCCAATGACTGGATAACATTGTCTTCCACGTGCTGGTATAGTGCTGGAATGGCCTTGCGTGAAAAGTAATGGCGTTTTGGAACCTGCCACTGTGGTACAGAACATTCAGCAAATTCACGGAAGGGAGCAGAGTCCACCAGCTGGAAAGGCAGCAGCTGCAATGCGAGTAATTTTGCTAAGCTGGCATTTAGACGCCGTGCTTGGGGATGGTTGGGACTATATTTTTTCTTCGCTGCAGCAGCTGCGGCAACGTAATCTGACTGCGTAAATCTTCAGCTGCTGGGATGATGTCACATTGTGAGGAAGGACCTGGTACATCCATTACTGTAGCATCATTCCTGTCGGTGGAGGTTGTAGGCAATGACATGGCAGGACATACAGTGGGGGTAGAGACAGATGAGGAGGAGGAGGACCTACGCAAAGTTTTGCGCCAACGGGATGTGTGGCAGTTGTTCATATGTCGCCTCAAGCACGTGGTACCCAAGTGTCCGGTATCTTTCCCACGCTTAAGCCTCATCTGACATAGATTACAAATAGCAACGCTGCGCTCTACTGCACATTTCTTAAAGAACTCCCAGACAACAGAGTTCCTGCATGTGTTCTTTGAGACAACAGCGCTCTGTACCGGAGCAGCTCTGACATGTGATGCCTTGGACTGGCTAGTGCTACGGTTGGTCACAGAGGATGTTGTGCCTAGTGTTTGCTGTGCCTCCTCCTCCCCCTCTTCCCCACTTAATTCCTCTGTTCAATCAGGCACCCAGGTGGAGTCAGTGACCTCATCATCATTGTCATTATCACCCCCTATCTCCTCATCACTGGAGCCAACTTGGCAGTATGCTGCAGCTGCTGGGGCAACATGAGTGCCAGTTATTTGTGTGTCATCACTGGCACCCCCTTCCTCTAGGTTGATTATACTCCCTTCCTCAAGCTCAGACATTGAATCAGAGCACTGTACTTGCTGCGCATCCTCAAGCAGCATGTCACTCTCATTGTTGTCAAACAATTCAGCTGACTCCTCCGTGTGTGATAGCGAGGCTACGGCAAGAGTAGCTGTGGACATGGAGGCTGCATTAGATGCTTTGGCAGCTGAGGTGGACTGTAATGCACTGCAAGTCTGGCTGGCAGAGGACTCAGAGGATGAGGATGGCCTGGTTAGCCAATCCACCAAGTCCTCTGTATGTTGCTGCTGCTTAAGACGGCCAGCACCATTTAGAAAGGACAAGCGTGCCCCTGCAGAGGATGCACCACGTCCACCACGACCAGAGGCACAGCCTCCCGACACAGGGGCTGCTTGCCCTCTTATCTGTGTCTGGGAGCGTCTGCCTGTCCTTTTTGTTCTTTCAGACATGGTGAGTGATATATAGATTAATATATACAGAACTCTGATTCAACTCTGGTATAAAGATTTAAAGAACTCTGGTATAACTCAGTGAGACACCCTGATAGATTACAAGTCTCAGACGCCTCCTATAAATCAGTGAGACCCCTTGATGGGTGGCAGTGAAACCTCCTATAAATCAGTGAGACCAGAGACCAGATCAGTGAGACACCCCTTGATGGGTGGCAGCCAGTGAGAACACACGGATTATAACAATTCCCAAATGTTTTGTAGAAATTAGTGAGCCCCAAAATACTGCGTGGTACTGGCTGTGTGACAAGACACAGATCACCTCAATTCACAAATGTTTTGTAGAAATTAGTGACACCCAAAATACTGCGTGGTACTGGCTGTGTGACAAGACACAGATCACCTCAATTCACAAATGTTTTAAAGAAATTAGTGACACCCAAAATACTGCGTGGTACTGGCTGTGTGACAAGACACAGATCACCTCAATTCACAAATGTTTTAAAGAAATTAGTGACACCCAAAATACTGCGTGGTACTGGCTGTGTGACAAGACACAGATCACCTCAATTCACAAATGTTTTAAAGAAATTAGTGAGCCCAAAAATACTGCGTGGTACTGGCTGTGTGACAAGAGACAGATCACCTCAATTCACAAATGTTTTAAAGAAATTTTTAACCCCCAAAATACTTGCTGGCTGTGTGACAAGACACAGAAGATCACCTCAATTCACAAATGTTTTAAAGAAATTTGTAAACCCCAAAAATCTTGCTGGCACAGTGACAAGACACATATCACCTAAATTCCCTGATATTTGGTAGAAATGAGACCCCCCCCAGACCCCCCCAGTAGCGTGGCAGACCGGCAGTAACAACACACAACAATCTCCTCTGAAATCTCATCTCAAAATGCGTGCTGTAGCTATGCGTGGAAACGTTATATAGTGTGCTGCGGGACTTAGCTCTGTGAGCCCATGATTGGGTAAAATTTGCCCAATCAGGACTCTGAGCCGTGATTGGCATACTGTTGAACCTGTCTTGCACCAGACCTGTGGTCAGGTGCAAGGCTGTAGCCAATTACGAGCTTCAGGCCAGTGGGAAAATGCATTGTGGTCCATTGTGACGCATTGTGGTCGAACATGCGGCGAACACCCGGAAATGTTCGGAGTTCGCGATCTAATCGAACAGGCTAAGTTCGTGTCGAACTCCGAACCGTCCGAACCGAACAGCTCATCCCTACCGAAATGTCACCCAACAGGGAATTTCCCCGTACGGTGATATTTCGGGGCTATTCAGAGAGCAATTTTGGCGCAGTGCCTGTTCGACAGTGAAATCCCCCATAGAGAAGAAATGGTTAATCTATCCAGAGACACCAAACAGCAGAGAAATGTCAGTGAAATGCCCTGCTGTAATATCTAATAAACCGTTTATTATTTTAATCTGCAGCAAAAAGTCTCTTCATTTATTGTTTTTTTAGGATCTTTTAGGCATATTTTGGGTTTTTTTCAGAAAAAAGATTTCCCCCTTTTTTTTAATCAGTTGACATGCTCAGCGCGTCCTGCCAAGTGGTTCTCCTGTGCTATGGACGTGCTAAGCGCATCCTAGCACAGGGGCCACTTAACACAACTGAGCGCTAACATTATCGTTATTAGCGTTAGTGTTATATCGCCCTATGCTTCCTCTCCTGCTCACCTGATGTTACAGGGAGTGGGTTAAATCTCTGGTGGTCCAGCAAGGTGATAAAAAGTGTTCCTTGATAGGAGAGCATACGGTCTGCACCTCTTCCTGGTGCAGACCATATAATCGCTCCCTCGGCGATGAGTCAGATCGCTCTTACCAGCCCCAGATGCTGTGGCCCACCGGGAAATGTATTCCTGTCTTGGTGGGTCAGTCCTGGGTGGCATGAAGGGACCCTTACATCCGTGGCACTTAGACAACCTGTACAGGGTTTGGCAAGGGCCAGGGCCCCCCTGGAGCCACTGGACCACTAAACATGTCATGGGCTGTCACCCCTCTGATGGTGTCCATGTGCATCCGCGTGGATAACATGTACAAAGCATTGGAAATCCCCATCAACACATGAAAACTATCACATTGTATCAAATGCCCTTTATACACTAGTTTTGTAACATGTTTTGTATTATCTGCCTGGTGTGCGCGTTCCCTCTCCCCTTCACACTGAATTACACATATCCCCCCCCCAAAAAAAGACAAAACACATTCAGGGCTATTCAGAAAGAGGTGCAAAACCTTGAGAATGACTGGAGAAGTGAAAATTCTAGGTCAAAATAGTCAAACTAGAAAAAATCTCCAATTTATCTCCAAATTGGATATTTGGTCTAGATTGTTCATTCTCCTGGCAATTCTCAAGGTTTTCACCTCTCTCTGAATAGCCCTGATTATTTATTTAATTCTCCTCCGTGTTCCCTCGGTATTACTTTATATGCTCCTTAATGTACAGACTCAGGTCGGAACAAAGCGAGTATAAGGTTTATTAGATACTCCTACATATAAACCAACATGGAACATGGTAAGTGTAGAAAAGGGACACATCTCATTTAATCCTCCCACATGTTTCAGCCTAGCTATTGTATATGCTTCCAATTTCTAAACTCTTGGCAGTATATCCTGTAACGCCTGTAAAGCAGCCGCCGGCATACATACAGGGTTATTCACAAAGAGCCGATCCGGCCCCGAAATGTCACCGAACAATGAATTTCCCCGTACGGTGACATTTCAGGGCTATTCAGGGAGCAGGCAGTTCGCCAAATTTTGGCGAACTGCCAGCAAGTACGTTTCCTGTTCGGCAGTGAAATCCCCCATAGGGAAGCAATGGTTAATCTATTCAGAGAACACCGAACAGCAGGGAAAAGTTCCCGAAGTTCCCTGCTGTTCAGTGGTTTCATTCGGCAGGTTTATTAGGGTGAATCCCATAGACTTCAATGTTAAAAATATTCCCGTTTTTATCCAATATCTAATAAACAGTTTATTATTTTAATCTGCAGTAAAAAGTCTCTTTATTTATAGATTATTTTTTTTAGGATCTTTTAGGCATTTTTCAGTATTTGTTTCAGCAATTTTTGTTTTCGGTTTCTTTTTAATGGCGTATTTTCTTTTTCTTGTAACAGACTTTTTCTTTGTCGCACACAGCAGTTTTATATTTTCTTTCCTTCAGTCTGGCTGCGTTCTGCGGGGGCTATCTATGGTGCTGAAACCTATTCAGAACCGAGGACAGCAGCTATTCTTGGTGATGAAACCTATTCAGCACCATGGAGAGCAGCTCCGCGGGGCTCGTAAATGAAAAGAATAAATGTAAATGGTTGAATAAATATTTAATAAAGACCAGGAATATTTTTTTACATTGAAACCTACGGGATTTGCCTGTTTACAACTGTTGAACGAAACCACGAAAAATCAGGGCATTTCACTGACATTTCAGTGCTGTTCGGAATTCTCTGAATAGACTTTACGAGAAGCGGGTTCAACCTAACCACCAGGTCGCTCCTCTCCAATCATGGAAGACGACCTGATCCCGCTCAGAAGACGCCACCAGCGAGTGTCCTGGGGCAAGACACCTAACGATATGGATGCGCCTACCTCCCAAAATACTTGTACGTCTCATAGATTGTAAGTTCCCTTGGGAACAGGGTCCCCCTAATCAGGTCATCATCCATGTGTGGTATTCCAATGTATTAACCCCTTGTATTCTTGTATAGCGCTGTGGAATTTGTGGCGCTATATAAATAAAGGATAATAATAAAAAATAAATTAGTTATCCATACACATGGAAATGTCACAATGGTTTCCAGCTGTTCAATCAGATATCTTTGTCCAGAGTAATGTCTCCTCTGAGTCTCCAGGATTGATTAACAGATTAACAAAATGTGTTTTGCTGCCGATTTTGTATTTTGTGCGTGTCATATCAACAAAAAGTCATCCAGATGAGAGTCATACTTCCATTCCTAATTGATATAAATTTGCACGTGTAATTCCCTTCATTCCTTATGCTCCAACGTGCCTTCTATTTGCATATTACATTACTCTTAAAACAACATTTAAATGTATATTGTGTATCCAAAGCAGTAATTGGCAGCATGTGTATCACCGTCATCATACAGATGGGAAATAAAATTAAACACACTTTTGATGTCAAGAAATCTCAGCCAAATTGCCGTACACCCACCGATTTTATCGGTGCATTCAAGTTTCTTTTACAAAGCATACGTCAAAAATAGTGAGTGTGCGGTGATATAAATTCCTTCATGTAAATTCCGGAGCTAAACGAATAACTCTCACATAGGTTAAGTACAATATTTATAGAAATTAGAATACCAAGTGCAGCAGAATGTGTCCTCGGGGACAAACAAACATTTCAGTTTTTTTTGTTTTTTTTTACACTTTTCTTCTTTTCCCAGTTTTTTACTTTTTCTGCACGGAGAATTAAACAAAAATTCCAAAATTCTGTCCTGATATTCCCTCTGTATTTATTAGAAAATAACTCAAAGAGGTCCAGAAAGAATAGAGGTTACAGTTATAAGTACTTATAAAGCGTTGACATGTTCCGTAGCGCTGTACAATAGGTGAGACAGAATAACAAATATACATAACACACAGAACAGTAGGAGAGAGGACCCTGCTTGAGAGCTTACAATCTAAGAAGAGAGGGGGGACAGACTTGAGGGATTATTCACAAATTACAGCGCTTTGCACTTTGAGCTTCGGCGATTCCATTTCACCGACCCTTCTGTGAATTCTCTATCACCTTAGTGCAACAAAGGTGAAGTCGCCAAAGACCGCCGAACTTCAGGAAAATAAAAAAACAGAACAGGGTTATTCTAAGAGATCCGAATGGCTGCCGAAAGGTAACTGAATGCTGAAAATCAGCATTCGGTTACCTTTCTTGGCCATTCGGCTATCCAGAGAGCAGGCAGTTCGCCAAATGTTGGCGAATTGTCTGCACATACGGTGCCTGTTCGAGGGCAGTGAAATCCCCATAGAGAAGAAATGCTTCGTCTATTCAGAGAGCAAAAAGCAGCAGTGAAAAGTTGCCGAAATGCTCTGCCATTCGGTGATTTCATTCGGCAGGTTTATTCAGGCAAATCCAATAGGCTTCAATGTTAAAAATATTCCCGTTTTAATCCAGTATCTAATAAACCGTTTATTATAATACTCTGCAGTAAAAAGTCTCTTTATTTATAAATTTTTTTTAGGATCTTTTAGGCATTTTTTGGGATTTTTTTGCAAACATTTTTTTTCCATTTTTTTCTTTATATCGTTTTTTCTTTTTTCTGTAACAGCCCTTTTTATTATCATTCATTGGTTTTTATATGTAAATTTCAGACATTTTCGCTCAGTAGTTTCTTTGCAAACAGCGTTTCACTTTTCAAACATTTTTTTTTTCACTACATTTGTCTGCAGTGTCGGCTTTGTCCGGCGGCTGCTCTGCGCTCTGATCGGCTCCTGATCGGGTTTCTCCGGCGTCTTCGGCGGGTTAATCCAGATGTTTTTGCAGGTTTCGGTGTGCGTTCGCCCTCGTTTTGTGGTGAGTATTCGTCGGGTTTTCGGCGTCTTTTCCCCGCACTATGACGGCCCTGTGGTGCTTGCTGACTTTTCGATTCTCTTTGAATAAACCTGGGAAGTCTCTTATTCTCCTAATAGGTGTTTAAACCAATAAAAATCTCTTAAAATGTCTCTAAATAATGAAAAAGGTAATTTAAAATATAATAAAAAGGTCTGTTACAGGATTAAAAAAAAATGCTTTTAAAAAATTGAGAATCAAAATATACAAAAAATACAAATGTGTTCAGAAAAATAAATACATAAAAAGATTTTTTACATTGAATCCTGTGGGATTCGTCTGTTTGAACCCGTCGAACTGAAGCACTGAAAATCAGGGCATTTCATTGACATTTCGGTGCAGTTCGGCGTTCTGTGACTAAATTAACCATTTCTTATCTATGGGACAATGTTGTTGGCGCTGAAGTCTGCCGAATTGCAGGGAACTGCACCGTATTTCTATGTCAATGCAACAGTGTTTGGTGAATTGCCAGTTTAGTGAAAAGACGAACTGCCACAAAATTTCACCAAACGGGGAAATTCACTGTTTGGTGCAATTCGCCACTTTCAGGGTAATCCAAAGAGATTCGATAAGTCACCACACATTCGGTGACTTTTCGTTCTCTACAATTCGGTTCCTTTTGACGATCCCATTTCGGCGACCCTGCGGTGTATTCAGCAAGCACCACAGGGTCCCCGAATTGCAGGGAAAGGCTGCCGCAAACCCGATGAAAACAAACCGCAAAACCCAGCAAATGCACGCCAAAAACCCGCGATAACATCTGGATTAACCTGCCGAAAACCACGGAAAAACCCGAGCAGGAGCCGATCACCCGCAGCGAAGCCACCGGAAAAAGCCGACACCGCAGACGAGTGAAGTGAATAAATTAGGAAAACAGTTTGTATGAATGTTTGAAAAGTGAAACACTGTTTGCAAAGAAACTACTGAGCGAAAATGTCTGAAATTTACATATAAGATCCAATGAATGATAATAAAGAGGGCTGTTACAGGAAAAATAAGTAAACTTTAAAAAAAAGAAAAAAATCGGACTTTTTAAAAAAAAAAACAGAAAAATGCTTAAGGCTGGGGTCAGACTAACGCAGTATTAACGTGCGTTTAGCAGCACTAAATCACGGCCGTGCTAGCAGCAAATGACGTCCAATGCCGGGCAGCATACGAAGAACGGCCGCACGAAAGTGCGGCCACGCAACGCAAGTGGCAAACTAACGCATTTTTTAGAGAACGTGAAACCGCTAGTACTGACGTACAGAGTGCGCTGCGTCCGCTAGCGGCGTGTTTGCGTGATTAGGAGACGTCAGACGCTGCTAATGTCCGGCCAACATAACGTCCAGACACAAAAAGGGTTTTATTGATGATCCGTACAAAATCACGGACAAAAATGCGCATCGTATGACCGCTATTGCGTATTCCGTGAAAAAATACGTCCATTCGTTCGAACGCACTTTTTCACGGACAACGCGAAAAATGTGTTAATCTGACCCTAGCCTAAAATATCCTAAAAAATCTATAGAATAAAGAGACTCTTTACTGCAGAATTTTATAATGAACGGTTTATTAGATATTGAATTAAAACGGGAATATTTTTAACATTGAAGCCTATGGGATTCTCCTGAATTAACTTGCCGAATTAAACCACCGAATGGCAGGGCATTAGGGGAACCTTTCACTGCTGGTTTGTGTTCTCTGAATAGCCGAAGCAGTGGTTTTTCATGGGGTTTTCACTGCCCTCGAACAGGCACCGAACAGGCACCGTATGTTCAGGCAATTCGCCAAGATTTGGTGAATTGCCTGCTCTCTGGATAGCCGAATGGCCAAGAAAGGTAACCGAACGCTGATTTTCAGCGTTTGGTTACCTTTCTCAAGCAATTCGGATCTCTTTGAATTACCCTGTTTGTGTATAATCCCTTAGGTGAGGGTAAAATAAGATTCGGCTCTTGACATTGTGCAGTGAAAATAGAAATTCGGCGCACAAAAATAAACAGCTAACTTCAACTAAGGTTAATGACCTTGGAGAGGTATGACTGTGCATGTGAGAGGATCCTCTGGTCCTTGGAAAACATCTTGAACAATAACCAGTGGGACAGAATGCACTCGTTCCGAGCACCATGGTCTCTACCAAAGCTGGATTTATTAGGAAATAAAATAAATCTAAAGTAAAAAATATAAAAAATAAACTAAAAAAGCCCCCGCTCCGTTCTCTAATCCCTAATATATTTTGGGGGAAAAAATGCTTTGGAAATAGCGAGGTGCTAATTGGACTTATTGTCATATTGCAAAGAAAGCGAAAAACATGTAAACATTGGGTATATCTAAACTAAAATTTAGAACTATTTAGCAGGTGGTTTATTTTGGCAGCTGTAGATGAGTAACAGATTTTGGGGGTCAAAGTTGGAAAAAGTGTCTTGTTTCCATCCCATCCTCATATATCATAAAAGATTTTTACAGTAAATTATACAGGGTTATTCAAAGAGATCCGAATTGCTTGAGAAAGGTAACCGAACAGTGAAAATCAGGGTACGGTTACCTTTCTTGACCATTCGGCTATCCAGAGAGCAGGCAATTCGCCAAATCCTGGCGAATTGCCTGCACATACGGTGCCTGTTCGGTGCCTGTTCGAGGGCAGGGAAAACCCCATGAAAAGCACTGCTTCGGCTATTCAGAGAACACAAACCAGCAGTGAAAGGTTCCCCTAATGCCCTGCCATTCGGTGGTTTAATTCGGCAAATTAATTCAGGAGAATCCCATAGGCTTCAATGTTAAAAATATTCCCGTTTTAATTCAATATCTAATAAACCGTTCATTATAAAATTCTGCAGCAAAAAGTCTCTTTATTTATAGATTTTTTAGGATACTTTAAGCATTTTTCTGATTTTTTTTTTTTTTTTTAAAGTCCGATTTTCTTTTTTTTTTTTTATTCAGTTTACTTATTTTTTTTGTAACAGCCCTCTTTATTATCATTCCCTGGACCTCCTGTGAAAATTTCAGACATTTTCGCTCAGTAGTTTCTTTGCAAACAGCGTTTCATTTTCCCAGATTCATACAAATGGTTTTGCTAATTTATTCACTGCCTCCTCTACATCACAGCTGCTTCGGCTCTGTGTGATTCGGCTCCTGTTCGGCTCCTGTTCGGCTTCTTCGAAGGTTAATCCAGATGTTTTTGCTTGTTTTCAGCGTGCATTCGGTTAGTTTTCGTCAGGTTTGCGGCAGCTTTTCCCTGCAATTCGGGGACCCTGTGCTGTTTGCTGAATACACCGCAGGGTCACCGAAATGCAATCGGCAAAAGGAACCGAATTGAAGAGAACGAAAAGTCACCGAACATGCGGTGACTTTTCGAATCTTTTTGGATAACCCTGATAATATATGATAAAACAATAGTATCTTTAGAAAGTCCATTTAATGGCGAGAAAACAGTATATAACATGTGTGGGTACAGTAAAAGAGTAAGATGGAAATAGAGCTAAACTCAAACAGCGCAGAAATGTAAAAACAGCAGTGGGTACTTTCAGGCATAAAAAGGTTAAATAGTCCGGTTACTAAGTGGTTAAACAATGGAAAACTCATAGGGCTCTACTCTATTACAATCTCCACATAAATTCGTACGAGCAGCGCATTTTTTTTTCTGTGCAGCATTAAACGTTAACGCATGTGAATTAAAGCAGGTATTACGATCCGAGCACATTTTTTCATCCGTCAAAAAATATTGTGCTTAAAAAAAAAAGACCCGCAAAAACGTGCGCGCATTAACGCTGCGTGCAGAAATCGGTGGGCAGACTGTTTTTTCACGCGATTCAGCCAATCAGAATTAAGAACCACAATTGTCTCCCGTTCAGTTTTTGCACCTGTCAAAATCAATCTGAGTATATATGCTGCAACAATAATAAAAACACGCACAACTTCTCCATTTTATTGTTTGGGTATGTGTAGAATGTGTAACTATACTTTGCTGTATTTTTTTTTTCAGGCTGGTGTATTTGGTTTCGGCCGGAACGTTCAGATTTGCCGTTACCATCAGCTTTTCAAAGGCGTTAAAATTATGCGCGCAAACGTCGTTCGTAAAACGTTGCGCATTGATTGTAATACCATCCGCGTACCAGCGCACGAAAGCATTTGCGCTCACAATGTTAAGTATGGGATGCACGATCGTGCGTTCGCGCAGGGTCACTCGCGTTAGACGTTAAAGCTCATCATATGCGCGAACGTCGTAATACAACGTTTTGCGCAAAGTGTTTTCCCCTCGCGTTAATGTGCTTTTGCGCACACACAAGAAAGCGCGCAAAGAATGTAATAGGGCCCATAGTGGGGTATTTGAATCTGAATATGAAATGATCCAAAAAAAATACCTGACCCGTTCGGTTGGGTTCAATACACAAGAATTTGGCATTCGGTTGGTTTCATGTTTTTATAGCAATATTTCAAATCGGTGGTTTGTTGTCATCCCCAAAATTTTTTAAAAAAGTCAGACGAACCAAAAGTGTAGAGAGGTACATTTTCATCTAGATATTACTGTAGCTGTTCTATGTTACTGTATGATAGAAACATAGAAACATAGAGAAATGTCGGCAGATAAGAACCTTTCGGCCCATCTAGTCTGCCCAATTACATGGATACTTTACCTGGATTTATCTTTTGTTTAGGATAGCCTTAAAGGCATTTTTTTTTTGCGTGCAGCATTAAACGTTAACGCATGTGAATTAAAGCAGGTATTACGATCCGAGCACATTTTTTCATCCGTCAAAAATTATCGTGCTTAAAAAAAAAGACCCGCAAAAACGTGCGCGCATTAATGTTGCGCGCAGAAATCGGTGGGCAGACTGTTTTTTCACGCGATTCAGCCAATCAGAATTAAGAACCACAATAGTCTCCCGTTCAGTTTTTGCACGTGTCAAAATCAATCTGAGTATATATGCTGCAACAATAATAAAAACACGCACAACTTCTCCATTTAAGGCTGGGGTCAGACCAGCGCACTTTTATCGTGCGTTCTGGCGCACATAATTACGGCCGCACTAGCAGCAGATGACGGGCAATGACGGCCAATATACGATGTACGGCCGCACAAATGTCCGGCCGTGCAACGCAAGTGGAATTTGAACGCATTTTTCTGACAATGCTGAACCGCTAGTACTGACGTACTGAGTGCGCAGCTGCGGCATAGCGGCGTGTGTGCGAGATTAGGAGATGTCAGACGCTGCTAATGTCCAGCCTACATAACGTCCAGACGCAAAAAGAGTTTTATTGACGATCCGTACAAAATCACGCCCGAAAATGCGCGTCGTCTGACTGTTTTTGCGCATTCCGTGAAAAAATACGTCAATGCGTTCGGACGCACTTTTTCACGTTCGTGGGGAAAAATGCTTTCGTCTGACCCTAACCTTGTTGTTTGGTTATGCGTAAAATGTGTAACTATACTTTGCTGTATTTTTTTTTTCGGGCTGGTGTATTTGGTTTCGGCCGGAACGTTAAGTTCAAGCATTAGCACCGAGCTTCTCGGATAACGGATCGTGAAAAGAAAGGTCATAGTCAAGCTCCGCGAGAGAAAAACAAAACAAACATTGACGACGCTGTTATGGCTCCATTTATGCTATGATGCCCAGTGATTCTTTATTGCATGTGTCATATTTTTACCTTCCACCTGAGAATACTTCTTGGATGGAATGCACAGAGATAGCAGCAGACCTCTGGAATAAATCATAGGCGGCCGCGCTTTTCGGAAGCCGTTACATCAGGGATACAAACCTTCACACCATCTGCTCTAATAAATCAAGGAAATTAGCTCTTTAACTTTATGAAGGCTGCATGTTCTTCATGTACGGTAAGCTTGGCTAATGGCGCCGGAATTTTAGAACAGGTGCTAATACATTTTACTAATATATGGTTAACCCCTTGATCTGGTCATTCCAGAGTAGTAGATGATTTTTCTGCAGGATCTTTATGTAGTGACATCCATGGTCTTGCTCTACGTACATTTGCAGAAATCGGAGAGCAAAAACAAGGTATATGAGATGCCTGGTAGCGGTCATGCCCTACGGTGGGTTCCTCCTCAGGTCTCACAAGGTTTAACGCGTCGCGATGGTGCCATTACGGAGAAGACCATGCCATATGCAAATCAGACTGTTATCCCCCAAAAAGGATCTAGAACTGAAATGCCAAGGCAATCTCATCCACACAATAGGAACCACAACCCCCAGCGATCATTTCGGCCTTGTAAGGCATCATCTTGAAGGCATAGCTGGTACCACTCCAGGCACATAAAGCAAGGGGTCCAGGTCTCGGTTACTTTGTAGACTTATAGTGAGCAAAAACACAGCTTATTAGAGCGATGAGTACGGGCAACAACACTAGCGGAATGTTTACATAAGGCTGCAGGAGGTATTTTGTGTTGTCTAGGCTACTGGACAAAAGACCTGGCAGCTGAACGAGATAAGACAGGGAGTTTAAAATATTTATAATATAACCTCTGGTGACATCCTCCCCAAACAATACAACGATGTGAGTCGGTTTTCTGGAGATCTAACCCATTCATTCCATTCTATGCCCAATGCCACAAAGTGTCTGAGCTTATCTGCTGTAAAGATACTGTGGGGGTTGGTTTACAACACAAAATATCACACAATGAATGCACCCAGTGACACATATAGAGGAAAATATCACACAATGGATACACCCAGTGACACATATACACGAAAATATCACACAATGGATGCACCCAGTGACACATATAGAGGAGAATATCACACAATGGATGCACCCAGTGACACATATAGAGGAAAATATCACAAACTGGATGCTCCCAGTGACACATATAGAGGAAAATATCACACAATGGATGCACCCAGTGTCACATATAGAGGAAAATATCACACAATGGATGCACCCAGTGACACATATAGAGGAAAATATCACACAATGGATGCACCCAGTGTCACATATACAGGAAAATATTTTCTTAACTAAACATACAAGAGAAAATCAAAGCACATGTAAGATATCAGCAACATAAAACAAACACAATGAGAACATTTCATTATTGGGTGGTAATGTCCCTTTAAGTGGTGTGTCCCAATACTTTTGTCAATACACAGGGTTATACAGAGAGCTGATCTGGCACCAAATTGGCTCTGAACAGTGCAATTTCGTGGCCATTCGGCTATTCAGAAAGCAGGCAGTTCGTCAAATTTAGGGGATTTGCCAGCTAAATACGGTGCCTGTTCGGCAGTGGAATCCCCATAGAGAAGCAATGTTTAATCTATTCACAGAACAGGATGTTCTAGGCATTTTTCGGGATTTTTTTCAGCAAATGTTTTTTCAGTTTTTTTTTTGAATAGCGGTTTTACTTTTTTGTGTAACAGACCTTTTTATTATCATTCATAGGATCTTATATGTTAATTCCAGACATTTTTGTTCAGTAGTTTTTTTTAACCCTGTTTTTCAGCTTGATGGCTTTTTGTGGCCACTGGTCATTGCTGTGTTTGGTGGATCATCAGCTTTTTCATGCCAATACGATAATACGCCAGACCCACCGAAACTATCGGATTCGATAATTTTGGAAGTTTTGCGGGTTTTTTTTCATTCGGCGGCTTTACGGTGCTTTTCCCCACCCTCTGGGCATCCTGCAGTGAATTCTACTTATGCTTGTCAGCTTTTTCCGGCGGCTGGTCAGCGCTGTGTTCAGTGGATTGTCGACTATTTCCGGACGTGTTTGGCAGGTTTGCGGTGGCTTATCGAATCGGATCCGATAATTTCGGCGGTTTTGCAGCATTTTGTTTTTAAAATCGACGGTTTTGCAGCGGCTTTTCCCTGCACTTTGGGGACCCTGCGGTGAATGGTGAATTCACCTTAGGGGCAGGAAATTTGATTCCCTGAAGTGCTGGGAACGAGAGAGCACCGAAATGTCGGTGACATTTCGGTGCTCTCTGAATAACTCCTATAGTGTATATTTTTACATCTTGGCAACGGATGTAAACCCTCTGGTTTCTGACAGTGTTTTTAAGTAAAGGTGTGTGACAGCGAAGGAGTTAAAACAGAATCATGTTACAGAATTAAATGGATATCAGAATATGTTGCAAAATATATAAATAAATAAAAGAATAGAAAAGTCAACACAATTACAATATGTTCCATGGAAAGCAGGACCTTTATTCTGTTTTGGGCTTTCGACAAAGCTGGAAATGTACGGCATTAAAGGAACATTGTTTCAGGAAAAAAGACATTCTGACACATATTTTTTCATATAGTTACGTCTGAGCACACTTTGAAAAGCCAGGACTTCATACATTTACAAATGGCCACTCAACAACAGCTTTAAATGACAAAGAGGCCCCATGTAAATGACAGATCCTCCTCCGGTGCCTTTTCATTCGCCTTATCAGCAATGCTAATGGAGGTCTTCCTGAGCTTTGGTTTCCTTAATGTGTCATTTTAATGGGGCTTAATTCTGGTGAGTGATTTTTAAAATGCAGAATCCGAAGTGTCTAATTAGTATCTGTGACAGTTGTAATAGATAAAAAATAATTGACTGCTTAAGCAAATCAAAAAATTGGACTATAGGCAGTTTGCAGCTAATGGTGAGAGTCAAAGATATTGGCATTTTATTAAAGTTGGGGCTCAATATATACATATTTTTTAATAATGAAGAACAAGAATTCCTATTTTTATTTTTTCGGGACTGAGCAAACTGTGACCATTATTTTTGTTACACCCCAATATAATTGGTTATTTTTGTATGTTTTATACTGAAGTGGAATCAGGCTGGAAGATGGTCGCTATTATGAGCCAAGCGGCCATCTTGTTCAGAATATTGGTTCACTTGCAAATAACTAGATAGATTTCACTAGACACTAGAACGAAGCTTCCATAGAATCTTAGGAATGTGGTAGATTAGCAGAGAAGCAATAAAACCGAGGTAAAAATCCGGCCAGCTCTTGGCACGGAAAGACAGGAAAGATGAATGGATACTACAAGGTCACATAGATCCGCAGTAAAACAAAGAGAGCGTAGAAACCAGGCCGTGCTCTAATCTATAACAAACAAACACAGTTTTTAGGGAGGTGGGCACGGCCCAGATCGAGTGCAGCAACAAATCACAGACTGTCAGACTAACACGACATTTGCCAATTTATTACCAATGTATGGAATTTCTTTGTACTAATGAGGGGAGGTATTAACCCACGTGGGGTGGAATAAAGTGTCATCGGGAGGTGGGCTAATTGGGATGTACCTAATTATGTATTTGAGGTATAAGACCCCTTGTCGGGGGGGAGACGAGGCTCACTCTTTGCGATTCAATCCTGTGTGAGCATTTGTGTGACGACACAATAAAGTTTGCCTTTCCTGAAGAGACTCGTGTTCAGACAATCCTTGCTTGTGTCTGGTCCGGCGCCGTCCTGAAAGTGAACCAAGTGATTCCGGTAACAATACGGTTAGATAGGAGATAGAGGAAATAGGTAGATAGGATCTGTGTTATGATATATGTATACTAATACATAAAAGTGAACGTTTGTTTGTATGTTTGTGTCAAACGCCGCCCAACTGTTTTTGTTGCTATGGTAGCAGAAACAGAATATAACAAAGCTTGAGAGTTCCAAACACAAGAGATATAAGCACATATCTAAGCCCTGGATCTTTATTAAAATGTAAAACCATCCTGTAAACTTTATCATTTAGAACTCTTATCAACAGCTGCAAAAAATGTTTGGGTGGCATATGTGAGATGAATTAAAGTGAGATCCACAAAAAAGAAATTAAACATATACAGTATCTTTCAGAAGTCATTACACCCCTCACATTTTTTGTTCTGAGTGGAACCTGTCCTATTAAAGCGCTGTGTGGTCTTGACCACCGTGATGCAGCTCAGTTTCAGGGTCTTGGCAATCTTCTTATAGCCTCAGCCATCTTTATGTAGAGCAACAATTCTTTTTTTCAGATCCTCAGAGAGTTATTTGCCATGAGGTGCCATGTCGAACTTCCAGTATGAAAGAGTGAGAGCGATAACACCAAATTTAACAAACCTGCTCCCCATTCACACCTGAGACCTTGTAACACTAACAAGTCATATGACACTGGGGAGGAAAAAATGGTTAATTGGGGGAAGGTTGAAGGGGGAGGTTAGGGGAAGGTTGAAGGGGTGGAGGGTCAGCCTGTCATTACTCAGACCATACGCCGCACACTGCATCAAATTGGTCTGCATGGCTGTCGTTCCAGAAGGAAGCCTCTTTTAAAGATGATGCATTAGAAGGCCCGCAAACAGTTTGCTGAAGACAGGCAGACTAAGGACATGGATCACTGGAACCATGTTCTGTGGTCTGATGAGACCAAGATAATCTTATTTGTTTCAGATGGTGTCAAGCGTGTTTGGCGGCAACCAGGTGAGAAGTACAAAGACATGTGTGTCTTGCCTACAGTCAAACATGGTGGTGGGAGTGCCATGGTCTAGGGCTGCATGAGTGCTGCCGGCACTGGGAAGCTACAGTTCATTGAGGGAACCATGAATTCCAACATGTACTGTGACATACTGAAGCAGAGGATGCTCCCCTCCCTTCGGAGACTGGGCCACAGGGCAGTATTCCAACATGAAAATGACCCCAAACACACCTCCAAAATGACCACTGCATTGCTAAAGAAGCTGAGAGTAAAGGTGGTAGACTGGCCGAGCATGTCTCCAGACCTAAACCCTATTGAGCATCTGTGGCGCATCCTCAAAAGGAAGGTGGAGCAGTGCAAGGTCTTTAACATCCATTGGACATTTTCACCTAGGGGCATAGTCACTTTTGTTGGCAGCGGTTTAGACATTAATGGCTGTTTGTGTTGAGTTATTTTGAGGGACAGTAAATTTACACTGTTATACAAGCTGTGCACTCACTACTTTACATTGTAACAAAGTGTTATTTCTTCAGTGTTGTCATATGAAACGATATAATAAAATATTTACAGAAATGTGAGGGGTGTACTCACTGCTGTGAGATACTGTGTGTGTGTATATATATATATATATATAATGTTGTGGTGGAGGACAAAAAGTGAGATAAAAAGCCTCCACACTATAATAAGTGTGTTTATTATTGCAGAAGCCACTTGCACATCACAGCAATTCGATGAATTGCATCCCAGAGCTCCTGTGCCACATTCCCCATATGCAGCAAGGAATTCTGGGTAGGATATGCAAATGACATCTGTCTGAATGTGGCACAGGAGCTCTGGGATGCAATTCATCAAATTGCTGTGATGTGCAGGTGGCTTCTGCAATAATAAACACACTTATTATAGTGTGGAGGCTTTTTATCTCACTTTTTGTCCTCCACCACAACCCTTACAGATACTGATTTTCCTACGGGTCCCAAGCATCCACTGTAACTGGTCATCATGCCTACCTCCTAGCTGATGAGGGTCCAACAAACCTGAAACAGCGCTGTCCTAGGAGTGGCTTTGACTAGTTGCATAACCTTATCTCTGCTACAAAGCCACGGTGTAGCATAGCGTTGATTTTAGGGCTCTGTGTAATAACAGACCCAGGATGCATAAAAGTGAGACAGAGGTCATTTGCATATCCTACCCAGAATTCCTTGCTGCATATGGGGAATGTGGCAAAGGAGCTCTGGGAATTGTTGTGAATTGCATGTGGCTTCTTATATATATATATATATATATATAGACACACACACACATATCTAATATATTAAAATGAACGTTTGTATGTTTTTACTAGGCGAACTGTCAGGCGTACGATTAAATGAATATCCATAAAATCAACGGCTGAAAATAAAAAGTAAAAAAAAAAAATGAAGCATGAAAAGCCATTGAAGAAGTTCAACACAAAAAGCAAAACAATCAAAAGACAATATATCAACATCGCCACACACCACACATCAACATGACATCTGAAGTGAAAATAAGAGGGAAAGACTCAGAACAGAACGAGCGAAAGAGACCACGGAGCAGCGAGAGAACCGACTGCAAGAAGTAAGGGAAAGAGCAAGAAGTAAGGGAAAGAGCAAAAAAATCACGGGAAGCAGAGACCAAAGAAAAACAAGGAAAGTGCAGAGACCACAGAGCAACATGAGACCCGACTTCAAAAGCAAAGGGAAAGATCCAGTATTTTGAGGGGGGCAAAACCTTACAATTTGTTGCTAGCAGGTTTTATCTGTAAGAGGTGGAGTATGATCAACATCCGTATGTAATTATTGGAGAAATGGACAAAATGTGTAATTATTGTCAAGCCCAAAAAATTTTTAAATGAAGGTCCAGGAATGTGCTGTAAGAGTGGAAAAAATTTACAAATGAAAAAAATATATATAAATATATATTTTTTCTCGTTTATGTTATGCAGCCTTTCCAAACATTTTAAAGCTACTTTAAGTATCCAGCTGGGTCGAGTAGAGGTAACATCAATGCTCCATAACCATGGAGAGAGCCTGTGGAGACACAGGCTCAAATCCCTGCAAGAGCACCTCTCCAGTAAGTGTCCTTGGGCAAGACACCTAACGGTACATACTCGCCACCCAGGACATACTTGAAAACGAGAGAAATCTCAATGTATCCTTCCTAGTAAAATAATTTATAAAAAAAAAGTATTTCTTAAAAAAACGTAATAAAAAACCTAATGAAAAAATAAAACCCTGGGCAACGCCTGGTATATTAGCTAGTATATATATATATATATATATATATATACAGTATATAGATTGGAGTATAGCGGTATTTAGCGATACCTTTTTTATTGGACTAACGCTACATTTAAAAGACAAGCTTCCGAGAGCGTATCGCTCTTCTTCAGGCCAGGATCAGGAAGCTATATTGAATTGTAATCCAAATTGATTGTTTTTTTTTTGCAATATTGTATGCGAGTTCACTTTGGAGGCAATAAACATTGCGATCAATTGAGTTACCAACTGACTTACCTACTTGGTCCTCCAGTGAACCAATTTTACAGTGTCTCAATTGTTTTTTTGGCTACTCAGGTGATTTTAATAAGTGTATTGTATAACATTTTCTATTCCATTTTTTTAGATACATAATCTAATAAAAGTGATGTTTTAATTAATTTCGCTTAACCAAGCCTTGGTGGGGTTGTTTTTGTTCTGATTCGTGTTTTCAGGGAGTCACGTGACCTCATTGTTTACAGCTGAAACATATTAATCTCTGCAATAATAATCCAATGGAAGGCTCTCAACTATTGGCTTGGTTACATCCAGGTGGTGACCATCTTTTGGCCAGTCAGTCTGTGTATAACAAACAAGAATATATAAGCTGTATATATAGATCCAAATGGTTCTGTGTATATAAATATTTAGCTGGCAAAATAATGAGCTCTGTTACATCTTCTGTTATTCCACCACTTGCATCACTTTGGGCCTCTTTACAATTTCAAGTAAAGTGTTAATGTGAGTTTATGTGAGTCCTGGTGGTAATTACTGAGCATCAGGTGGTTCTTAGCAGAGCATCGTGCAGTTCTTAGCAGAGCATCGTGCAGTTCTTAGCAGAGCATCGTGCAGTTCTTAACAGAGCATCGTGCAGTTCTTAGCAGAGCATCGTGCAGTTCTTAGCAGAGCATCGTGCAGTTCTTAACAGAGCATCGTGCAGTTCTTAACAGAGCATCGTGCAGTTCTTAGCAGAACATCGTGCAGTTCTTAGCAGAACATCGTGCAGTTCTTAGCAGAACATCGTGCGGTTCTTAGCAGAACATCGTGCAGTTCTTAGCAGAGCATCATGCAGTTCTTAGCAGAGCATCATGCAGTTCTTAGCAGAGCATCGTGCAGTTCTTAGCAGAGCATCATGCAGTTCTTAGCAGAGCATCGTGCAGTTCTTAACAGAGCATCTTGCAGTTCTTAGCAGAACATCGTGCGGTTCTTAGCAGAGCATCGTGCGGTTCTTAGCAGAGCATCGTGCGGTTCTTAGCATCCCATTTGGAATATCGGCCAATAATCTCCTCTAGAAAGGCTCTTACAATTATCCATCAAATTCAGGCTGCACTTTATGCACCAATTAAAATGATGATTACCGACTGCCACAGTTTAGCAGTAACTTTACTAGGCACATCGCCAAAATCTCGTATGGGACTGCCAAAACGCAAAGCTGGTGCTGGGTGACCCAGGCATTCCACCAAGGAATATTCAGGTAGATTCCAATAGACCGCATATTCGCAGCCAGGTACTGTGCGCAGATTAGCTCTGGACGTGCTACAGAGCCCCAAAACTGTAAAATTATTTGAGCAAAAACCCTTATTTCTCTTACTTATTCCATTTGAAATTTGTTTGCCAATTTATACTGTTTTTCTTAGCAGTTTGTCGTATTGTAAAATGTTGCAGAAAAAGTTGGCACTGTGTACAAGGTGATACAAAACAATAAATAGCAAATAAAATGAATGGCAGCGTTTCAAGCGCCTGAAATATGTGATTACTTTATTTTATGAAATAGCTAAAAAATACATTTATTAACACCAATATTTTGCCTACAAAATTCAGATATTAAAATTCTTCAGGTACAGGAACGAGTGTGTTATTTTGGCCCGAATCCCTATCACACCTTGACATGTAGAAAAATAATAAAGTGTGAATAATTTATCATTGTTATACATTTGTACCGGGCAATTACATTAACATTTAATTATTGGAGACTTACACTTCTGTACCCTGGATGCTAAACTCTGTGGATAAAATTACATTTATCTAGTGCGAATACGCATGGAACAGAAGCCAAAATTTCCTTGGCGAATTTCTGCACATGAATATATAATATGCCAAAATTGAACAATTTAAAAATCCGACTTCACAATGCCGACCTTGAATGTAAGGTTATCTTTTAAACAACGAGCCTTTGTTACATTAAGGCGAGATAAAATGAATAATTTAATTCCTTTTTGCATATTAATTAACATATGTCAACACTTTCGGGGGTTTCGTTCGAAAAAAGGAAAACAATTATGAAATGTAAACAAGATTTCAATTAATGATATTGTTTTTCGCTCTTCAGATCACAAACACGTTCTAATTTACATTGCAACCTCTTTCAGCTTAAATGTTTGACAAATACATATAACAAAAATACTTGCATTGTTTGGTTCTCGTGCTGCTGAGGCGTATGTATCAATAAAGTTCAAATGGCAATTATATATCGTGGAGTATATATTATTTTTTGGGTGGAGTAGAGTTAACATCACTGCTCTATGACCGTGGAGACACAGGTTCGATCCCGGCAAGAGCACCTCTCCAGTAAGTGTCCTTGGGCAAGACACCTAACGGTACATACTCGTCACCCAGGACATACTTGAAAACGAGAGAAATCTCAATGTATCCTTCCTGGTAAAATACTTTCACAATTTTTTTTTTTTTAAATTGCGCGGTAAACGGGTGACGGTTCAGTAACAGACAGAAGAGGAGTAAAATTACTGTTGCTCACCGAGAAACTGCAAAATTTAATCTGTGTCAACTGAAACTAGATAGGGTAAAGGTCATCCTGAAATATGAATACTGATATGTGATTGGTTGGAACATATATATGCAAATATTACAATTCTGGCTACATAATAAGGGTAAGGTCAATAATGTTACATCGTCGAGTACTGAAAAAACCTTGCTTCGCTCTGTTAGGTCTCCCATTACACCAGTGACCAAGGCTGCTCCTGTTTTGTTGCATCAGATGTGCATCATTCACATAATCCTGGTAGGGGTGAAATTCAGATTCCCTCTGGTTCCTGGCCAATGCCGCAACCCCTGCTCTTCGTCTTGTCTCGTCTGGAATTTGGGAAGACACCTCAGGGTTTATAACTATCCCTACTTCCTTGTTTCCTGTCGTGTTGTGGTTTATAATCCTTCAGTGCTTTCCTTTGCTCTTGTGATTCTCTGTTTTGAGTCTGGCTTGTGACTTTGTTATTGTGTTCCTCTGTTTTTCTTACCTCGACTTTTGACCTTGTTGTCATCTGTGTTCCTGTATATCAGCTTGTTCCCTTCTGTGTTTCCAGATCTCAGCTTGTTCCCTTCTGCATTCCCGGATCTCAGCTTGTTGCCTTCTGTGTTTCCAGATCTCAACTTGTTGCCTTCTGTGTTTTTGGATCACGGCTTGTTGCCTTCTCTGTTCCCGGATCTCAGCTTGTTGCCTTCTGTGTTTCCAGATCTCAGCTTGTTCCCTTCTGTGTTTCCAGATCTCAACTTGTTGCCTTCTGTGTTTTTGGATCACGGCTTGTTGCCTTCTCTGTTCCCGGATCTCAGCTTGTTGCCTTCTGTGTTTCCAGATCTCAACTTGTTGCCTTCTGTGTTCCCGGATCTCAACTTGTTGCCTTCTGTGTTCCCAGATCTCAGCTTGTTCTCTTCTGCATTCCCGGATCTCAGCTTGTTGCCTTCTGTGTTTCTAGATCTCAACTTGTTGCCTTCTGTGTTTTTGGATCACGGCTTGTTGCCTTCTCTGTTCCCGGATCTCAGCTTGTTGCCTTCTGTGTTTCCAGATCTCAACTTGTTGCCTTCTGTGTTCCTGGATCTCAGCTTGTTGTTTTCTGTGTTCCCAGATCTCAGCTTTCTGTCTTCTGTGTTCTTGAATGTCGGCTTCTTGCCTTCTCTGTTCCCGGATCTCTGCTTATGGACTTCCCACTTCCGTGTTTCCAGATCTTGGCTTGCTGCCATCTGTGTTCCCGGATTTCAGCTTGTTGCCTTCTGTGTTCCCAGATCTCAGCTTATTTCCTTCTGTGTTCTTGAATCTTGACTTGTTGCCTTCTGTGTTCCCCGATCATACCTTTTATAGTTGTATCTGGATATCTCTCCATTCCATCTCCTTTGCTCGTCATAGACGACTCTTTCCTATTAACAAGCCATTCAAATTACTGTTTTTTCCTCTCTGCTGATTAGATTGAGGGTTGTCATGTTCATGGTCCAGGGGTGCAGGAAGAGCCCAAGTTTGGGGATACAAAGCCAACAAGAGACTCCGGTGAGGTTGCGGTGACAGTAAACAGGTGAGTTTATTTACAAGGTTCAGATTTAACAGCACAAATCAGAAGGGGAAGTGAAAACAAAACAAAGCAGGTGAGATAAGATACTCATACAGGGCACAGGTCTAGACAAGATGAAAAATGTCAAGGCATCTTAAGCTAGGGGTGGCTCCCTTAAATAGGAAGCCCACAGGTTAACCAGTGAGTGCCTTAGGTCTCCCTCAGGCCAAGTGGGGCAGGTGGAAAGTCAGGACAGGAATATGCAGCATAAAAAGTGCTGCTCGAGTTAATTTCATCTCAGTACTGGATTTAGGGTGTGTCTTTATCCAGATCCTGCGAGTCTCTGGATCAGATGTGTGACATGGGTAGAGTACACTTACTGTCACAAATCGGTCCTGAGGATTCTTCATAAAGGATGCTCAGTCTATATCTACAAAAATTAAGTAATTAAGTAATAAAGGTTCTTTTGACCTCCATAGGACCTCACTCACAGGGTAGAGCATTAGTTCAGGCACATAAAATGTTACCACCACTCCAACACTCAGGAACGCAGGGTCTCAGGCCTTAATATCTCTCACCTTCACACAGAACACTGCAGGCATTCACACGGTATATGATATGTATTTATTGTTAGCACATTAAAATTTTAAATAGAATCAAACAAAACAATATCCAACATGTTTTATCTAATAAAGAAGAATCCATCAGGGTTAAAATCCAGATATCTATATATATGACCACGCTGTCTATTTTTTGCAGGTAATCGAAACTTCAAGGCATTCTGCGTTCCACCATTCCTCAGTAGATTTCAGTCCGGTGTTATATGATGCCACTTACTATTAGCACTAGCATTACAAAAAGCCTTGTTCCCTTTACTAGGAATAAAGTGATATGTGTCAGAGACATCACGTAGTCCTGGATCGATGCAGGTTCACCTGAGTGAGGCAAGTGAGAAATGCAAACAGCAAAATACCTCTTAACCTTTCATGCGTACAATATGTACAAACAACACAACAAATATGGAGAAAGCAAAGATGTAAAAAAGACATTCTACCTCCCGCTGTTACAAAGAAGCTTGTTTGATGCCAAGATGTGAAACGCGTCAGACAGAAATAACAATTGTTTGTCCAGCAGGTGTTTCTGTTATCTAGCCCCCCTGCACATGAGCAGTCAGATCCAGTTTGTGTTTGCCATTTGTGATGACATAACCCATTCTTGCGGTTTTGTTTTTGATTTGACAATCGAAAAATACATTTATTTGTAATAAGCACCTCTGTGTATTCTTTGGCTTGCACTACATGTTCATCCATTGCAATCAACAATGCTCTCAAACACCGAGCATCTGCACACCTCTCATGCCGCTTTAAAATGAATTAATCCTGGATACGCAGATTTTTTTTTAAATTATTGTATTTTACATTCATGCAGGGACATAGCACCGCTGGATATTAATCGCAGCATAATGATTAATACATGATTGAAATAGCATATAATTACGGCGTGATAGATATAGCAACTTGCAGCTGTATCAATTAGCTTGCAGCAGAACTGCTCATGAATTTATAGTTTTACTTTCTTTTTTTTAAAGGGTCCCTCTACTTTTAAATCCTTTTAAAGTGGTCAGGAATAGAGGAGTGCCCCCATTCTCCTTCCCTCCCCTCTCCCTGCTGACCTGATTGGGTGAAAATGCTGGGTGAAGTGAAGGAGTTTCCTAGACCCCGCCCAGCGCCGCCAGCAGCCAGGATTTTGAATTTCCCGGCTGCCAATCACTAGATCGGTCACTGGTGATGTCAGTATGCAGAGAGCAGGCCGATGTCACCCTCTCTGAGACCGGCCGTGACAGCATGTGTTCTCAGAGAGGAAGCGATGGATAGGATCTGTGCATGTGCGCGCAGCTCAGATCCATCATTCTGCGCATGCGCTACGGAACCTGCATACTCAAAATGCGCAAGTCCCGTAGAAGTGCACAGTTTGCGAATTCTACACTACGCCGGTTGTGTAGGAGCACGAATTGCATTGTAAAGCTTCAGGAACCTCTGGGCTTGGAAGTCGCTGAGCTGAAGAGGAGGAGCAGCACGTGGCGAGGGAGACAAGGTGAAGGAAAGCACCTAAAATAAAAAAAATATTAAAAAATAATTGGGCAGGATCTATACAGGAGTATTGTATACAGCCGACGCTTCGGTAAATTCCAGTGAGGTTATTTGAAGTATCTATCAATCTCGGATGCAGCCAAATAGAGTCAAAACATAAAAAACCTTTACAAAATCATGCATAGAATTGAAACAGAAGATATACTCTGTGGCCCAAAACTATCAGGGTTATTCAGAGAGCGTGAAAAGCAGGAGAATGACTGGAGAATGAAAAATTCTAGGTCAAAATAGTCGATTTGGAAAGTGAGATGAAAGGGAGAATTTTTCTGGTTTGGCTATTTTGACCTAGAATTTTTCATTCTCCAGTCATTCTCCTGCTTTTCACCGCTCTCTGAAAAACCCTGTATGAGTGTAGACCTATATAATATTGTGCCTCAAATATCACAAATAAAGTGACTGTGCTCTTGTGACTGAGTAAGGCCAAGCAACTGAAACGCGTCTCAATTAGAGGCCCGGGACTCTGTTACTGGATCTATTTATTTCGCACGAAATTGGCGAACTGCCAGCAAGTACGGTGCCTGTTCGACGGCAGTGAAATCCCCCATAGAGAAGTAATGGTTAATCTATTCAGAGACACCGAACAGCAGTGAAAAGTTGCCGAAGAGCCCTGTGGTTCGGTGTTTTCATTCAGCAGGTTTATTCAGGCGAATCCCATAGGTTTCAATGTTAAAATTATTCCCGTTTTTATGCAATATATAATAAACCGTTTATTATTTTAATCTGCAGCAAAAAGTCTCTTTACTATTTGATTTTTTTTAGAATCTTTTAGGCATTTTTCAGGATTTTTTCAGCATAATTTTTTTCCGTATTTTTTTTTAACCACTTGGCTGCTAAGGATGCGCTCAGCGAGTCCTGCCAAGTGTTCCTCCTGTGCTACGGACGCGCTGAGTGCGTCCTAGCACAGGAGGCAGCAATCAGCCAGGATTCCGGCTGATTGCTGGCCCCCCGGTGCGGGCTGACATCTTGCATGTCAGCCCGGCACTCCGCAGGGAAGATAGATGTCATTGCGGCGACATCTATTTCAGGCGCCCCCTGCGAGTGCGGAGGAGGTGCCTGAAAGGGAGGGGGGAGGTCCTGCCCTTCCAAACCGTGCCTGCCTTTAACCCCTTGGGTGCCAGATCACGATTCGGCGCCGAAAAGCATCTTGGATGTCAGCCAAGCTTCCGGGAATGTCCCCTGACAACTGGCGTCATCGTGCAAAGCGCGATGACGCCAGTCCTGGAGTTAACCCCTAACTGCCACCAATGGTGGAGATAGGGGGTTCCAATGAACCCCCTATCTCCCGATCCGTGGCAGCTAGGGGTTAATATTGGCCAGAGCATGGCCTTTACAACGATACCAAACATGACCATGTAAAAATTAAAGAAAAAAAAAAAAAAGAAAAAAATATTAAAACAAAAAATAATAATAAAAAAAAATGAACAAGTTTTTTTTTTTTGTTAATGCGGCAATATTGTTCCCATTTCAATTATAATGTGAACAATGATGCTGCACTAACGATTTTTGCATGCGTTTGTTAAAAATAATTATATTTTCCCCAAAATAAAATGTAACGAGTCCCCATTTCTAATTTTTTTAACAAGCGCACCCCATAGAAAATATAACCGCAAATGCTCGAATGTTAAAATGTGAAAAAAAACACTTTACACATTGTAAATTATTGAAAATTCATATTTTATTGCATTTTTTGTTATAATATATAGACAGGACATGACATATACATATAATAATGATATATTATGAATCTGCCGAGTCTGCCGGAAAGAACTATATATAATATATCTGGGTCATATATTAAAATAAGGCTTCAAAACGTGGTTAAACATGATGAGCGAAACCGGTAAAAATGAGCTCAGCACACAGGCGTGAAATGCCTCAGCAGCGAAAGGGTTAAAAGTGTTTTTTCTTTTTTCTGTAACAGACCTTTTTATTATCATTCATAGAATCTTATATGTAAATTCCAGGTATTTTCGTTCAGTAGCTTTTTTGCAAACAGCGTTTCAAATTTGACACTTTCAAGCATATTTTTTCAGCTTATCGGCTTTTTCCAGCAGCTGATCTGCGCTGTGATCAGTGGCCCGTCTGCTTTTTCTGGCATGTTCGGCGTCTTTTTTGCGGCGGTTTCGGTGGGTTTTCAGCGGGTATTCGACGGGATTTGCAGTGGGTTTTCCCTGCACTCCGGGGACCCTGTGGTGAATGCTGAATTCACAGTAGGGTGGGGAACTTTGATTCCCCGAAGTGTAGGGAAGCGCGGGGAACAAAAGAGCACCGAAATGTTGGCGACATTTCGGTGCTCTCTGAATAACCCCCTGAAAATATGTATATTCAGATGTTCTGCACCATTAGAGTTATTTCTCCATTTTTATGTCTTTGAGGATACACATCACAACAAAGAAGGGTAGCGTCACCCTCTATTTGACCACAGGCCATCAATACGAAAGCCAGGTCCTATTGTGGCTCTGGAGAATTTGAGTTACCTGTGTTATACAAGATACATAAAGAACTGTATAATATATATATATATATTCAAACAGGATTGCACTATCATATTTTTATGCTGTTTTATTTTTGAGGAACTATCGCAACGTGCACCGGAATCTGGATCCGAATAAAAATATAAGTACCATATCTTATCTCTGCATGTTTGCTGCACAAGAGCACAGTCTCTTTATCTGTGATATTTGATTCACAATATTATAGGTCAACACGTATATTTTTGCGCCACAGAGTATATCTTCTGTGCCAGCAGGATCTGCCCAATTATTTATGGGCAAAACAAAGGGATCTCTATTTTAAATCGAGTATCCCTTTAAGGAACATTCACATTTTAAATACTTCGAAGATATCATTTGGAAAATTAGAACATATAGACCCGAGATAATGTCCACATGTAAGTATTCTATAAAAAGGCTTTACCTTCGGTTTTCTATTTAGTGATAGATATACAGTGGAGTATTGATTGATAAGCTTATTAAATATAAATCACGCTGCCGGCCAGTGGCCCCTGTGAACAATCGCATAAGCCTTGGTCAATCTAATATTTATATATTTTCCCTTTATTCACTACTGTTTCTCGTTTTTTTATATTTATCAGTGGTAACTCAGGGCTGTTGGCAGAAACCTCAAATAAATGGAGAGTCACGAATATATGTCTAAGCGCCAAGGAACTGTTGCCTGAGTTTTCTTTGGTGAGATCTATACTATATTTACAGCTCGAAGTCCGCTGTCAATTCGAGGCGTCAAACCTCGCTCTCTTTGTTTGCGCTGCTCTACATAATTACACATTTTTCTCGTAAAATTACTAAGAGGAAAATGACAAACTGCGTATAAAAACGACACTCGGTCTTCGGCACTGAACCCACAAATATAAACCTTTTATAACAGCCCGTGTTATTGACTACATTTCACAATGAGGTATCAACAACACTCCATCAATCAATGCAAGCATGATTCCTACAGCACGCCTTTTCTGTAATCTTTATTCCCTCCAGTGACTTGACATCCACCAATAAATCGTACAGACACTAAGTGCATTTTGCATGGATTTACTAGTCAACATTTGAAGTTCTCGGCATATTTACAACCCGCGAACGCTGTAGATTCCTTCCCTTGAAAATTAAAATGTAGAAATATTTGTGAAACCTAACCGTAATTGGCGAGGTGTTCTATCAGATTGTCATGTATACATGTAGCCAAACAATACATACAAATACTTTATGGTTTTATTAGTAAATAAGGTATTTTTCCATCGATCCTGAGTATTTGGATACACGACAACAATATACCCAAGCAATCTTATGTATATGTGTGCGTACAAGATAGACACTCATGTATAATCTCTTCCTTCTATTTGGAAACACTGATACATTTACAGATGGTCTTCGTAGCAAGGTGACACCACCATCCTTCTGCTGCTAAAGAAATTAGTGTAGACTTCTCGACTTTTCATGAGGTTCTGTGTAGACTCATAAACCTCCTCAACAAGACAATTTGCCCTCAAGATATATTCCCTGAGCAACAACATCTCGCAGTAGACCAGCAGACCATTAAAGAAAGCCGGTCATCAGTCACTTCTACCTTCTTTTTTGCAACTGTGTCGGAGTCGGGAGTTTCAGGGTCCCTAAACAGCTATTATAATCTTCTGCTGTCATGGATGTCAGACACCAATGCCTTAACGGTGACCTTCAGGACCTCTTGTGGATGTTCAACCTCTCCTGATGTCAGAACAGGTAAATAGATGGGATTAATATCAACGAGGAAGCACCTACACATAAGCCGTAAAAAAATATTGGAGGTTAACCATAAAAAGTTAATAAATATGAGGCAATGGAAAAATCGACCATCGTGTATTATAATGCGGAAAAAAATCTGATCCGGTTCTAGAATATACACATGTCTTACGTTCCTCATCCCATTGCTGGTAATTCTTTATTCAGCCTATGATTCATCCTAAACTTCTCATCCTTAAAAGACAAAACATCAAATCATAAATTAGTGATATCCCAGGTCAGAACGCCAACAGTACCGTCTTCCACCAAAATCGTCAAATGATACACAATTTTATCAATACTTTTATTTTCTTATAAATCCGAACACAAAAGTGAAGAATAATCAGGAGGATCCAGATCCTGACAATTCCCTCCTCTAAATGTCGAATCTTCACGGCGTTACACATTTTGTCGGCTTGTTTTGGCCATTTTGAGGGCCATGATTAGATGATTCTTGCCGTTGAAAACCACGGAATGCTGAATTGGTATGTTCTTGCTTCATTTATAGCTGGTATGGGCAGGATTTATTGATGACATGTAGGACCCTCTTGTTAGAGGGCCCTACATCTTCCATGAAGCACTGCTGTGCCTTGACAATCCTCTGATGAGCAAAAATTAAGGAATTAAATAAATTGCATTCCCGTTTCCTTTATTAATTTTTATAGGTGGGAAAAAAAAGCACGGCTAAGACAATCACTAGAAGGAAAAAAAATAACATTAATTCATATCTCTTTTATTTTATGACCGATTTTTGACCCGGAAAGTGAGAAAAAATATTCAGAACCCTAATTAAGTTATAGGAAAAAGAGTGTCATCTGCGCTCGTTTCTATGTGTTCCATGTACAACAAAAATGAGGTTTACTGTTACTCCTGGCAGTTGCTGCCCCTCCGAAAATAAGTGAGTATGGGCGCGACGCCATTTTTTCTGTATTTATGTATATCATTTATGTATATCATGCTTGTAACACCAGTCCGTCGTTCTGCAGCTGTTCCTCTTTCCATGTTTTTGTTTTTGATCCCAAATGGGAAGTGCTTGGTGCGTGTATAAATAAAACCCACCATCTTTGCCTCTCCTTCGCTGAAAAGCAGCTGGAGGGGCTTGGAGCTGCTCAGTAGAGAGGCCTTTTGGTTACAATTGTTAGGTACCCACTCTACAGAGGTGCCTTGAAGTGGCGAGTGGGCTTACGTTGCAATGGCCATTGAAACAAACAAAAACCTCATTTTTGTTGTACATGGAACACATAGAAACGAGCGCAGATGACACTCTTTTTCCTCGTTATGTTTTATACATTGACTGGGCTGTTACTCCTGGCAGTTGCTGCCCCTCCGAAAATAAGTGAGTATGGGCGCGACGCCATTTTTTCTGTATTTATGTATATCATGCTTGTAACACCAGTCCGTCGTTCTGCAGCTGTTCCTCTTTCCATGTTTTTGTTTTTGATCCCAAATGGGAAGTGTTTGGTGCGTGTATAAATAAAAGCCACCATCTTTGCCTCTCCTTCGCTGAAAAGCAGCTGGAGGGGCTTGGAGCTGCTCAGTAGAGCGGCCTTTTGGTTACAATTGTTAGGTACCCACTCTACAGAGGTGCCTTGAAGTGGCGAGTGGGCTTACGTTGCAATGGCCATTGAAACAAACAAAAACCTAATTTTTGTTGTACATGGAACACATAGAAACGAGCGCAGATGACACTCTTTTTCCTTGTTATGTTTTATACATTGACTGGGCTGTTACTCCTGGCAGTTGCTGCCCCTCCGAAAATAAGTGAGTATGGGCGCGACGCCATTTTTTCTGTATTTATCTAATTAAGTTATAGGTCTCTGAAAATGTGGTCAACATCCCGGTATATTTTTATTTTCCGAGTGTTTAACCATAAAATAATCTATATTTATTTTTTAAGTTTTCATACCAAGACCTAGCTAAAAATGATTGAACCTGATCACCAATTTGTCACACATTTAAAGTCTTCAAAGGTATTTAACTTGATATATATCTGCAGCACAAAGAATGACTTCAACTTGGATAAAAAATGCTGCAACGTTCTAACACTTTCAAAAGCTGTCTCTTTGCTCAAATAAGAAATGGCCAGTCTGGTCACGACCTTCCAATTCACCTTTCAGGACATAGTGCCGCAATGGTGGCTCTACACAAACCATTATGGGACCCTTTGTTTGAGGTGCCTAAAGAGGTAAGAGCTATACCCTCCTGACGAGGCCTAACATGGCCGAAACGATCATCAGAGGTTGCCGTATCTCTTGTTCAGAGAATACGCCTTGGCATTTCCATTCTGGCCACCCTTTTTGTGTGATAGCAGCCCGATTTGCGTTTGGTAATGTCTTCTATGTAATTGCAAAATCGAGTTAAAACATTATGAGACCTGAGCAGGGACCCACCAAAGGAGAGATCACTTTTGCCATTGCTGTTCTCAGTGCTCTCATAACTTTTCTTTTATTGGAGTTCCTTTGATCTCTTCAGGGCTTCATGATTCTTGAGCCGAAGGTTTGGGCATGTCTCTGTTCTATCTCCATTGTGCCTCAGCCCTATTCTTCTCATCTCCAGTTGTTCCCCAACCCTATTCTTCTCACCTCCCATTGTACCTCCAACTCTTCCTTCTCACCTCCCATTGTTCCTCTGCCTGATTTTTCTCACCTCCCATTATACCTCCATTACTTCCTTCTCATCTCCCAGTGATCCTTTGCCCCATTCTTCTTATCTCGCAGTGATCCTTTGCCCCATTCTTCTCACCTCTCATTGTTACCCAACCCTATTCTTCTCACCTCCCATTGTTCCTCCACCTCTTCCTTCTCACCTCCCATTGTTCCTCCATCCCCTCCTTCTCATCCCTCATTAATCCCTGCCCCATTCTTCTCACCTCCCATTGTCCCCCAACCCTATTCTTCTAACCACCCATTGGTCCACCATCCTATTCTTATCATCTCACATTGCGCATACATCCCTTCTTTTTCACCTCCCGTAGTTCCTCTGCCCCATTCTTCTCTCCTCCCAATATGCCACAATCCTATCCCTCACAATCTCAATGCATTGATGGAAATTGGTGGTTATTTCTCATAGACCTAGTTTGGGGCATGGGCCTGGAGCTACAGCCTTTATATGATGCCGATCTTGGTCCAATAGCAAATCCAGCACTATCTAAAATGTACTTTGTGCTTGAGACAAGAAGAAGAGAGCTCCATGCACTATTATCAATGTAAGGCACATTGACTATTACTTGCTAAAGATGCCCTTTAAAATGCCTAGTCAAAAGTAGAGTTAACAATCGTACCCTCCTGTCCTCATGTTTACCTGGTGTGTATGCATACATTTTCCCTCATCAGCAGACATGTCTCATCTCAACCATAATTTCTAGAGACAATTATATATTCCAACAATCAGATTGAGCAGGATGCAAATTATATAGACACGGCTTTCCATTCATTACAATTTAATATGAGTAATTATACCCTTTGCTTCAGGATGTTGAATGTCACCTGAAGCAAAGGTTAACGTGTTAACGATGATGTTTTTTCACGTATGTAATCATAAAATGTAACTGCCCATCAGATGTGAGACACTCTGTTTGAGGTGCCACTTCGTATTTATTTCAGTGTTTCAGTTCCCCCGGCTGACATGCTCATGCCTCCTCAAGAATATATATAAAAAAAAGCTATACAACTTTCCAAAAAAAATTTAAAATAAAGACTTGTATAAAGCCTTAAAAAACTGAATTGTATTTTAATTATGCTGTTGGATAAGTCTGAAATGCTTCGCAAAAATGGCCGTTTCCAATGCTATTGTAAAATAAGGCCGTATAAAGAAAATCATCTTCTGAAAACTGAAGACACCTTGGTATTACATTTATGAATGGATACATGAGGGGTTACTCAAAGACAGCTGAACTGGCTCCTAAATTGCGCTGAACAATTTCAGAGCCATTCGGCTATTCAGAGAGCAGGCAGTTTGCCAAATATTGGCGAATTGTCAGCGAAATACGGTGCCTGTTCAACGGCAGTGAAATCCCCATAGAGATGTAATGGTTAAAGGGATATGTATGTCTAGAATTTTTTTTTTTTAAATTGACATTTAAACACTTTTATAGCTATAGACAAACTAGAATCAATCAATAAAAGTTTTAAAAATGTGTAAAAAATGTTTCTTTTCTTGCTTTAAACTCTGCCGTTTCATCTTCTCTGGCGACGCCGCTCAGCTAGGGGTGTTTCTTCAGCTCATATTTCCTGTATATTCCCCGCCTCCTCCCCACCCACTACTCCACCCATCAAAGCTTCACATGAACTACATTTCTTGCTCCATCTTCCCGCACAGCCCCCATACACCCCACTACATCACATACTCAGCTATTACCCTCACCTAGCGTGTCACCCCTCTCCTCTTAGATTGTAAGCTCTTGGGCAGGGTCCTCTCTCCTACTGTTCTGTGTATTTAACTTGTATGGACATTTGTTATGCTGTCTCACCCATTGTACAGCGCTACGGAACTTGCTACCACATTTTAATTACCTGTGACTGTATGAAGTAACACAAGCTGTGCAGCTCAGGACCTCAGACTGGGGAAACCGAGGAGCTGAATATTAGCATCTCTGCAACTGTGAAAGCAAAACACACTCACCCGCTGACTCGCTCGCACACTCACCCACTGACTCACTTGCACACTCACCCGCTGACTCGCTCACACACTCACCCGCTGACTCGCACACTCACTCACCCGCTGACTCGCACACTCACCAGCTGACTCGCACACTCACCCGCTGACTCGCTCCCACACTCGCCCGCTGACTCGCTCACACACACTCACTCTCTCTCACACACAGACTCACCCACTGACATGCTCATTTGCGCTGTCAGGGTGGAATCTGGCATACGCCGTGGTGGGACCCAATTGCAGGTGGCTTGAGCCTTTAGCGCAGGGGTATTCAGAATGTACCTTAGGGTAGGCTGGCTGATGCAGGATGGAATCCATATCGTAGTACATGAGGGTAAACCGGGGAGAATACTCAGACGTGCCGCGGGTTAGTGGCTGGCAGCAAGGAGGCAAGGTCGGTGGGTAAGGCAGGGTTTGGTACACGGTATCAGCAGGTTATCAGAGTTGCTCAGAACAACACAGAGGATTGACTCTTAATGCAAAGCCAAGGTACATAGGGGAGAGTTGACCTTTTATAGACAGACAGGATGGTGTGGTGTATGTTTGTGGTTGTGCTTAACTGTTCAACCCCCTTGAGTGCTGGATGGGACTGAGGCAGCACTTTTCAAGTATAGCACTGATACAGATCTGGTTGTTGCGCACACACGGGTGCTGATCCCTGACACACTCTTTCAAGGTTTACATACTCACTGTCTCACTCAAAGTCTCTCACACAGTCACTCCCTCTCACTCTTTCTTGTGCTGTCTGTCTCTTGTGCGCGCTCTCTCTCTGCACCTTTTATTGATCTTTCTCTGCTGTATTTTGCTGTCTCTTTTTACCGTTTCTTGCTGTGTCTCTGTGCTTTTCTTTGCTGTCCCTCTCGCTGCTGTCTCGTTTTCTCCCTGTGTGTATGGATTTCTTTCCTTCCATGTCTCTGCAGTAGCTGGGGGTGAAAGTTCAGCCCCGCCCTCCCCTCAGCTCACAGTGCAAGAGGGAGGAGGAGCAACTCAGACGCACATGCTCAGTGCGTTTTTTAGCTCTCCCTAGGTAGAGGCACTGATTGGTTAGCTTAAAGTGCCTCCTGAGGTGGACGTGGAAAACTCCAAAAAAGAAGATCAGGTAAATATGAAAAAATATCATATTTACATGCTTTTTAAATCTGCCGAATGACACTACTGATTAATTCAAAAGGCATTGAATGTTTTTAAAAGCACACTAGCAAAGCAGGCATGTTCCTTTTAATCTATTCACAGACACTGAACAGCACTGAAATGTCAGTGAAATGCCCTGCTGTTCGGTGTTTTCATTCAGCAGGTTTATTCAGGCGAATCCCATAGTTTTCAATGTTAAAAATATTCCCGTTTTTATCCAATATTTATTTAACAGTTTATTCTTTTCTCTTTCAGCAAAAGGTCTCTTTATTTATTTATTTTTTAGGATTTTTCAGGCATTTTTTGGCAATTGTCTTTTAAATAGTTTTTTTTTTCCTGTAACAGACATTTTTATTATTATTCATAGAACCTTATATATTATTTCCAGGCATTTTTTCATCCAGTACCTTTTTTGCAGATGCCTTTTAAAAGGTTTTCCTCGACCCTGCAGTGAATGCTGAATTCGCCGCAGGGTTGGTGAATTTGACTCCCCGAAGTACGGGGAACAAAAGAGAGTTTCTACCTGAAGCTGGAGGGAGTTGACTTTAGAGTTAAGGTGAGTATGCACTGCCTCCACTGTTGTCACACAGTCCTGAATCACCACCAATCGCTCCTGCACGAGGGACACCTCAGCTTTAACGCCCGAAACATCGGCGCCCCATAGGGCCCGCATCGCATAGTGACTATATACAGAATGCGCCTGTAAACATGTAACATAGTGACTATATACAGAATGCACCTGTAAACATGTAACATAGTGACTATATACAGAATGCACCTGTAAACATGTAACATAGTGACTATATACAGAATGCACCTGTAAACATGTAACACAGTGACTATATACAGAATACACGTGTAAACATGTAACATAGTGACTATATACAGAATGCACCTGTAAACATGTAACATAGTGACTAGATACAGAATGCACCTGTAAACATGTAACATAGTGACTATATACAGAATGCACCTGTAAACATGTAACATAGTGACTATATACAGAATGCACCTGTAAACATGTAACACAGTGACTATATACAGAATACACGTGTAAACATGTAACATAGTGACTATATACAGAATGCACCTGTAAACATGTAACATAGTGACTAGATACAGAATGCACCTGTAAACATGTAACATAGTGACTATATACAGAATGCACCTGTAAACATGTAACATAGTGACTATAGTTCATACATATTTATTTTCTGTTTTATTCTGTATATTTGTGTTATTTTTTTTAATATCTTGCATTTTATTACTTTGCATTTTTGTAACAACTGTAAAATTTCAATGTTCTTGAACCCAGGACATACTTGAAAACGAGAGAAATCTCAATGTATCCTTCCTGGTAAAATACTTTGCAAATTAATAAATAAATGTTACATGAATCTGTCGATTCTGCTGAAGATAAGGATATATAATTTGTCTGGGTCCTACAATAAAACGTGACTTCGAATCACATATGAACATGATGAGCACAAATCGGTCAAAATGAGCTCAGTCAGCACACATTGATGAAATGGCTCGACAGTGAAAAGGTTAAGCATTATATTTTGACACATTAATCTACCGCAGTAAAACGAGAATATTTATTGGTATTGCGTATGCGCTTGAGTTTTTCTTTCTGCTAAACATATGCATAATACTGTAAAAACAGTTGTCATAACACGCAGCCCCTGTTGAAATCTCACTCACAGGATTCAGGAGGTTTCAATGCACATAGCGTTGTCTTTCTTTTAGGTGCTTTATTAGCAGAGAGCCCGGAGTGCTATCCTGTGGACAGGTAATTTCACCAGGTTCCATATAGCTCCACTGCTCCTTAAATAGGTGCCAGGGCTCCACTCAGCGAAAGGTTCCACTTCGAGAAAGATTCACAGGAAGGATTCAGCCAAGAATCAAGGATCAGGTATAAAAAGAAATTTATTGGACCAGACCATACATCCAACGCGTTTCGTCAGCCCTAAGGCTAACTTCATCACCCTGATGAAGTTAGCCTTAGGGCTGACGAAACGCGTTGGATGTATGGTCTGGTCCAATAAATTTCTTTTTATACCTGATCCTTGATTCTTGGCTGAATCCTTCCTGTGAATCTTTCTCGAAGTGGAACCTTTCGCTGAGTGGAGCCCTGGCACCTATTTAAGGAGCAGTGGAGCTATATGGAACCTGGTGAAATTACCTGTCCACAGGATAGCACTCCGGGCTCTCTGCTAATAAAGCACCTAAAAGAAAGACAACGCTATGTGCATTGAAACCTCCTGAATCCTGTGAGTGAGATTTCAACAGGGGCTGCGTGTTATGACAACTGTTTTTACAGTATTATACTATGTTCCTTTATCATCCCTGTTCCCTATAGACTTCTATCCTTTTCTGTTTTGTTTTACTGCGCGTCGCTTGGAGGAGACGATTTAGAGATCTATAAGGTTGTACACCACCATTTGTTTATTGCCTTGGGAAAGAGCACATTTCTTGTTTGCTGTGAAACATATGCAAGTACGTATACTTTTAATGGTTTGATGTTTATTTGTCGTTGCACTGTTGCGATAACACTGTCCTAAAATAATAATAATACAAACACGAAACGTTTGCAGATTTTGATGCTGTACAGATCATCGCTTTCAAGGACCAAAGAAAGCAAGACGTTCACTGCCGGTAACCTGGAAATAATATAATCTGGTAACGCATGGGCTAGCCATACTTATCATATGATTGATTATCTCTCGTAGCGTCATGAAAAGTAATTTTCTTCACGCAAATGTTCACATTGGCTACTTTTACGGCTGGGTGAGTCCCGGATGAAAGAAATGTTTCCTATCACTGTTTAATGAATGGCTTCTAAGGACGACACAATAACCGGTTGCTTTGAATGATAATCCCCTCTTCCCTATGTATGAGGAGCTATAAATACGGGAAGTCCGAACCCGTTATTTTTCCAGCTTTTCCATTATCGCGGCTCGTCCATGTCCGTAATGAAGCAGTGCCGTATAGATTTACGTTCTATGGATTCCTTCCTTGTTAGCCGTGACAAAGTAGCCCTGTCAGCACATTGCTTCCAAACATCAATAAAGATCATTTACTGGACATTGTGAACTTCTATTCTTTTTTTTTTCTTTTTTGGCTCATTGTTTACTGATACAATGAATGTTTAAGGAGAGTATAAATAAATTATTGCGGTTGCCGAGCCCTCTGTGTTAGTGCGCACCTCTCTTAGTGCAAAGCTGTCTGTCATCAGTTGAAAGGGAGGGGGTTTCTATACCATGTGTATGAGTATTTCTCTCATTGTTGCCAGAATCCTCTTGTATTTGCTGTGTTGATATTATAATAAGGATAGTGAAACTTTAATATTAGATTTGCAAATATTTTACAATAACACCTGTAGATTCCCACCTTAACCCTCCTGCTACCAAACATTTGTATACATGTCTTTGCGTTGTTATACAATGAAAAATTCAAATTTTCTCATAGAACTTCATTTGCAAACCTTTTCCATGTATTATTAGTACTCCTCCTAGATATAAATAAAATTATCTTTGAGATCTCACACCTGTTTCATTGTAATACTGTAAATAAGCTGCAAGGAGCAGTCCCCACTCTCACTGTAACACAAAGCTAAATAAACATACTGCTGCATTACAGCAGCCAGAGAGAGGACAGAATACAGGGAGAGCTGTGGGGTGAGTCGCTGCTGTACAGGGAAAATATTCAGGGGGTTATAATAAGTGTAAATCCCTGTACAGTACAGATACAAGGTGTTGCCGTAATTGCCATACACAGGCATTATGCACCACATTCAGATACAATTTGTCACGACCACTACAATTTGTCATGACCACTACGCGCACTGCTGCGAAAGACGCCGGGTTAAGCCACCCACTATCTGTCTCCACACACTTCTCTCTCGCAACAGGTACACAGAGCGCGATACAATGATCCCAGTATTGCAACGCAGTACAAGACTTCTCTTGAAGCGGGTAATGACTACGTCTCCCACAATCCCTGGATTCACTTTCCTATTCGATTAGTTATGCTGCCACCAGTCCTCATGGACACTACGTGCGTCACAGCGAGAGATGCAGGGCTAAGCAACCGCACTGTCTGCCTACCCTAGACCCGGACAGTGACTGCATAGACAACAATCCCTGCTGTCCCCAGTGAGCGCAACTCACAATTCCGTATCTACCCGAGCTTAAAACAATCAGCAATGCTCCAGTCTTTTAGTTAGCGTGGATCGAATATCAGGCAGAAACAGAACGTAATAAAGGGATATTTATTATGATATAGCAAAAGCTATATATTACAGTGCATTTGTTACAGGAAAATTATAGATAGAATAAATCAATTAATTACACACTACACAGCAAATAAAATAAAAGGATTAAACACAGAGCATTACTTACAAACAATAAGCTAGCATCAGTGATAGGGAGGTTCTATTAGGAGCTGGCAATATTCCCTCAATTCTCGATTGACCTCCAAGGAAAAAGTCCCGAGCCATGCTTGATTCAGAATATATATAGGGCTGCCTTTTTTCTAAGTCCAGCCTCCTAGCTGGCAGAGCCTTTGCCTACAATCCCCAGAATTCCCCTCTCCTGAGCATGCTCCGTACGCTTCGTCGTTAATCTTTAATTGCCCAAAGGTGTCCATCTTCCAAAGAACACCCTCTGTGATCAGAGAATGTGATTGCTTCTTTGATATGCAGTTGGGGTGCCGCTCTGGCTGCGTCTTCTCCCTGCCATTAGCAATTGCTCTTTCTGCCTGCTGGGTAGACCCCAAAAAGGTGTTATCTTTAATTCACACCTTTGATGACTTCAGAGAAAATTGTCACGGGCCCGTTTAATTGTTTCCTTCCAGCAGACTGGAAACACAGCCATTGATTTCTTAGGCCAGCTGCGCCAAATGGCCTGGTATCTAAAGATAGCCATAGATATACTATGCCTATATAATACATATTGCGGTAGATAAACCGATAGCTAGACAGAGATGGGTATGTCTACCTGTGACACAAGATGTTGCTGTAATTGCCATACACAGGCATTATGCAGCACATACAGATTAAAGGTGTTGCTGTAATTGCCATACACAGGCATTATGCAGCACATACAGATACAAGGTGTTGCTGTAATTGCCATACACAGGCATTATGCAGCACATACAGATACAAGGTGTTGCTGTAATTGCCATACACAGGCATTATGCAGCACATACAGATACAAGGTGTTGCTGTAATTGCCATACACAGGCATTATGCAGCACATACAGATACAAGGTGTTGCTGTAATTGCCATACACAGGCATTATGCAGCACATACAGATATTGCATTGCTAATAATCTTATTATGAATGATCACTACAAAGTTAAATCCCCATAAGCAGGAAATCTCACCATGTTATTATCTGTCTGCAGCACATTTACTGCATCTGACAAAAAGGCCATTTCTGCCTGTATGCTGATAATACAGACCCTTTGTGACACTGTGAGATAAGGGATGGCATCTAGAGTTTAGAACCTTTTGTCCCAGCTATATTTCGGTAAAGGAAGAATGTATACATGAAAAATTAAAAATTAGCAAATTTACAATATTTAAATTTTTCCAACTATCTCAGCACAACAATTTCTATGAAAAATTTATATTTTATCCTATATTTAATCTTTAATTTTGAATCCCGTGTTTCAAAAAAATAAAATGTTAAAGTATTTTTTTTTCCAACAAAAAAAAATCGGTACCGAGGGGGTTAACAATATAGCCCCGTATATTGGAATATAGCCCCGTATCTTCGAAAAGGCACTTTATTTGGAAAGCAACATTTTGGATGCCATTACAATCTTTCTCAAGCTTAAACTTTCCAAATCAATCACCTTATTGAAGATACTGAGGGTCAATCAGAGAGCACCGAAATCTCACTGAAATTTCAGAGTTTTCTTGTTCGGCGCACTCTGGTGCGCTTCGACGATTTCAGTTCAACAATCCTGCAGTGAATTCAGTGTTCACCGCAGGGTTCGCAAAGAACACCAAACGGGAGCTGCCGAAGACCACCGATGACCCGCCAAATGCCACCAAACTGACCACTGTATGCTGCCGAACTGACTGCTGCAAGCTGACAAAAAAAGTCGTTCATCCGCTCAACTGGGGAAAAAGAAAATTGATTTTCTTTAAAAGGTGTTTAAAACATGAAAAATGCACGAAAATGCATGGAAATAAAAAAAAAGATCCTGTAAGAAAATAATAAAAAAAAAGGTCCGCCAAAAAAATCCAGAGAAATACCAAAAGAAATTCTAAAAGATAAATAAATAAAAAGGCTTTTTTTGCTAAAACTTAAAAGAATAAACGATTGAATAAAAAAAATAATAAAAACGATAATATTTTTTTTTACTTTGCATCATATGGAATTTGCCCGTTTAAACCTGTCGAACTGAACCAAAGAGAATCAGAGCATTTCACTGACACTTCAGTGCAGTTTGGCGTTCTCTGAATAGATTAACCATTACTTCTCTATGGGACAATTTCACTGTGGCTGAAGATCACTGAATTGCGGCGATCTGCGGTGAACTGTACCTTAATTCGCTGGCAATGCGTCAGTATTTGACGAATTGACAGCTTTCTGAATGGGCGAACTGCCAGGAAATTGCAGCGTATGGTAAGATTCACCATTCGGTGCAATTCGTTGGCAAGTTCGGTGCTCTTTGAATAACCCCCTACTGTGTTCCGATCCCTATCACTTTGTTGCTTTAACAAGGAACTGGTTCTTCCAGGGATCTACTGAGCACCGGTTACTGGATATCGCATTCGTTACCAATTAGTAAGGCTGAGCGCTATATTCTTTTCCTCTACAGTTGTTTTGGAAACACTCTAAATCATCGTCTTCCATTTTTTTTTGTATAAAATGCTTAATAAACAAAACTGCAGTCGACAGGTACTTGGGTATCATCCTTGAAAGTTCCAAAATGTGGTGACTAAGGTTAATACGAATTATTGTTCCAACAACGATGAGGGCAACAGTAATATACACTGTCAAAAGCGCTCCTGTTACTAACCTTTAGAAATTGATTCTGCCAGTGGATTATTTGCGAAAGTTGCTGAGACGAGCACCGGGACTACGAGCGTAGTAACCCATTTCTCATCTTAAAACAAGGTTGCCGAGATGTGGCTTGGTCACACTAGGAAATAAAAAAAAAGCAAATTAGTTTTCATGTTTCACGTTCCAAGGAGAGAGGACGGCAATATGAAAATGCATTTGCTGACTTCTTTTCTGTAAGTACCGACAAAATGAATCTATAACTTTCCAGAAGATATGAACTCGCCGGCGCGGCGTGCTGAGCCAAGTGACATTTTAAGAAAATTCTCCTGCAAATTCGGAATAATGGCACCTCTGCGTGCGAAGGGATTATGTTTGGTTTTATCTTGATCTCGCCCATTCTTTTCTGATTTATTTAACAATCCAGAGGATTATGGGGTCGTTCATAAAGAGCGGTGACAGGGGCGTATTTACATAACCGCGATGGAAGCACCACGGAAATCAATGAAACATATCTGTCGGAATGTTTACTTGTTTTTAGAACTTTGCACGAGAATAAAGGGGTTATTCTAAGAGCACCGGGATTCCTTCGGAATGTCGGTGCTCTTTCGTTCCCTGCACTTCGGGGAATCAAATTACCCGACCCCGCGGTGAATTCAGCATTCACCGAAGGGTCACCATAGTGCTGGAAAAATCCGGCAAAAAAAACGCAGAATCGAAAATAAAAACTGCCACAAAACCGCAGAAAATATCGAATCCAATCCGAAAAGCTGCCAGGAACCCAACGGAAAACATTGGATCTGATCCAATAAGCCACTGAAAACCCACCAAACGAGTCTAGAAAAAGAAGACAATCTGCCTAAGGCTAGGGTCAGACGAACGCATTTTTCACGTTGTCCGTGAAAAAGTGCGGTCGAACGAACGTACGTATTTTTCCCCGGAATACGCGATAGCGGTCATACGATGCGCCTTTTCGTCCGTGATTTTGTACGGATCATCAATAAAACATTTTTGAGTCTGGACGTTATGTTGACCGGACATTAGCAGCGTCTGATGTCTCCTAATCACACACACACGCCGCTATGCGGCCGCAGCGCACTCTGTACGTCAGTAGTAGCGGTTTGACGTTCTCGAAAAAATGCGTTCGTTGGCCACTTGCGTTGCGCGGACGAACTTTCGTGCGGCCGTTCGTCGTATGTTCCCCGGCATTGGACGTCATTTGCTGCTAGTACGGCCGTGATTTCGTGCGGCTAAACGCATGTTAAAACTGCGCTAGTCTGACCCTAGCCTAACACAGCACCGACCAGCCTCCAGAAAAGCCAACAAGCTGACTAACAGGGTAAAAAAAAACGACTGCAACTTTTAAAATTTTAAACGCTGTTTGCAAAAAGAATACTGGACGAAAACGTCTGGAATTAACATATAAGATCCTGTGAATAATAATAAAAAGGTCTGTTACAGAAAAAACCATGCCATTTTTTAAAAAACAAAATGAAAAAATGCCAAAGAAATCGCAAAAAAATGTCTAAAAAATACTAAAAAAAAAAAAAGAGAGACTTTTTGCTGCAAATTGGAAGAAGAAACAGTTTAATAGATATTGAGTAAAAACGGGAATATGTTTTACGTTGAATCCTTTGAAACCAACGAAACCAATGAACCCAACGAACATAAAGGCATTTCACTGCTGTTCGGTGTCTCTGACCATTGCTTCTCTATAGGGATTTCACAGCTGCCGATGATCACCAGTATTTCGCTGGCAATTCGCCCATATTTGGCGAATTGCCAGATTTTGAATTTTTCAAAAGGCCCCGTAATTGAACCGTACGGGGAAATTCACTGTTCAGTGCAATTTCGGGGCCAATTCGTCTCTCTCTGAATAACCCTGTTAGCCTTTAGTATTTGTACGATATGGATATGTGGATTTTGAATCAATGTATCTTTTAAAGTCCGCAGAGAAACTGTGTACCAGAAATCAGAAGTTCTGCATGTCTACAAGGTGTCTGATCTTCCTCGACAGCAAATAAATCAGTTGCTTATACAGCTTGATGATTGATGATTTCAAGAGACATTTGAGGAGTTATGACAACTTATATTCCTTATGATTTGCCGCAACCAGAGGTCCCGACCGTCCTGCACATTGGTGCTAATATCTGCTATGCTTCGCACAAATTACTAATAAATCTCCTCAATAATGTATATGTCAGAAAAGGACGCTGGCACATATTCGAATCAGTGTATGCGCTGGATAGGTGTGTGATATTTAACCCCTTCACTACTGTGATTGTATATACACAATTAGCAGCAGCCTAACATCATACTAACACAATCTGGCGATATGCGGCTTCATCAAAAATTAATTGTCTATCAGGGTTATTCAAAGAGATCCGAATTGCTTGAGAAAGGTAACCGAATGCTGAAAATCAGGGTTCGGTTACCTTTCTTGGCCATTCGGCTATCCAGAGAGTAGGCAATTTGCCAATACTGGCGAATTGCCTGTTCGGTGCCTGTTCAAGAGCAGTGAAATCCCCATGAAAAAGCACTGCTTCGGCTATTCAGAGAACAAAAACCAGCAGTGAAAGGTTCCCGAAATGCCCTGCCATTCGGTGGTTTCATGCAGCAGATTTATTCAGGCGAATCCCATAGGCTTCAATGTTAAAAATATTCCGGTTTTAACCTCCCTGGCGGTCTAATTTTTTCAAAATTTCGTGTCTAAAAGCGTCTCAATTTTTTTTTAAGGAAACATGTTTTTGTACATAGTTAGCCTGTAATAATTAGGAATCACGCACTGAAATCCGTTAAATCAAGAGTCCTTGCTGGTAAAATCTTTTATAAATAAATAAATAAATAAATAAATAAAAAATAGTAAATACATTGAGTCCGATAAAGTTTGAAACACGACATAATAATTTATTATCCCAAAAATAATTATCCAAAATAATGCAAATAAATGATATTCAATAAAATACAACAAAAAACACTGAAATCTGTCTGAAAACAAGGGTGAGAGGATGTATGGTCTGTTTCTTATCCTGTAGAGACACCTAGTGGCCATTCATAAACATTGCACTTTGGATTATACAGTGTAAAATGATATTATTCTAAGTTTGCTGCTGGTCCCGCCCCCTGCATCGTGTGACTTGCAGGGAGCCTTACCAGCAGGGCAGGTGCTAGACTATTTTGCACCCTAGGCAAGACCAGCTACTTGCACCCCCCAAAAAAAACCAAACTCACATGTGTATATTTGCCCCAGCTCTCAGATGGTGAATATATTGCCTCCAGCTCACACATGGCATGGAGATATTGCCCCAGCTCACACATGGGTATTTGCCCCCAGGCTCACACATGGGTATTTGCCCCAGGCTCACACATGGGTATTTGCCCCAGGCTCACACATGGGTACTTGCCCCCAGGCTCACACATGGATACTTGCCCCCAGGCTCACACATGGATACTTGCCCCCAGGCTCACACATGGATACTTGCCCCCAGGCTCACACATGGTATTTGCCCCCAGGCTCACACATGGTACTTGCCCCCAGGCTCACACATGGTACTTGGCCCCAGGCTCACACATGGTATTTGCCCCCAGGCTCACATATGGTATTTGCCCCCAGGCTCACACATGGGTATTTGCCCCCAGGCTCACACATGGGTATTTACCCCCAGTCTCACACATGGTATTTGCCCCCAGGCTCACACATGGTATTTGCCCCCAGGCTCACACATGATATTTGCTCCCAGGCTCACACATGGGTATCTGCCCCCAGGCTCACACATGGTATTTCCCCCCTAGGCTCACACATGGTATTTGCCCCAGGCTCACACATGGTATTTGCCCCCAGGCTCACACATGGTATTTGCACCCAGGCTCACACATGGGTATTTACCCCCAGGCTCACACATGGTATTTTCCCCCAGACTCACACATGGTATTTGCCCCCAGGCTCACACATGATATTTGCCCCCTGGCTCACACATGGTATTTGCCCCCAGGCTCACACATGGTATTTGCCCCCAGGCTCACACATGATATTTGCCCCCAAGGCTCACACATGGGTATCTGCCCCCAGGCTCACACATGGTATTTGCCCCAGGCTCACACATGGTATTTGCCCCAGGCTCACACATGGTATTTGCCCCCAGGCTCACACATGGGTACTTGCCCCCAGGCTCACACATGGGTATTTGCCCCCAGGCTCACACATGGGTATTTACCCCCAGTCTCACACATGGTATTTGCCCCCAGGCTCACACATGGTATTTGCCCCCAGGCTCACACATGATATTTGCTCCCAGGCTCACACATGGGTATCTGCCCCCAGGCTCACACATGGTATTTCCCCCCTAGGCTCACACATGGTATTTGCACCCAGGCTCACACATGGGTATTTACCCCCAGGCTCACACATGGTATTTTCCCCCAGGCTCACACATGGTATTTTCCCCCAGGCTCACACATGGTATTTGCCCCCAGGCTCACACATGATATTTGCCCCCCGGCTCACACATGGTATTTGCCCCCAGGCTCACACATGGTATTTGCCCCCAGGCTCACACATGATATTTGCCCCCAAGGCTCACACATGGGTATCTGCCCCCAGGCTCACACATGGTATTTGCCCCCAGGCTCACACATGGTATTTGCCCCCAGGCTCACACATGGTATTTGCCCCCAGGCTCACACATGGGTACTTGCCCCCAGGCTCACACATGGATATTTGCCCCCAGGCTCACACAAGGATACTTACCCAGCAGCCCACACATGGATATTTTCCTCCATCGCTGTCTTCCTTCCTTCCTGTAGCCAGTCTCTGCATACTGGCGTTGCTGCTGGCGTCAAGGAGATGGAGGCGTGGACTTGGTCCAGGAAGCTGGAAGCACCAAGTCCACGCCTCTGTCTCCTTGACGCCGGCGGTGATGCCGGCTCATATTGGGGCTGGCTGCAGCACGCGGCCGCCCCAGGGTGCCCGCGGGCATTTTTATTTACAATTTTTTTTTCTTTTTTTACAATTGGTCGGGCCGGCTGCCGCTGCGCCCTAGGCGCCCACCTAGTTGGCCTAGCGGCAGCGCCAGCCGTGCTTACCAGGAAGCAAGTCCCCGCAATCACACTGCGGGGGACAGCCAGGGAGCGCAGGAGGAGGTGAGTATGCATCCAGCCTGTGTGTGGTTCGGGGTTACCATTCACGGTAGTGAAGTTTAACCCCGAGTCACACTCAGGAATACCGCCAGGGAGGTTAATTCAATATCTAATAAACCGTTCATTATAAAATTCTGCAGTAAAGAGTCTCTTTATTTATAGATTTTATAGGATATTTTAAGCATTTTTCTGGATTTTTAAAAAAAAGTCCGATTTGTTTTTTTAAGTTTACTTATTTTTTCTGTAACAGCCCTTTTTATTATTATTCCCTGGACCTCATATGTAAATTTCAGCCATTTTCGCTCAGTAGTTTCTTTGCAAACAGTGTTTCACTTCTCAAACATTTAAGCAAACTGTTTTGCTAATTTATTCACTTGGCACTATTTATTCACTATTGTAAAGGGTCATCCAGACGTGGACCCCTTGCTTGATGTGCCTAGAGGGGTGTCAGCTATACCCTCCTGACGAGGCCCAAGAAGGCCGAAACGATCGTCGGGGGTTGCTGCACCTCTCGTGCAGGGATGACGTCCTTGGCAGTCAGCACTGGCCACCCTTTCTGGGTGAGAGCAGGCTGATTTGCATATGGAAAATTCATCCCTGTAATGGCACAAGCAAGCTAAAACCTTGTTTGTGAGACCTGAGCGGGCACCCACCGTAGAGCAGGCCATTGTGCTGTTGCTCGTTCTCAGGACCCTCACAAACACCCCCCTTGTTTTTTTAATTTATTCACTTCACTCATCTGCGGTGTTGGGTTTTTCCGGCGGCTTCACTGTGTGTGATCGGCTCCTGCTCGGGTTTTTCTGTGGTTTTCGGTGGGTTAATCCAGATGTTTTTGCGGGTTTTAGGCGTGCATTCGTTGGGTTTTGCGGTTAGTTTTCGTCGGGTTTGCGGTGACTTTTCCCTGCAATTCGGGGACCCTGTGGTGCTTGCTGAATACACCGCAGGGTCACCGAAATGGAATTGGCAAAACAAACCGAATTGAAGAGAACGAAAAGTCACCGAACGTGCGGTGACTTTCGATTCTCTTTGAATTACCCTGTATGTATTTGGACTGGTAAACATTCCTCCAAAGTTTTAGAACCATGGACATGATGCCCAAAGCGCTATTACTTTTTAAAACCAGCAGGGACTGTGTCTTTCTGACATCTCCCCAGCTGATCCTACATGGAGCTCAGAACCGCAGTAACTCCTTTCGGCCAGCAGATGGTGACATCTTCCTGCCAAATAAATTATTAAAGTAAGGAATGCATTGGGATTATTTCCAACTATTTCTTACTGTATAACTAATTAAAAAAACTAATTTAAAAATAAAAAAAACACGGGCTCCTGACAGTGTTATATTGGAAAATCACTTGGTACTGAAGCGGTTAATGATCCAAAATGCTGAGAGCCATTGGGAATGAGATGGAATATCTGTTACATCTGCAACTCCAGTCAGCTTAATGAATGAACGGAACTGATGTTCCATGGGCTGCAGCAGCTCGGCTGTAATATTTGGTGTGCTGCATCTTTGGGAGCATGTTCTGGAGCTCATATGCAAATGACTTTCCTTTGTAATAAACATAATTCTTTTGCATTGCTCCATAAAAGAACATAATCGAGTTTACTTGATTATATATAGCACTCCTGATGAGCCTTACGGTGAAACGCGTGTCGGCTGCATGATAGCCAGGGGCTAAACCTTTAACAAATGAATATATTGGCCAGTTGATAGGTCTATGGTTGCCAAATTCAAGGCCACTTGTCAATCATTAGTGGGTCAGTCGAATTGTGGACGGACGCTATTCGAACAAATGAATGGACGTTTTTGCACTTTCAAGGTTTGAGATAATCCCTGTTGGTGATTTGAGGATACCCTTTGTTGGACGATAGACATATGTTTTTAGATTGTCATGAATTACATTGATTTTAGTTGATTTCAATTAAAGGTTCTGTTTTAATAGCACTATATCAGTTGTGGTAGTATAGGTGTTAAAGGGAAAATGTTGTAGATCTTAACTGAAATTTTCTAATTATTTTTTTTTCTTATTATTTAATTTTTTCTTATTTTTGTCTTATTTTCTAATATTACAACATACTGTCCAACTACCAGCTGGGTGGAGTAGAGGTAACATCACTGCTCTGCATGGAGAGAGCCTGTGGAGACATGGGTTCGATTCCGACGAGCACCTCTCCAGTAAGTGCCCTTGGGCAAGACACCTAACGGTACATACTCGCCACCCAGGACATACTTGAAAACGAGAAAAATCTCAATGTATCCTTCCTGCTAAAATCCTTTCTCAAAAAAAAAAACCTAGGAGAAATACCTCGTATTTGACATATATTAGGATATTTTGAGTTGGGAGTGAAGAAGAAATTTATTTATTTTATAAAGGATTTTACCAGGAAGGATACATTGAGATTTCTCTCGTTTTCAAGTATGTCCTGGGTTCAAGAACATTGAAGTGTTACAGTTACAGAAATACAAAGTAATACAATGCAAGATATTAAAAAAAAAACACAAATATACAGATTAACAGAAAATAAATATGTAGAAAAATAGTCATTATGTTACATGTTTACAGGTGCATTCCCAGAAAAGCTCTTAAACACCAGGCTGGAAAGGTGAAGGGTGCGTCTAGATTCCAGCGATGGCCAGTTTAGCTCTTTTAACATGCCACAATGGTGGGTCATGTAGTTACATTGTAATGCAAAGCGGCAGAATGAGTTATACAATGTAGTAAGTTTCTGAAGATGTGTTTGTGGGGCGGCTGCATACACTACATCTCCGTATTCAATAGCCGGCATAAGCATTTGTTGTACAATCTGCTTTCTTACCGCGGGACTCAGGCAGGATTTGTTTCTGTACAGGGCGCCTAGTTTGGGGTAAAGTTTAGATGAGAGTTTTTCGATGTGAGGGCCAAAGGATAGATTAGGGTCCAACCACATACCTAGATATTTGAGAGAAGTGACTGTGGTCAGCGTGCCATTTGATTTTGTCCCCACACATAGATGGGGATTTTGCAATTTGTGTAGTTTAGGTTTTGTTCCAAAGAGCATCGTTACAGTTTTGTCATTATTTAAAAAAAGTTTGTTGTGTTTGATCCACTTTTCTACCCCTGTGAATTGTTCTTGCAGCACGGCTTCCAGCTGCGGGAGATTTGGTTTGCTGGTATAGATTACGGTGTCGTCTGCGTACATATGTACAGTTGGGGCTTTGCAGACGTTGGGCAGATCATTTATGAATATTGTGAATAGCAGGGGGCCGAGTATTGAGCCTTGGGGTACACCGCAAGTGACAGGGAGGGGGACGGAGGAGCTGCCAGAAATTGACACATATTGTGATCGGTCGGATACATATGATTGAAACCAGGTTAACGTGCGATCACCAATGCCAGAGTTTTTAAGTTTTTCTAACAAGATGCCATGGTCTACTGTGTCAAAGGCCTTGGCAAAATCAAGGAAGATGGCTCCAGTTAGATTTCCTTGTTCCATCCCAGCTTGGATATCATTGCAGACTTTTAAAAGGGCGGTTGTAGTTGAGTGATTTGGACAAAAGCCAGATTGATCTGGGGTTAAGTAGTTCCAATATTGATAATAATCACGTAATTGTGTGTAGACGCATTTTTCCAAAATTTTTGACATTACAGGGAGCAACGATATCGGATGGTAGTTGGATACCAAAGTACTGTCACCACTTTTATGGATAGGTACCACTCTCGAAGTCTTCCAGAGTTTGGGTATGTATCCAGTCGCCAGTGATTCATTGATTAGGGTTGCATTTGGAATTGTTAAAGATACTTCATGTTGAGAGAATTTCAACCGGAGAGTTTTGAAAACTTTGTATATCTTCCCGTATCCTCCAAGACTCAGCAGTGTCCTCCCCAAACTGCGGAGATTTGACAAGAGAACTGCAATTTAATGTTTAATGTCAGTCGACTCACAGTACAATAAAACAGCTATTTAGCAAGAATTCCTGCTGCGTGGCTTAGCTTTAAGATTTGTAATTCACTTGTCTTTTTTTTTGTTGCAAAATTCCCAGAGCGTTGAATGTTTTAACGGTATTTCTGAGAATCTGTCATTCCTCCGATGGTGAAAGCTTCTCCCACGTCTCAAGGATTTATTGGAGTGAACAGTGCAGCCCGGAGTTGGCTCTGACACGTTCCAATGATGAGTCATTGTCACTTAATCATTATTATTGTATAGCACCAACGTTTTCCATGGTGTTTTATAATAAAGAACAGTGAATTTAATTTAAAAAGTTGCAAACAAACAGGGACCATGGACAAGAGTTGTTGAGGGGCCTGATCACAAGAGCTTACAATCTAACGGATTGCCTATTTGCCCAATATGTCCAAGGGCTACCTGGGATGCAATAATATATAAAGCAGGGCTCAAAATTTCCACTCGCCTACTCGCATTTGGCGAGTGGACATTAAGTGAGGGCGAGTGGAAATGCATACGCAAGCAGCACAATAAATTATTTTGTGCTGCATATTCCAGTGGTGCCACCGTGCAGCCCCCCCCTTCCCCAGGTGGCAGGAAACAGCTGCCTAACCTGACCAATCTCATCTCTGTCACTGGCAGGGAGGTGGAGAGGAGCATTCCTGCCTCCCCGCTCTGCTCACACTGGGCTCTGATGACTGGGTATACATGTATCTGGAGTCTGATGACTGGGTATACATGTATCTGGGATCTGATGACTGGGTATACATGTATCTGGGGTCTGATGTCTGGTATTAATGTTATTTTTGTAACTTTATTCTAAATAAAACCTTTAACAGTGTAATTTCATAAGATAATTTAGAAGGGTGTGTTTATGGGCAGAGTTAAGGGCTGGGTATGAGTTAGATGGAGTAACCTGGTGGCGAGTAACTCTTATGGCCTGGTTAGTATCTTGGAACTGTAATTTTGAGGACTGATATATAGGATGTAACGATTTATACTTTGCGGCCGCCGATCCAATCTAAATCATGCATGAGGTTTCAGGATTGGACAATACTGTGTTCTGATCCGATACCATAAGTCCCACAGCCGGACCAGTGGCTGAAGAGAGTCCCAAGGCATCAGCTTTCCACTGCATGTGAATACAGAGGCAACTGAAGACTCTCAGCGTCTTTCCTGTCTTCACCATTATTTTCAATTGCTTTTTTTTTTGGTTGTTTTTTTTACTCCGTTCGTTGGCTTGTCAGTTTTTTCCGATGACTGATCGGCGCTGCGTTAAGTGGATTGTTGGCTTTTTTCGGACGCTTTTGGTTTTTTTCTGTTTGAGGCGCGGTTTTACGACAGATTTTCAAATCTGTTGGCGGATTTTCCCTGTACATTTGGGACGCTACGGTGAATGCTGAATTCGCTGCAGGGTCGGGGAATTTGATTCCTCGAAGTGTGGGGAACGAGAGAGCACCGAAATGTCGGGGACATTTTGGTGCTCTCTGAATAATTCTGTACGTATAGGAAGCGTTAATTCACAGCAGACACAACAGCTAAGTTACAAGGAAATCTTCTTGATGCTCGGCTGGAAAAGAATGGAACCTGTTATGAAGAACAAATGGGGCTATTATACTTGGCGGCTCGATTGTTCACCATAATGGCTCGGTCGGGGTAGGAATCTCTGTGTTTTATCTGTACAAAGCAACCTTTAAAAGACGAGACAACACTGAGAAATACAAACACTAAACATAAAAGCAGTTAAAGCCTTTTTCTTCATTAGTAAATTGATTGCCACGTCCTTTATCTTCTACTGTTTAACCTATCAATTATAGAAAAAAAAGCACAACACAAAATCATTGTTTCAAGTGGAAAAGCAGATCTATAAACTGAACCGAGTGAACGTCTCAGCCGGCTGAAATCTGCTTTAATTCCGTCTCCAGATTGAAATCCTCCCTGTTGGCACGCTGCACTCCTAGTGGTTCTTCATGAAACGAGAGGAATGAGCAGAATCCGGAGACACAAAGCTCCAGGGACGTGACAAATTGTTTCCAATCCCATCACGTATTTGCTCAATAGTCTAATGACCTGAAGTGGAAAAACAGAGAGTATCGGGGAAGCAATAGTTAAAATCTGTAATAAATGCCGGTCGATCCACTAAGAAATCCGATTTTATTTTTTTGGAATCACGAGGGGATTTTTCTCCGTTTTGTGGCACAATTGTAAATTGCATCAATTTGTTGTTTTTTTTCCCTTCTTGATTCCGTATTTGATCTTATTATGTTTGCAATAACAGAAAGGAAAGTTGGAAACAAATGGCTACAGCCCATAATACTATAGAGATAATTCAAAGAGAGCCAATTGGCTCCGAAACTGCACCAAACAGTGAATTTCCTCGTACGTTGCAATTTCGTTGCCGTTCGGCTGCTCAAAAACCTGGCAGTTCGCCAAATATTGGCGAATTGCCAGTGAAAAATGGTGATCTTTGACAGGAGCTAAATCCCCCATAGAGAAGTAACTGTAAATCTATTCAGTAAATACCGGGAAATGTCAGTTAAATGCCCTGTCATTCGGTGGTTTCATTTGACAGCTTTAATCAAGCGAATCCCATAGGCTTCAATGTTAATAATATTCCCTGTTTTTATTAAATATTTGTTAAACTGTTTATTTTTTTAATTTGCAGCAAAAAGTTTCTTTATTTATTCTTTAGGTTTTTTTTAGTTATTTTTGGGGATTTATTTCGGTTAAAAAAAAATCAGAATTTCTTTTTAAAAAGCATTTTTTTTTTCTGCAAAAATCTTTTTATTATTATTCATAGGACCTTATATATTCATTTCAGGCATTTTTGTCCAGTATTTTTTTTTTGCAAACGCGTTTTAAAAGTTGTTTTTTTTTCTTTACCCCATTCGGCAGCTTGTCAGCCTTTTCCGGCGGCTGGTCAGTGCTCTGTTTTGGGGGAGGGGTCATTGGCTTTTATCAGATGCATTCGGCGGTTTTGCTGCAGATCGTCGGGTACATTTGGCGGTTTTTCGGCAGCATTTGGCGGCTCGTTCGCTGCACTTTGGGGACCCTGTAGTGAACTATTTATTGTGGCTTCATGTTTTTCTTTAGAAGATACATACAGATCGTCGGATAAATATGTTTTTGCCTCTTTTTTTTTTTGCAATAGAATTAATTGTACAGACATAGGGATGCATGTGTCCCTCACTTTATTACATGCCTGAGTGTATCTTTACAGACCCTAACGTAATTTACCACTTCACTACCAAGCGATTTTACATATAAAAAAAGGGCAGGACCTGATTTTATGGAAAGTCACTTTTCCTCATCCACACAATAAAAAAATAAACAGAAATGTCTTTACTGTATATGTTCACTGTAGTAAAGCAATTTATGACAGGCAGAGAGCGCCCTCTGCTGGCCAAAAAGTGCTAATACATTTACATTACAGCTTGGACTTCGTGTTTACTTATATGAAAACAACAAAACAAAACTGAAAGCTTTTCAAATAATTTAAGCCCATTGGCTGTCATGTTTGATGTGTAACAGAGGCATGTTCTGGAGCCCATGTGCAAACTTTGAATCTACGGCCCTTGTTTCCTCCTGTATTGGTTTATCAAAATGTTGTTCCGTCTCAATGTATTGTAACCCTGTCTATAGCGTGCCCATTGTTCAGCGCTACGGAATATGCTGGCTCTATATAAAGAAAGTATAATAATAATAATAGTCAGCCCTATTCCTGCTTCGCCCCTCATTACTTTGTTTACTTTTGTGTGTGTTCCTTAAAAATAAACACTCCGAATTGCTGCCGAAAGGTAACCGAACGCTGAAAATCAGCATTCGGCTACCTTTCCTGGCCATTCGGCTATTCAGAGAGCAGGCAGTTCGCCAAATTTTGGCGAATTACCTGCGCATATGGTGCCTGTTCGAGGGCAGTGAAATCGCCATAGCTTTGTCTATTCAGAGAACAAAAACCAGCAGTGAAAAGTTGCCGAAATGCCCTGCCATTCGGTGGTTTAATTTGGTAGGTTTATACAAGCGAATCCCATAGGCTTCAATGTTAAAAATATTCCGTTTTAATTCAATATCTAATAAACCGTTTATTATTTTATTCTGCAATAAAAAGTCTCTTTATATTTCGATTTTTTAGGATCTTTTAGGCATTTTTAGGCATGTTTTTTAAATCGTTTGTTCTTTTTTCTGTAACAGCCCTTTTTATTATCATTCATTGGATCTTAGATGTAAATTACAGACATTTTCACTCAGTAGTTTCTTTGCAAAGAGCGTTTCACTTTTCAAACATTCAAGCGTACGGTTTTTGTTTTTTTTCCCACTCCATTCGTCTGCGGTGTCGGCTTTTCCGAGGGCTGCTCTGCGCTCTGATCGGCTCCTGCTTGGTTTCTCCGGTGTGTTCGGCGGGGTTAATCCAGATGTTTTTGTGGGTTTCGGTGTGCATTCGCCTGGGTTTTGCAGTGAGTGCTCGGCAGGTTTGCGGCGGCTTTTCCCTGCACTACGACGGCGATGTGGTGCTTGCTGAATACACCGCAGGGTCACCGAAATGGGATCGCCAAATCGAACCGAATTGAAGAGAATGAAAAGTCACCGAACGTGTGGTGACTTTTCGATCCTCTTTGAATAACCCTGATTGTATCCATTGTATCCTTGCCTCCTGTGTGTTCATTGCATCCCGGGCTCATATCCTCACCCACTCGTCCAGAACCCTGACACTGGAAGTGTAACCACATGTCTACAACCTTGGCTCTCTAGAAGTTTTGAAGCTACATTTCACACGAGACTACTCCACCTGATGTGTGACCAAGGGCCAAGGTTGTTGACTCCTGGTGTAGCTCTGACCCTAGACAGATAATAATTTAATTCTGTAAGGTAAACAAAACACCTCTGGTTCTGTAACTTTACCAAACTGTGATGCTAAAATATATCAAAGTGTATTTTCCAAGAAACCAATTTCTCTGAATTTATAAAGAAACTTGTGCTTTGAGGGCTAATTTGTCCACAGAGATTATGTAAATGACCTTATGGTTATGTAAATGACCTCATGGTTATGTAAATGACCTCATAACTCATTAACTATCCCCTTTACATCAGATTTACGGATAATATTCTCTAAAGAGCTTCATAAACATTTAAAAATAGAACTGATTATTATTGTTTGCTACTGTTAAATAGTTAGATATCGAACCGAAAAGGCAAATCTAACCACATGGAAAGTATTTCTATTATGAGTTTATTTTACAAACTCAGATTTTCATGATAATTATTTTGAGTTATTCTGATGCAAAAAAATAACAATGTATCATTTCAGAACAATAAGAGCATTTCACAGTGGGAGTAGAGTAGGCTTGTGCACCGATTTTTTTTCGGTTCGATTCGGTTCGATTTGTTCGGATGTTTAAACTTTTCGATTCGGCTCGTTTCGACCGATTTCTGTTTCGATTCGGTTCGGTCCGGCTCGTTTTTCGTGTACATTTTTTTTCGGAATATCGACCATTTTTCGTGTTTTCGGGTCACTTTGCTCGTTTTTTGTATCGACTTTTCGGAAATTTTCGTTTTTTCGGGAACGTCTGTTCTCCTCGTTTCAAAGTGTATACGATAATTCTGGCGATTCTATCGTGTTTTTTTTATTAAATAAAGATCCTTTTTTTCTTATGAATAATTGAATATACATTTCACAACTTTATTTAATCATATTAAAATGGTATGAATGCCAAGGAACAAAAAAAATGAACAAAACGATTTAAAAAACGCTAAACTGACCCGAATGCCACAAGAAACAAGTGATACGCATTTACAAATACAAAATTTACAGAATCAGCGATATAACCGATAATATATACGATTTCCAGAATTACCGAAATGGAACCGAAATCACGAATGGAACCGAAATCATGAATAGAGCAAAAATAAATTTCGATTTGACACATTTCAAGTCCATTCGAAAAATCCGAAATTTTTTCGTTTCGGCTCGGAAAACTTTTAAGATCTATCGGTTTTCGGGTCCGACCCGATTCAGAAATTCGGCCGAATCCGAAGACACGAATCGGGAAATTTCATGAAAATTCCGAAATTCCGAAACCCGAAACGCACATCCCTAGAGTAGAGTAAATGAAATCATTTACCCATGACTTATGTGGTCTAAATATTAGTTAATATTACGTATAAAAAGTAGGTTTAGGCGTCAAAATTATTATTTATTGTGTATTAAATTATTTTACTCCCATAAATTATAGTAACAGGCTGTGCAGTGTGAAAATAATAATCATTCAGTGCGTTTCAGCTTTCTTTGTTTGTCCCTTTGACCTAAAGGACAAAGCTCTCGATGGAACAAGAGACGTAGTGATGTGATGAACGTTCTATATTCAGCAATTCTTTAAAAAAAAAAATAATATATATATATATATATATATATACAATATCCAAGAAAAGAACACTACACATTCTTCCAATTCATTACATTTAAAAAAAGATCACCATTTTTTAAAAATTCACTCACCTTACGGAGGGAATAAAAGATGGGAATTTAGTTCACAAAATATGATCATACCTTGCTTAAGCCGGTCACAATCGCCAATGTATCCCATCGTTGACAGGTCCTATCTAACTTGACCGAATCTCATTTACAGGATCAACTCACTTGAGTGCGACCTTTCCATTGTTGTATGTTCCATATAGGGGCTGACATCCCTCATTTGGTATGCACCCCTCCCTGTTCACGGGTGTATTCCATCATGGCTGCCTATAAAGGCCTTGAGTTGCTCGGGAGCTCCACAACAGTTTATACAAGTGAATCTCTGTTTTTAACATGGTGATATCCACTTGCTGCAGCACGGAGCCCTAGCTGCAATATTTCCTTTCGGCCAGCAGATGGCATTGTCAAATGGGACTAGTGCAGTACAAAATGCATTAACCCTTTCGCTGCTGAGCCATTTCACGCCTGTGTGCTGAGCTCATTTTTACCGCGTTTGCTCATCATGTTTAAACTCGTTTTTAAGCCACATGTTATTATATGCCCGGACATATTATATATCGTTCTTTCCGGCAGACTCGGCATATTCATAATATATAATTATTATATGTACAGTATACGACATGTCCTGTCTGTATATTATAACAAAAAAATTAAATAAAATTAGAATTTAATAATTTACTGTGTGTAAAGTGTTTTTTCTTTTTTCTTTTTTATCATGTGAGCGTTTGCGGTTATATTTTCTATGGGGTGCGCTTGTTAAAAAATTAGAAATGGGGACTCGTTACATTTTTTTGGGGGGAAATTACGTGCTTTTTATCAAACGCCCCCATAGAAAAAATCATTAGTGCAGCATCATTGTTCACATTATAATTGAAATGGGAACAATATTGCTGCATTAACAAAACAAATAAAAAACTATTTTTTATATATATTTTTTATATTTTTTTAATTATATTTTTAGTTTTCTTATTTATTTTTTTACACTTAACATGGTCATGTTTGGTATCTTTGGAAAGGCCATGATCTTTTCGTTCCAACTATACCAAACATTAACCCCTAGCTGCCACAGATCGGGAGATAGGGGGTTCATTGGAACCCACTATCTCCACCATAGGTGGCAGTTAGGGGTTAACTCCATCGCTATGCGCGATGACGCCAGTCGTCAGGGGGAAATCCTGGAAGCTTGGCTGACATCCAAGATGTCGGGCAGCTCCAGGAGGGGACTGTGATACGGCGCCTCTTGGCGCCAAATCGCGATCCAGCACCCTAGGGGTTAAAGATAGCTGTTGCTTGGAAGGGCAGGCTGTGCCCTTCCGAGCGGCACCTGCCTTTTCCCGGTGGCTGGCTTGGTTGCGGAGGGAGAGAGGTCCAAAGGACCCTCCCTCCCCTTCAGGCACTTTCCCCGCAGGGGGGTGCCTGCAATAGATATCATTGCGCTAGCACGATGACGTCTATTGTGCCCGCCAGGGTCCCTGATGCTGGGCTGACATCGCCCGCACCGGGGGGCCGCAGCGATCGGCCGGAATCCCGGCCAATCGCTGCCCCCTGTGCAAGGACACACTCACAGCGTCCTCCGCACAGGGGAGCCACTTGGCTGGACACACTGAGCGCATCCTTAGCAGCCAAGTGGTTAATCATATATCTGAATTTTCCTGCTTCATAATTAATGAAAAGTGACTTTTCAAAAACACACTGGTTTCTGGCAGGGGATCTCTGTAAAATTACTTGGCAGTGAAAAGGTTAAAATAAGGATGGAAAACCAGGAAAGAGAGTGTGGCAGAGCGCTGTCATCAGAGAGTCACAGTTCCTGCAACTATAAAAGGGAATTCGAGACATTTAGGAGTCTATTCCCAAAGCACCGAAATTGCAATAAATTTTGCATTGTTTTCATTTCACTTCCTTGATTCCATTTTGTCAAAAAATTTATGAATTCACTATTTATTGAATGTTCAACATATTAACCCGAAAATTGAGTCGCAGAAGCAGTTATCTGACTTTGGCGAAAACCGCCGAAATTGCTTCGACAAATTCCACTGAAGTGTACAAGAAATAGAAGTCTCATATAATCCTAACAGGAAAATTTTAATAAATACAAACAAAAAAGTATTTTTTAAAAAAAAAATAAACAAAAAGGCTTTTTGGAAAATATAAAAATAATAAATGGTGTTTACATTTTTTTTTATAAAGGAAACTACATTTATTACATTATTAACCTATTAGATTGACCTGTTTAAATCTGTCAAATTGAAATACCAAAAATCTGGTGAATTGATAATTCTGTATGAAACAATTGTGATGCTGAATGCACCGAATTTTGCTGTCAATTCAACTGTATTTGGCAAATTGACAGCTTTGTGAATAGATGAATTGACACAAAATTGCACCTAAGGTGACATTCACCTTTCAGAGCAAATGAGTTACAAATTCAGTCATTAGTTACAGTTACAAGCATTTATATAGCGCTAACAGGTTCTGTAGCGCTGTACAAAGGCAGAGTCAGAATAACAAATATACATACGCATTACACACACGGAACAGTGAATTCAGCATGCACCGCAGGGTCCCCGAAGTGCAAAGAATGGATCTGAAAATCTGGCAAAAAAAATCGCAGAAAACCTACTGATAACCCTGCCGATACGATCCGAAATATTGGATCGATCCGATACGCCGCAGAGAACCCACCGGACGTACCCGATGATCGGAACACGTCCGAAAAAAGACGATGATCCGCCGAGCACAGCGCCGACCAGCTGCCGATAAAGGCCCACAAGCCGAAGAACAAAAAAAAACGATTGAAATGCAAAAAATTTCAAACGCTGTTTGCAAAAAACCTATTGGATGAAAACATCTGGAATTAACATATGAGATCCTAAGAAAAATAATAAAAATGTCTGTTACAAAAAATAACGCTATTTATAAAAAATTAAAAATAAAATAAATTTGCAGAAAAAAATCTGAAAAATGCCTAAAAAATCCCGAAAAAGAAATAATAAAGAGACTTTTTGCTGCAGATTAAAAGAATAAACGGCTTATTAGATATTGGATAAAAACTGGAATATTTTTTAACATTGAAGCCTATGGGATTCGCCTGAATAAACCTGCCGAATGAAACCACTGAACAGCAGGGCATTTCACTGACACTTCACTGCTGTTCGGTGTCTGAGAATAGATTAACCATTGCTTCTCTATGGGGATTTCACTGCTGCCAAACAGCGCTGTATTTCGCTGGCAATTCGCCAAATTATGGCAAACTGCCTGCTTTTTGAATAGCCGAATGGCAATGATATTGCACCATACGGGGAGATTCACCGTTCTGTTCAATTTCGGGGCTAGATCGTCTCTCTCTGAATAACCCTGATACTCACTGATCCAGGAGCCAAGAGCACCGAGTGGTGCCACAATATGATCTTCTTTTTTTTTTCTTCCAAAATTACTATTTAGTAATTTCTTACGGCCGGATAGATTAGGCGAATATCTAGTTTCTTGCTGCAGGGAGACAATCATGGCGCTTTCATCCTGGGAGTCACCAACATTTTTTCCAATAATTAGGACTGTCCTGATAAATTGACATTTGTTGGGGAAGAGAATAAACCTGATTTGCTTTCTTTTTGAGTGGTTGCCAATTCTGCCAGTCTGTTAATTCGCCCTCTGTCAGACCCAACTCTGATGAATCCTATGCGTCTCTAAATTATTGATTTGTGGAAGTTGATTAAGTCTCAGTCTACTGTAAGTACATGGTGATATGTTAAAATTGCTATTGTAATTTTACCTCAATAATTTACTAATTAGAATTATGACCATTTTCCTATTTAGTAAATTATTGTAAAACTCTGCATTGTATATTTGTGTGAATTATTATAATTATTATTAATTATGATTAATTAATATTAATAGAATTTATTAATTGATATTATTATAAATTAATATATTTATATCTTTGTCTTGAATCAAACAGGGTTATCCAAAGAGATTCGAAAAGTCACCGCACGTTCGGTGACTTTTCGTTCTCTTCAATTCGGTTCCTTTTGCCGATTGCATTTCGGTGACCCTGCGGTGTATTCAGCAAGCACCACAGGGTCCCCGAATTGCAGGGAAAAGCTGCCGCAAACCCACCGAACACTAACCGAATGCACGCTGAAAACAAGCAAAAACATCTGGATTAACCTTTGAAAAAGACGAACAGGAGCCGAACAGGAGCCGAATCACACAGAGCCGAAGCAGCTGTGACGTAGAGGAGGCAGTGAATAAATTAGAAAAACCATTTGTATGAATCTGGGAAAAAGAAACGCTGTTTGCAAAGAAACTACTGAGCGAAAATGTCTGAAATTTTCACAGGAGGTCCAGGGAATGATAATAAAGAGGGCTGTTACAAAAAAAATAAGTAAACTAAAAAAAAAAAAAAAAAAAAATCGGACTTTTAATAAAAAAAAAAAAAAAATCAGAAAAATGCTTAAACTATCCTAAAAAATCTATAAATAAAGAGACTTTTTGCTGCAGAATTTTATAATGAACGGTTTATTAGATATTGAATTAAAACAGGAATATTTTTAACATTGAAGCCTATGGGATTCTCCTGAATAAATTTGCCGAATGAAACCACCGAATGGCAGGGCATTAGGGGAACCTTTCACTGCTGGTTTGTGTTCTCTGAATAGCCGAAGCAGTGCTTCTCTATGGGGATTTCACTGCCCTCGAACAGGGACCGAACAGGCACCGTATGTGCAGGCAATTCGCCAGGATTTGGCGAATTGCCTGCTCTCTGGATAGCCGAATGGCCAGGAAAGGTAACCGAACGCTGATTTTCAGCGTTCGGTTACCTTTCTCAAGCAATTCGGATCTCTTTGGATAACCCTGAAAGTATTTAGGAATTTTTGAGGTAGATGATAGATATTGAAATACAGATACATAGTTACAGAATGAAAATAAGTATCAAATAGAGGTGGACATTCGTTTGAAAATTAGTTAAATCATATTTCGGAAGTAGTTCCGAAATAACGAATTGACTACATCCGAATTGAAACGAAAACTAAACTAAATGAAAGGGTATATAACGAAATTGATTCGTTATACTGTTTCACAAGAGAACTGTAGATTCCTGCGCAGGATTTGATTTATTCAGGTTTTAGTTAGTTATCCGTAATTCGAATCGATCCCAACTTACAATACATACAAGTACTAAAGCTATCAACACAATGAAAGGAATCAGATGTGTTTGACGGTTTCACGAACCACCCTGCACCTGTCCATAAGCCTGTGGTGCTAAATCTGTTGTCAGCTCCACAGGCCAATGGATGGCCCAACATTTAACCCTAGCTTGCCTTTTAACAGCAGGATTTGATCCATTTGGGGTTTTATTTAGCGATCCGATATTCAACTCAATATCAACTATCGAATCGATCTTAAATTACAATGGGGTTTTTAGTGATCGATATTCGAAACAAAACAAAACAAAATTATGAAATGAAATAACGAAAACAAAATTATTTTGATACGAAAGGAAACAAATTTTCCAACCGTGCACACCTCTAGTATCAAAAAGAAACGTTTATAGATTGCTTTTAGTTAATTCTTGTGCATTCACCTTTACTGTCAGATATTCAATGAAATCGTTTTATATGGAGAATCACTGCTTAAAGTCTGTCAAACAAGTATAGTAGGAACTTACACAATGTCAGTCTGTACATCTGTTTGTACTTCTCTGGGGGTTATTCAGAGAGCACCAAAATGTCATTGCAAACCTGCCAACGGCCGCCGCTAACCCGTCGCCTACCGCTGCCAACCCGCCAAACATCTGCTGCAAACCCACCGAACATCCACCGCAAAACCACTAGAGGGTCGCAAAACGCAGTCGGCTCTGTGTGTATGTTCAGAGTCTCAGGGTCTCTTGGTGTATGTTAAGAATCTTCGGGTCTTTGGCTGAATGTTCAGAGTCTCAGGGTGACTGTTCAGAGACACTAAGATTCTGAACATTTACCCTTAGGCCCTGAAATTTATTTTGCTGTACTTGGGAGCACTTTGGCGATCTGTATATAGAGAAATCATTTAACCCCTTAGGGACCGCAGACATCCCATGTACGTCATGGCCACGGGTCTCCCTTAGACCCCCGGGCGTACATGGTACTTTCCTACGATGCAATTCTTTGGCAAGTTTGTTCGATGCAATTCGATGGCAAGTTCATTCGGTGCAATTCGATGGCAAGTTCGTATGATGCAATTCGATGGCAAGTTCATTCGGTGCAATTCGATGGCAAGTTCGTATGATGCAATCAAATGGCAAGTCCGTATGATGCAATTCGATGGCAAGTTCGTACACTGCAATTTGATGGCAAGTTCGTACGATGCAATTCGATGGGAAGTTCATTCGGTGCAATTCGATGGCAAGTTCGTATGATGCAATTCGATGGCAAGTTCGATCGATGCAATTCGATGGCAAGTTTGTTCGATGCAATTCGATGCAAGTTCGTTCGGTGCAATTCGATGGCAAGTTCGTACGATGCAATTCGATGGCAGATTCTCACGATGCAATTCGATGGCAAGTTCGTACGATGCAATGCGATGGCAAGTTTGTTCAGGGCAATTCAATGGCAAGTTCGTACGATGCAATTCAATGGCAAGTTCGTACGATGCAATTCAATGGCAAGTTCATACAATGCAATTCGATGGCAAGTTCGTCGCCCGCCGCTGCCAACCCGCCAAACATCTGCTGCAAACCCACCGAACATCTGCCGCAAAACCACCAGAGGGTCGCAATTCGATGGCAAGTTCATACGATGCAATGCAATGGCAAGTTCGTTTGGTGCAATTCAATTGCAAGTTCGTACACTGCAATTTGATGGCAAGTTCGTAAGATGTACAGTTGTGTTCAAAATTATTCAACCCCCAATGCTGTAACGGGTTTTAGGGAATTTAGTGTACATTTGTAATTGTATTCAGAATGAAATCCTTCAAGGACTTTTTAAAGAACCATATGCAACTAAAATGACATCAATTGGTTTTGTAATACAGTAGTAAATGTTTCTTTTGTGAATTCTTCATTGAAACAATTATTCAACCCCTTAAAGACTACCACTCTGGAGAACAGAGGTTCATTCAAGTGTTTTCAATCAGGTATTGAAAACACCTGTGGATGTCACGGAGCAGCAATAAAGCATAATAAGCACCAATTAGGCAGCTTTAAAATGACTGTGATACTCAGCTCCTTCTAGACATTTACTGGTGTGGTTACAAACATGGTGAAGTCAAGAGAATGGTCCAGGAAGACAAGAGAAGAGGTGATTACTCTTCACAGGAAGGGCAATGGCTATAAGAAGATTGCAAAGATGTTAAACATACCAAGAGAGACCATAGGAAGCATCATTCGCAAATTCAAGGCAAAGGGCACTGTTGAAACGCTACCTGGTCGTGGCAGAAAGAAGATGCTGACTTCGACTGCTGTGCGCTACCTGAAGCGTAGAGTGGAGAAAAGTCCCTGTGTGTGTGACTTCTGAGGAACTGAGAAAAGATTTGTCAGATGTGGGTACTGAAGTTTCAGCTCAGACAATACGGCGCACACTGCGTAATGAAGGCCTCCATGCTAGAACTCCCAGGAGCACCCCCTTGTTGTCTCCAAAGAATAAGAAGAGTCGACTGCAGTATGCCAAAAGTCATGTGGACAAACCACAGATGTTTTGGGATAGTGTTCTGTGGACTGATGAAACAAAATTAGAACTGTTTGGGCCCATGGATCAACGCTATGTTTGGAGGAGGAAGAACAAGGCCTATGAAGAAAAGAACACCTTGCCTACTGTGAACCATGGCGGGGGGTCGACCATGCTTTGGGGCTGTTTTGCATCTGCAGGTACAGGGAAGCTTCAGCATGTGCAAGGTACCATGAATTCTCTTCAGTACCAGGAGATATTGAATGACAATGTGATGCAGTCCGCCACAAACCTGAGGCTTGGGAGACGTTGGACCTTTCAACAGGACAATGATCCCAAGCATACCTCCAAGTCCACTAGAGCATGGTTGCAGATTAAAGGCTGAACATTTTGGAGTGGCCATCGCAGTCACCTGACTTAAATCCGATTGAGAACCTCTGGTGGGACTTAAAGAAAGCAGTTGCAGTACGCAAGCCTAAGAATGTGACTGAACTGGAGGCTTTTGCCCATGACGAATGGGCAAAGATACCCGTAGATCGCTGCAAGACACTTGTGTCAAGCTATGCTTCACGTTTAAAAGCTGTTATAACTGTAAAAGGATGTTGTACTAAGTACTAAGATTGAATGTCACTTGGGGGTTGAATAAAACTGATAATGATGTGAGCACAGAAAAGACATTTGTGGTTATTTCATTATAAATGTTATGTTATATTTGTCTGACCTACACGTGCCTCTTTGATTTAATTGTAAGCAAGATGACTGAATGATCAAAATCAATGTCAAACTGGCCAAAACACTCAATTTCAGTGGTGGTTGAATAATTTTGAACACAACTGTAATTCGATGGGAAGTTCGTTTGGTGCAATTCGATGGCAAGTTCGAATGATGCAATTCGAAGGCAAGTTCGATCGGTGCAATTCGATGGCAAGTTTGTTCAATGCAATTCGATGCAAGTTCGTTCGATGCAAGTTCGTTCGATGCAATTCGATGGCAAGTTCATTCGGTGCAATTTGATGGCAAGTTCGTACGATGCAATTCGATGGCAAGTTTGTTCAGGGCAATTCAATGGCAAGTTCGTACGATGCAATTCAATGGCAAGTTCGTTTGGTGCAATTCAATGGAAAGTTTGTACACTGCAATTCAATGGCAAGTTCATACAATGCAATTCGATGGCAAGTTCGTCGCCTGCCACTGCCAACCCGCCAAACATCTGCTGCAAACCCGCCGAACATCTGCCGCAAAACCACCAGAGGGTCGCAATTCGATGGCAAGTTCGTATGATGCAATTAAATGGCAAGTTCATACGATGCAATTCGATGGCAAGTTTGTTCAGTGCAATTCGATGACAAGTTTGTTTGGTGCAATTCGATGGCAAGTTCATACGATGCAATTCAATGGCAAGTTCGTTTGGTGCAATTCAATTGCAAGTTCGTACACTGCAATTTGATGGCAAGTTCGTAAGATGTAATTCGATGGCAAGTTCGAATGATGCAATTCGAAGGCAAGTTCGATCAGTTCAATTCGATGGCAAATTTGTTCAATGCAATTCGATGCAAGTTCGTTCAGGCAATTCGATGGCAAGTTCATTTGGTGCAATTTGATGGCAAGTTCGTACGATGCAATTCGAAGGCAAGTTCGATCAGTTCAATTCGATGGCAAATTTGTTCAATGCAATTCGATGCAAGTTCGTTCAGGCAATTCGATGGCAAGTTCATTTGGTGCAATTTGATGGCAAGTTCGTACGATGCAATTCGATGGCAAGTTTGTACGATGCAATTCGATGGCAAGTTTGTTCAGTGCAATTCAATGGCAAGTTCGTACGATGCAATTCGATGGCTAGTTCGTTTGGTACAATTCGATGGCAAGTTCGTACGATGCAATTCGATGGCTAGTTCGTTTGGTACAATTCGATGGCAAGTTCGTACGATGCAATTCAATGGCAAGTTCGTTTGGTGCAATTCAATGGCAAGTTCGTACACTGGAATTCAATGGCAAGTTCGTACAATGCAATTTGATGGCAAGTTCTTGGCCGGCGCTGCCAACCCGCCAAACATCTGCTGCAAACCCGCCGAACATCTGCCACAAAACACCAGAGGGTCGCAATTCGATGGCAAGTTTGTTCGGTGCAATTCAATGGCAAGTTCGAACGATGCAATTCGATGGCAAGTTTGTTTGGTGCAAATCGATGGCAAGTTCATACGATGCAATTCAATGGCAAGTTCGTTTGGTGCAATTCAGTTGCAAGTTCGTACACTGCAATTCGATGGCAAGATCGTACGATGTAATTCGATGGGAAGTTCGTTCGGTGCAATTCGATGGCAAGTTTGTTCGATGCAAGTTCGTTCAGTGCAATTCGATGGCAAGTTCGTTCGGTGCAATTCGATGGCATGTTCGTACGATGCAATTCGATGGCACGTTCGCACGATGCAATTCGATTGCAAGTTCGTACGATGCAATTCGATGGCAAGTTCGTACGATGCAATTCGATGGCAAGTTCGTCGCCCGCCGCTGCCAACCCACCAAACATCTGCTGCAAACCAGCCGAACATCCGCCGCAAAACCACCAGAGGGTCACAATTCGATGGGAAGTTCGTTCGGTGCAATTCGATGGCAAGTTCGTATGATGCAATTAAAAGGCAAGTTCGTATGATGCAATTTGATGGCAAGTTTGTTTGGTGCAATTCGATGACAAGTTCGTACGATGCAATTCGATGGCAAGTTCATTCGGTGCAATTCGATGGCAAGTTCGTCGCCCACCACTGCCAACCCACCAAACATCCGCTGCAAACCTGCCGAACATACGCCGCAAAACCACCAGAGGGTCGCAAAACGCAGCCGGCTCTGGGTGTATGTTCAGAATCTCAGGGTGAATGTTCAGTCTCAGGGTCTCTTGGTGTATGTTAAGAATCTTAGGGTCTCTGGCTGAATGTTCAGAGTCTCAGGGTGAATCTTCAGAGACACTCAGATTCTGAACATTTACCCTGAGGCACTGAAATTTATTTTGCTGTACTTGGGTGCACTTTGGCGATCTGTATATAGAGAAATCATTTAACCCCTTAGGGACCGCAGACATACCATGTATGTCACGGCCAAGGGTCTCCCTTAGACCCCCGGACGTACATGGTACTTTCCTAAGATGCAATTCTTTGGCACGTTCGTTCGATGACATTTGATGGCAAGTTTGTTCGATGCAATTTGATGGCAAGTTCATATGATGCAATTCGATGGCAAGTTAATTCGGTGCAATCCGATGGCAAGTTCGTTTGGTGCAATTCGATGGCAAGCCTTTTTGGTGCAATTCGATGGCAAGCTTGTTTGGTGCAATTCAATGGCAAGTTCGTACGATGCAATTCAATAGCAAGTTTGTTTGGTGCAATTCAATGGCAAGTTTGTTCGATGCAATTCTATGGCAGTTCATTCGGTGCAATTCGATGGCAAGTTTGTTCGATGCAATTCGACGGCAAGTTCGTACGATGCAATTCAATGGCAAGTTCGTTTGGTGCAATTCAATGGCAAGTTCGTACACTGCAATTCAATGGCAAGTTCGTACAATGCAATTCGATGGCAAGTTCGTCGCCTGCCGCTGCCAACTAGGGATGAGCTCTTCGGGTTCGGACGGTTCGCAGTTCGACCCGAACTTTGGCAGTTTGAAAGTTCGCAAATTTCGAACGTTTTGGGCGTGTTTGGTTCGGGTTCGAAAAAAAATGACATTTTGAAAAAGGAATAGAAAATGTTTAAAAAAAATACTAAAAAATCTAGAAATAAAGAGGCTCTTTACTGCAGAATATTATAAGCAACGGTTTATTAGATATTGAATTAAAAACTAATGTGCACGTGGAAAGATTATCAACTCTAAATGACCTTTGTTCACAAACGGGCATAACACCAGGTGTTTTTAGTCTAGTAATCAATTTGATACATTGTACAATATACTGAGGGGGTGTAAAGCAATGTTATTTTTCACTTTGGGATTAAACATTCACAGGGTTATTCAGAGTGGTGAAAAGCAGGAGAATAACTGGAGAAGTAAAAATTCTAGGTCAAAATAGCCAAACCAGAAACATTCTCCCATTTATCTCACTTTCCAAATCGGCTATTTGGTCTAGATTGTTCTCTTCTCTTGCCAGTTCTCCTGGCTTTCACCTCTCTCTCAGGGTTGTTCAGAGAAAGGTGAAAACCAGGAGAATGGCAGGAAAAAAGAACAATCTGGACCAAATAGCCGATTTGGAAAGTGAGATAAGGGTAGGGTCAGACTAACGCATTTTTCGCAGCGACCGTCAAAAAGTCCATCCAAACGCATTGCCGTATTTTTTCACGGATTGCGCGAAAACGGTCATACGATGCGCATTTTTGTGCGTGATTTTTTACGGATCCAAACCAGGAAACTTTGGGTGTCTGGACGTTATGTTGGCCAGACATGAGCAGGGTCTGACGTCTCCAAATCACGCACACACGACGCTAGTGGACGCAGCGCACTCTGTACGTCCGTACTAGCCGTTCTGCGTTCTCGAAAAAATGCGTTCATTTTCCAATTGCGTTGCGCAGCCAGACTTTCGTGCGACCGTACTTCGTATATTGGCCATCATTGCCCATCATTTGCTGCTAGTGTGGCCGTGATTAAGTTATGGAAAATTCTAGACCAAATAGCCGATTTGGAAAGTGAGATAAATGGGAGAATTTTTCTGGTTTGGCTATTTTGACCTAGAATTTTCCATTCTCCAGTCATTCTCCTGCTCTTCACTGCTCTCTGAATAACCCAGACAGGGTTATTCAGAGAAAGGTGAAACTCAGGAGAATGACTGAAGAGAAAATTCTAGGTCAAAATAGCCAAACCAGAAAAATTCTCCCATTTATCTCACTTTCCAAATCGGCTATTTGGTCTAGAATTTTCCATTCTCCAGTCATTCTCCTGCTTTTCACCGCCAAAAAATCAGTAAACTTTTTCTGCGTGTCCGAAAATGTCTCCTCTTTTCATACAGACTGCCGCCCCAAACAGTTGTTTATGGATAGATTAAAGGAAAAGCATTTACCGTCATTTGAAATGTCATTTTTTGGTTTTTACATATTTCTATACATCCTAGAAATCCGCCACTTCACGGGCAGGTTATGGGGACCTCCTAGACATGATATTTGAAGGAATTTTTCATTTTTATTTTTAACCTTTATTTCATGGAAAACTCACTGTCCCTTTAAAAAGTTTTTTTAAAACTTTTTGTCCTTGTTTCCTGTCCCCCAGGGCACTACCCGGATCCCCATATACCTTTTATGGCAAATATCTAGCATATATGCCCTCTTGGAGGGCACTCTAAAAACCAAATTTTCAGCCCCATTGACTTGCATGGGGTTCGAGTTCGGGTTCGGGTTCGGATTCGAACATTTGGAAAGTTTGTGTTCGGCTTCGAACCGAACTCAGGGAGTGTTCGGCTCATCCCTATTGATAATCTTTCCACGTACACATTAGTTTTTAATTCAATATCTAATAAACCGTTGCTTATAATATTCTGCAGTAAAGAGTCTCTTTATTTCTAGATTTTTTAGCATTTTTTTAAGCATTTTCTATACTTTTTTCAAAATTTCTTACTTGTTTTTCGAACTCGAACCGAACACACCCAAAAAGTTCGAAATTCGCGAACTTTCGAACTGCCAAAGTTCGGGTCGAACTCCGAACCGTCCGAACCCGAACAGCTCATCCCTACCCGCCGCTGCCAACCCGCCAAACATCTGCTGCAAACCCGCCGAACATCTGCCACAAAACCACCAGAGGGTCTCAATTCGATGGCAAGTTTGTTCAGTGCAATTCGATGGCAAGTTCGAATGATGCAATTCGATGGCAAGTTTGTTTGGTGCAATTCGATGGCAAGTTCATACGATGCAATTCAATGGCAAGTTCGTTTGGTGCAATTCAATTGCAAGTTCGTACACTGCAATTCGATGGCAAGATCGTACGATGTAATTCGATGGGAAGTTCATTCGGTGCAATTCGATGGCAAGTTCGTATGATGCAATTCGATGGCAAGTTCGTTTGATGCAATTCTATGGCAGTTCGTTCGATGCAATTCGATGGCAAGTTTGTATGTTGCAATTCGATGGCAAGTTCGTTCGGTGCAATTAGATGGCAAGTTTGTACGGTGCAATTCGATGGCAAGTTCATTCGGTGCAATTCGATGGCAAGTTCGTTCGATGCAATTCGATGGCAAGTTTGTTCGATGAAATTTGATGGCAAGTTCGTACGGTGCAAATTGATGGCAAGTTCGTTCGTTGCAATTCGATGGCAAGTTGGTTCGGTGCAATTCGATGGCAAGTTGGTTCGGTGCAATTCGATGGCAAGTTCGTACGGTGCAATTTGATGGCAAGCTTGTTTGGTGCAATACGATGGCAAGTTCATACGGTGCAATTCGATAGCAAGTTTGTTCGGTGCAATTGGGTGGCAAGTTCGGCTCTTATTGAAAATCCCCTTTAAAGTATATTTTTACATGCAACGAGTTAAATTGCTTAGGGTTGAACAAACCATGGTGTTAGACTGGCTTTAAAATTACAAAATGTTTGGTATGTCTGCTCACCCTATTGATTTATGGACGATATAACGCAATGATCAGCAATACTGAGAATGCTCTACTACAGAGAAGCTTAAGACAACATTAAACATTGTGCGAGCTTTAGAAAAAGGGTTTCCCCTTATGCCCTGAACAACTTCGATTAACCCTATGACACATTATTACACAACACGGCGAAATGCTGATCCGATTTATTGATTGTTCCTATACTCTAATTTGTGTAACAATTACATGCTAAGCAGTTTAATTATTTACAGGGTTAGATGTAGTGAAACCCAAACATATTGCTCAATTAAGCAAAAATATTCCTTTTAGCAGCAATTCTTCACTCTGTTTTCCACTTTCTTTCCCCCATAAACTTATCTTTGAAGCTGTGAGTTTTCAGGGTTATTTCAAATTCTCACAGCAAATCATTCTTTTCTGTTTTTACCAATATCTACAGCATATTTCTCTCCCCAGCACTACTTATTCCTTCCACAATACTTTTTATAACCTTTTTCTTAAATTTTTGGCTTCTGTAGGCCACTCAAATCTAAGGAAATGTAAACAATTGTTTTTCTAAATTTTCTTTAGATTTGATTAACCCTTTCCAGATAAAACGATTTTGCTTTGCAATACATTGCAAAGCACTCATTAGCATATCAAGATCCCATCTGCACAACCTTTTAAAGCAAGATTTGTGTGCCTCCTGTGTTGAAATGAAATCCACTGCCTTACCTTTCTCCTTTTCACCCTATCTTACTGTAAACAAGCTACAAGGTGCAGCATTCACACCCACTCTAACAAAAAGCTGAACAAACTTCACTGCTGCATTACAGCAGCCAGGGAGAGGGCAGAATACAGGGAGGGCTCTGGGGTAACTCACTGCTGCACTGTGATAAGATTTAGGGGTTATAATGAGTGAAAATACCTGTATAGTACAGATACAAGGTGTTGCTGTAATTGCCATACACAGGCATTATGCAGCACATACAGATACAAGGTGTTGCTGTAATTTCCATACACAGGCATTATGCAGCACATACAGATACAAGGTGTTGCTGTAATTGTCATACACCGGCATTATGCAGCACATACAGATACAAGGTGTTGCTGTAATTTCCATACACAGGCATTATGCAGCACAAACTGATATTGCATTGCTAATAATCTCATTCTGATCACTACAAATCCCCATAAGCAGGAGATCTCACCATTTTATTGTCTATCTTTATGACATTTACTGGATTTGATACAAAGGCTATTGTAATGCAGCAGTAACGTTTGTTGAATTTTTTGTTACAGTGAGGTTTGAGGCCTGTAGTTGCTGCCTGTTTACAGTAATCCAGGGTGGCTGGAGAGCCATAAAACAATGATTTCTCCACAGGGGCAAACTAACCTTGCTTTAAAAAGATATGCAAATTAGGCTTTAACCCCTCAACTGCAGAGATCTGCGGTTCTGAAGGACAAAAGCAAATGAAATTGGTTTGCTGTAAACTAATTTAGTTTGCTTTTTGGGCCGCAGAAAGTGCCTCCAAAGTTTTAGCCCTGTGGGCATAATGCCTGAGGTGCCAAAACTGTTTAAAATAGGCTGATGATTGCCCTGACAAATCGTGCTTTCAGCAGCCGATGCAGGGAACCTGCAGCTGAAGCTAGTTTGGCCAGTAGATGGTGCAATCTGCATGTATATTATATTATTATTAAATAACATATTATAATAATAGATATTATTATTACATAAATATTTCTTCCTGTAATTAATTAAAAACTGAAGCTAGCGCTAACGCTGACGCTAATGTTAGATTGAAGGAGGTGATAGAGCACAAAGTATTTTAAGCTTTTATTCCCGCTATTCCACGCTTAGCTTATTCCGTGAATGAAAAGACCCAGTGACACATAAAGAGGATCATTCCAATCCAAAGACGTGAAGGAGGCGAGATTAAAGTCAAATATGAAATCAGTGCATGATGTCTAAAGTATTTGTCAGTTAGAAAGCTGGACGCATAAAACATGTCTGCCTCTATAAATCTCATTTACGTCTTTGATTTATATTTGAAGCCATGCTTGGTTCTGTGCATTAAATAATGAGATCATAAAACGAGAAATGACAATATTACACCAAAATAGAAAAATAAATAAATAGTTGGTTATTGAATATTTTTACAATGTTGTCATTTTGAATTATATCCAAGTATTCTGAATATCTTACAAATAACAATTCCAAATGGCTCGGGCTTTGCAATAGAGAGAATAATTTGTATATAACAGTGAAAATACGCTGCCTGGCCAAAAAGGAAAGTCACACGCTGTAATGTCTGGTTGTGCCACCTTTAGCTGTGATTGCGGCACGCATTCACCATGGCATTGTTCCGATAAACCCATGCAATGTCACAGCATTTATTCCTGTCCAGAGTGGCATTAATTAGTGGCCAAGATCTTGTATTGATGATTGGAGATAAATTGTGTATGTGTATGGTCTCGGGTACCCGGGTACTGTATTCAACTGGCCAGTGAATGAAACAAACAAATCTTCGACTAGTCAAGTTGGGGCCCTGTGGATTTAAACAATACTGCAGCGTGCGTTTCTTATCTTTGGAACTGCAGCCTGGGAGGCCTCTCACCCATCCGATAGACAATCTGTTCAGGACCCGATCAAGGATTTCTCTCTGCTGTGTACTGGGACTCTGCGCCACCGGATCCGCTCCCTGCTTGTCCGATCTCCACACTGCGTACAACGGTCTACCGCCTGCACTCCCAATGGATCATCGCGGTCTCCTAACTCGGGGTCCAGCCGGAACCAGATTATTACTCAGACCTCTCAGCGATGCGTAGGTAGGTCTCTGCAAGGTCACTGTCCCGATCTCCAGCACCAGCGAGGCAGCGCCTGCACTCCGGCCTGGTCCCGATCCCTGGCAGTTTCACGTGCGTCCTCCACCTTTCGCTGCTCGGCTCACTCTGCCTCTCCCCTGCACGAGGCTGCTGATGTCTTTCCTCTTCCTACACCACCCACTTCCTGTCCTCACGCAAAGCATGATGGAAAACGTAGTTCAGTGTTTTCCTTGTTTGTCCAGCATAATCCCTTAGGTCTCTGTCTCCCTCTGGTGGCCATAACAATTAAATGCAGCAGAACACAGTCTTTTTAAAGCAGCGCTACACTCTCCCCCCTAAACTCTTGGGTCCTCCCAAAGGCGTGTAATTTGAAAATCCCCTGTCAGAGGCCACGGCAACCGCTGCTGTTCGCATATCTGAGAGAGACCTCTGCATTTCAGTCTGCATTTCTGCTACTTTCAAGATTGCCCGGCATAGATCCGTGTGTGTGTCTGTTCCATCTTAACTTGGGCTTCTTGTACTTTCTTGAGAGTCTTTTGTATCTTGCCATACATCTGGTTTGACGACTTTTGGGTTATCTCCGGCTCATATGTCTCTTCCGGATCATCTTCATCTGATGAACACTCGTTATACCCTATGGGTTGTGCATAGACCTTTTCTCTCCTTCTTGCAAACTTCTCTTCCAGAAGGGCTTCTTCTTCCCGAACAATTCGAATCAGTTCTAGGTAATTTAACTCTTTATTACCTTCTCGAGTCTTTAGTTGCAACATCACAGGGTCTAATGGTAGAGCACCTTTCAATATCTGCCGCATTCTAACCTGATCTACTGTAGTGGGGTCTGCTCCTTTCTTCAACAGTACTTGGTACAGTACCTTATCCAGGTGCCTCATGTAATCTGTCATCTTCTCACCCTTTTGCTGGTAAGTATGTTCATACTGATACATGAGCTCAGCAGCCTTTTCCATTCGCCCGAAGACTTCCTGTAATATGTTTAGGTAATCTAGAGCAGTACAATCTCGCTTACTCAGCTTCAGATTCCTGACAGCCTCTGATGCAGGTCCCTTCAAGCTCTCAGTAATTCTCTGTTTCTTCTGCGCTTCAGTGACGTCCCACTCATACAGAGCCTGCATCGCCTGTTCCACCCATTTTTCAAAGGTTTCTTCTCCCACCGGAGTTGGCAAGTTTCCTGAAAATTTTTCCAACTTCCGATATCCGAAGCTGATGTAAGAAGGATGTGCCCTCTGACGCTTAGCTACGAGGTCTCCAATGGCGGCAATGAACTCCGGCCCGATCATGGCCAGCGGGCTGGACGCAGGAATATTTGCAGAATCACCACGTGGCTTACTTGACTGGATGAGACGAACTTCCACGTTGTCGGTTAGTTGCATACTCTCGCCCTGAAAACACGCTGGAACACCCTTTCTCCACTCAAAAAGAACATATATGTGTGAGAAGTATCTGGGTTCGCTTTAATGTCCAGAATAAACCCCCGATGATCTGGTGTCAACGCGGCCACGGCCCGGCGAATCTGATCTTCAGCCCCAGTGTCTGCAGGAATGTCCATGACTATGCTTAACTCTATCTGGCTATTTTGCTCCTCAAACCATTTGGCAGCAGTGTCTGGATCCATAAATAACCCTTTAATTGCGGTTTCTACAGAGACTGGAATCCCGGACGAGCCCCCACGTGTAGCGCTCACTCCCGGAGGAGCCGCTGAATTAACCTCGGGTTAGTCTCACCGCACTAGGGAATAAATATACACCAGCACTGTTGTGGATTTTATAGATTATATTCTTTACTGATCCCAATAAAGCAGCATATATAATGTAGATACGGTATTTGAACGACAGGATTTCGTAATGCGGGAAAAACACGCGGCGGCAAAAGAAAAATATTAACCCCCTCAGTTCTGGAGTGTAAGTCCCGTGAATGATAGCTCTAAATTGTGTATGTGTATGGTCTCGGGTACCCGGGTACTGTATTCAACTGGCCAGTGAATGAAACAAACAAATCTTCGACTAGTCAAGTTGGGGCCCTGTGGATTTAAACAATACTGCAGCGTGCGTTTCTTATTTTTGGAACTGCGGCCAGGGAGGCCTCTCACCCATCCGATAGACAATCTGTTCAGGACCCGATCAAGGATTTCTCTCTGCTGTGTACTGGGACTCTGTGCCACCGGATCCGCTCCCTGCTTGTCCGATCTCCACACTGCGTACAACGGTCTACCGCCTGCACTCCCAATGGATCATCGCGATCTCCTAACTCGGGGTCCAGCTGGAACCAGATTGTTTCTCAGACATCTCAGCGGTGCGTAGGTGCATAGGTCTCTGCAAGGTCACCGTCCCGATCTCCAGCACCAGTGAGGCAGCGCCTGCACTCCAGCCTGGTCACGATCAGTGGCAGTTTCACGTGCGTCCTCCACCTTTCGCCGCTCGGCTCACTCTGCCTCTCCCCTGCACAAGGCTGCTGATGTCTTTCCTCTTCCTACACCAACCACTTCCTGTCCTCACGCAAAGCATGATGGAAAACGTAGTTCAGTGTTTTCCTTATTTGTCCAGCATAATCCATTAGGTCTCTGTCTCCCTCTGGTGGCCATAATAATTAAATGCAGCAGACCACAGTCTTTTTAAAGCAGCGCTACATATGCATAGCTAAGTGCCAAAATAGCAAACCAGATATCTATTCAAAATGCTAATATAGTAGAAAATGCTAATATAATAGAAAAATATATCTTGCCATATCTGGCCGAACTGTGGCCCCAACCAACTTTGGGATATTTGGCAAGTTACATAAGGCAAATTTAGAGAAAATGTATATACATATCTCAGTCAACCATAACCCATATACGTAAACCTGTAGGCTGAACTGTACCACAATGTACTGCCCCAGAAGACAAGGGGGGAAGAAAACAAATTATGTTACTTTAAGAGAACTATAGGAAAGGAACCAAGCTATATCTCTCATTTAGCCCACGTCGAGAAAGCGTATCCAGCTCTCTGATCCAATAAGCTTCTCTACGTAGCAATAAACTACTGCGAACACCTCCTCTTCTTAATCGGGGGACATGATCGATCGCTGTGAATTTCAATATGGGCAGTTGATGTCCCATTTCAAGGAAATGCCTGGCTACGGGTTTATCACTATATTGATCCCTGTATGCCGTTCTAATGGAAGACCTATGCCCCCGGATCCGTTCCCGAAGGGTAGTATCGTTTTTTCCGATATAACAGAGTCCACATGGACAATAAATCTTGTACACGATGAAGTCCGTCAAACATGTGATACGATGCTGAAGTTGATAACTTTGTGTCTTATGTGGATGGTTAAATCTGGTACCCGGAACCATATGGTTACAAGTCACACAGCCAAGGCATCTGTAGCAACCATTATTCCGCAGCGTGTTCATTGGGCGATCATAACATTGCTCAGGGTCAGTTTTAACCAACATATCCCTTAGGTTTCTTGATCGTCGATAACTCATCATGGGATTCGTCCTAATGCTTTTTGGCAAACTCTGATCACGAGCAATTATAGGCCAATTGCGGTGGACAATCCTTTGTACCTCTCGAGAATGTGGTGAAAATGTAGAAGTGAACACCAATCCTGGTTCCATTTTAGGCAATTTCTGGATATTCTCACATTTCAGAAGTGCTCGTTGTAATACAAATTTAGAGTAACCTCGTTCTCTGAATTTGGCCCACATTTCCTGAATTTGTGAACTGATGTTAGACTGGTCTGAGTTGTTCTGATAGACACGTAAGAATTGTGTGTAAGGGATCGATTCTTTCAAGTGCGCCAGATGGGAGCTATTGGCGTGTAGGATCGTGTTACGGTCCGTAGGTTTTCTAAATAATGTGTATTGTATGCCATTTCCTTGTCGATAAATATGAACATCGAGAAAATCCACTGAAGTCAAACTGATGGTCGATGTAAGTTGAATGGGGAGCTTTAAAGCATTCACATGAGATATGATGTTTTCCACTTGTTGCACCTCTAAATTAGCAATGATCAGGATATCATCGATGAATCTGGTATACAGAATCAATGAATTACCAAAAAGAGGAATGATGTGCTCTTTTTCAAAATAATGCATATAGGAATTAGCATACATAGGGGCCACCGGGGAACCCATGGAAGTGCCCATGGTCTGAAAGTACCACTTATGTTCAAAACGAAAATAATTACACGTAAGAATCAAATGTAAAAATTCCAATGTGTATTCCACCGGAGGACCATTGTATTGAGAGGATTGAATTAAAGTGTTGCGCATAGCCTCCAAACCACCTTCCAGGGGGATAACTATATACAAACTCTTGACGTCACAAGAAAGAATAGCAATGGGACCCTCTGGTAACTGAACAGTAGGGATGAGCTGTTCGAGTTCGGACGGTTCGGAGTTCAACCCGAACTTTGGCAGTTCGAAAGTTCGCGAATTTTGAACTTTATGGGCGTGTCGGTTCGGGTTCGAAAAAAAAAGAAATTTTGAAAAAAGTATAGAAAATGCTTAAAAAAATACTAAAAAATCTAGAAATAAAGAGACTCTTTACTGCAGAATATTATAAGCAACGGTTTATTAGATATTGAATTAAAAACTAATGTGTACGTGGAAAGATTATCAACTCTAAATGACCTCTGTTCACAAACGGGCATAACACCAGGTGTTTTTAGTCTGGTAATCAATTTGATACATTGTACAATATACTGAGGGTGGGGTGGTGTCTGCTTCTGATTGAGATTTGAGAATTAATTTCCCTAAAACATCCTAATATGCTGCATTTAACTGGTGTTTGAAAAAAATCTAAAGCAATGTTATTTTTCACCTCTGGATTAAACATTCACAGGGTTATTCAGAGAGCGGTGAAAAGCAGGAGAATAACTGGAGAAGTGAAAATTCTAGGTCAAAATAGCCAAACCAGAAAAATTCTCCCATTTATCTCACTTTCCAAATCGGCTATTTGGTCTAGATTGTTCTCTTCTCTTGACAGTTCTCCTGGCTTTCACCCAGTCTCAGGGTTGTTCAGAGAAAGGTGAAAACCAGGAGAATGGCAGGAAAAGAGAACAATCTGGACCAAATAGCCGATTTGGAAAGTGAGATAAGGCTAGGGTCAGACTAACGCATTTTTCACAGCGACCGTCAAAAAGTGCGTCCGAACGCATTGCCGTATTTTTTCACGGATTGCGTGAAAACGGTCATACGATGCGCATTTTTGTGTGTGATTTTTTACGGATCCAAACCAGGAAACTTTGGGTGTCTGGACGTTATGTTGGCCGGACATGAGCAGGGTCTGACGTCTCCAAATCACGCACACACGCCGCTAGTGGACGCAGCGCACTCTGTACGTCCGTACTAGCGGTTCTGCGTTCTCGAAAGAAAGCGTTCATTTTCCACTTGCATTGCGCAGCCGGACTTTCGTGCGACTGTACTTCGTATATTGGCCGTCATTGCCCGTCATTTGCTGCTAGTGTGGCCGTGATTAAGTGCGCCTAAACGCACGTTAAAAATTCGCTAGTCTGACCCTAGCCTAAATGGGAGAATTTTTCTGGTTTGGCTATTTTGTCCTAGAATTTTCCATTCTCCAGTAATTCTCCTGCTCTTCACCGCTCTCTGAATAACCCTGACAGGGTTATTCAGAGACAGGTGAAACTCAGGAGAATGACTGGAGAATGGAAAATTCTAGGTCAAAATAGCCAAACCAGAACAATTCTCCCATTTATCTCACTTTCCAAATCGGCTATTTGGTCTAGATTGTTCTCTTCTCTTGCCAGTTCTCCTGGCTTTCACCTCTCTCTCAGGGTTGTTCAGAGAAAGGTGAAAACCAGGAGAATGGCAGGAAAAGAGAACAATCTGGACCAAATAGCCGATTTGGAAAGTGAGATAAGGCTAGGGTCAGACTAACGCATTTTTCGCAGCGACTGTCAAAAAGTGTGTCCGAACGCATGCCGTATTTTTTCACGGATTGCGTGAAAACGGTCATACGATGCGCATTTGTGTGCGTGATTTTTTACTGATCCAAACCAGGAAACTTTGGGTGTCTGGACGTTATGTTGGCCGGACATGAGCAGGGTCTGACGTCTCCAACTCACGCACACACGCCGCTAGTGGACGCAGCGCACTCTGTACGTCCGTACTAGCGGTTCTGCGTTCTCGAAAAAATTTGTTCATTTTCCACTTGCGTTGCGCAGCCGGACTTTCGTGCGACCGTACTTCGTATATTGGCCGTCATTGCCCGTCATTTGCTGCTATTGCGGGCGTGATTAAGTGCGCCTAAGGCTAGGGACAGATGAGCGCATTTTCTGCGGCCACCGTCAAAATGTACGTCGATGCGTGCGCACGCATTTTTTCACGGAATACGCTTAAGTGGTCAGACGACCACAGTCGCACAGTCGCAGGTACTCACCAACGCAATTCTAGGGAAATCCGGCTGTTTGAACGTTATGTAGGCCGCACACTAGCAGCGTCTGACGTCTCCTAATCACGCACACACGCTGCCATGCGGCCGCAGCGCACTCTGTACGTCTGTAGCAGCGGTTTCACGTTCTGAGAAAAATGCGTTCATTTGCCGGTTGCGTGGTGTCGGCGCACTTTTGTACGCACGTACTGCGTATATTGGCCGTCATTGGCCGTTATGTGCTGCTACTGCCGCCGTGATTTAGTGCGCCTGCACGCGCGTTCCGACTGCCCCACTCTGACCCTAGCCTAAACGCACATTAAAAATTCGCTAGTCTGACCCTAGCCTAAATGGGAGAATTTTTCTGGTTTGGCTATTTTGAACTAGAATTTTCCATTCTCCAGTCATTCTCCTGCTCTTCACCGCTCTCTGAATAACCCTGACAGGGTTATTCAGAGAAAGGTGAAACTCAGGAGAATGACTGGAGAATGGAAAATTCTAGGTCAACATAGCCGAACCAGAAAAATTCTCCCATTTATCTCACTTTCCAAATCGGCTTTTTGGTCTAGAAGTTTTCATTCTCCTGCTTTTCACCGCCAAAAAATCAGTAAACTTTTTCTGCGTGTCTGAAAATGTCTCCTCTTTTCATACAGACTGCCGCCCCAAGCAGTTGTTTATGGATAGATTAAAGGAAAAGCATTTACCGTCATTTGAAATGTCATTTGTTGGTTTTTACATATTTCTATACATCCTAGAAATCCGCCACTTCACGGGCAGGTTATGGAGACCTCCTAGGCACGATATTTGAAGGAATTTTTCGTTTTAATTTTTAACCGTTATTTCATGGAAAACTCACTGTCCCTTTAAAAACGTTTTTTTAAAAACTTTTTGTCCTTGTTTCCTGTCCCCCAGGGCACTACCCAGACCCCCATACACCTTTTATGGCAAATATCTAGCATATAAGCCCTCTTGGAGGGCACTCCAAAAAACTGAATTTTCAGCCCCATTGACTTGCATGGGGGTTCGGGTTCGGTCCCGAACAAATGGGAAGTTCGGGTTCGGGCTCGAACCGAACTCGGGGAGTGTTCGGCTCATCCCTACTGAACAGCTTTTAATTTTTGCAGTAAATCATGCGTGTCTTTTCAGCAAGTGTCCAACATGATAACAGGTACTTTAAATAATAAATCAAGCCACTTGGCCAGTGGTTCTAGCAAACCTCCAATTGACGAGACAATAGGACGGCCCGGTGGGTGTACGGGGTCCTTATGGACCTTCGGTATTGTGTACAATACCGGTGTACGTGGGTGTGTAGGTGAAAGAAATTTCAACAATTCCTCGGAATATATATATCCACATGACCTCATTTTAGGCTGAAACATGTTAATCACTGCAGTAATTATACAACGGAAGGCTCCTACTTTTCGGCCCAGTTATATCCAGGTGGCAGTGCCCTACAACCCCATTGGCATTGTGGCAGGCTTATGCAATCTATGATCATATCTTGTAACCAAATCTCCATCTTTACTTCTAAGTCAGTTGTTTTTAACCCCTTCACTACCAACAGGGTAATTCAAAGAGATCCGAATTTGCTGGAGAAAGGTAACCGAACACTGATTTTCAGCGTTCGGTTACCTTTCTTGGCCATTCAGCTATCCAGAGAGCAGGCAATTCGCCAAATCCTGGCGAATTGCCTGGATTTACAGTGCCTGTTCGAGGGCAGTGAAATCCCCATGAAAAAGCACTGCTTCGGCTATTCAGAGAACACAAACCAGCAGTGAAAGGTTCCCCTAATGCCCTGACATTCGGTGGTTTCATGCGGCAGGTTTATTCAGGCGAATCCCATAGGCTTCAATGTTAAAAATATTCCCGTCTTAATCCAATATCTAATAAACCGTTCATTATAAAATTCTGCAGTAAAGAGTCTCTTTATTTATAGATTTTTTCTATCACCTGGGATCGGCAAAACAAACCGAATTGAAGAGAACGAAAAGTCACCGAACGTGCGGTGACTTTTCGAATCTCTTTGAATTACCCTGTGTGTGATTTTCCAAAAAAAACATTGTCAGAAGCCAGTGTTTTTTTGTAAAATCATTTTAAATTAATTATAAAGTAAAAAAATATTTAAGCTTATTGCTCTGTGTAAATAACCTATTTTTGGCCAGTAGATGGCGCCATCTACTGCCAAATTGAGTTAGAGGTTTGAGCGGCTGCTCTATTTTTCTTCTATTTCTCCCTGCATCGGCTGCTGAAAGCCCGATATTTCAGAGCTATGAGAAGCTGATTTTACTGTTTTACCTCTATGGACATTATGCCCACAGGGCTAAAACTTTGGGGGCACCTTCTGCAGCCGAAAAATGAATGAAATTCGTTTGTAGCAAACAAATTTCATTTGCTTTTGGGCTGCAGATCAGCATATCGAGATATCTTGATATCGAGGCACCAGATAGTGCCTTTGAAGCCTGAGCTATCGCTACGTGAAGGGTTAAAATCTTTAAGACCATATTATAGTGGTGTGCTCTGAATTAGTGATGGGCCGAACACCCCCGTGTTCGGTTCGAATTCGAAATCGAACCTCCGAAAAAGTTCGAATTCGAACACGATTCGAACACAATGCAAGTCAATGGGGCTCAAAAGTTTGAAAATAAAAGAGCCCTCCAAGAGGGCATATATGCAAGATATTGCCCATAAAAGGTGTATGGGGGTCCAGGTACTGCCCTGGGGGACAGGAAACAATGAAAACAAAGTTTTTAACCCTTTCACTGCTGAGTGCTGAGCCATTTCACCGCTGTGCGCTGAGCTCATTTTTACCGCTTTTGCTCATGTTTAAACGCGATTTGAAGCCATGGGAAATGTTTGAGCAACAAGGTGTGGGAAATGTTTGAGCAACAAGGTGTGGGGAATGTTGAATCCCACAGGCTTCAATGTTAAAAATATTCCCGTTTTAATTCAATATCTAATAAACTGTTGCTTATAATAATCTGAAGTAAGAAGTCTCTTTATTTTTAAAAAAAATTAGGATCTTTTAAGCATTTTTTTTTTCGAACTTTCCTCGAACGGCCCGAAAAGTTTGAAGTTCACGAATTTTCGAACAGCCGATGTTCAAATTGAACTTCGAACTGATTCGAACCGGCAGCTCATCCCTACTCTGAATGTGGAATAGTTTGTTTTTCTCACTGGTCCTCCAGAAGCACCCTTAAAGGCACAGTACCACTAACATAAACTGTAACTAGATTACTTGTGGATTACAAACAAAACCACATTATAAAATACATTATAAAACACATGCACCTGTTTTTTTTTTTTAGTTGATGTAACCGCATGCAAATAGGAAAAATAAAATTAAGATTTATATATATATATTTTCTGGATTTTCCCTTGATGCATCATTTACCAAATTCTGTGCAAAGGATTTGTTTTACTGTGTTTTAGCTTCTACGGTATTTAACAGTCAGTGAGGTGGAGGAGGGAATGCTTAGATAAGGTTATTTGTTCTCTAAGATACCTGAGATAAGAGCTGGCAGTGAATGAGATATGAGAGGGAGCTTAAAAGACTTCTAATCTACCTCTTGGTGATGTCCTTTGAATATATCCCACACTATACAATGATGTGAGTCGGTGACTGACCCATTCACTACATTCTATGACCAAAGCCACACAGTGAGGAGCAAATGATGTAAAATACCTGTGGGGGGGGTGAGGGGCAGTTTACAACACAAAATATGACACAATAGATGCACCCATTGACACATATAGAGGAAAATATCACACAATGGATGCGCCCAGTGACACATATAGAGGGAAATATCACACAATGGATGCACCCAGTGACACATATAGAGGAAAATATCACACAATGGATGCACCCAGTGACACATATAGAGGAAAATATCACACAATGGATGCACCCAGTGACACATATATAGGAAAGTATCACACAATGGATGCACCCAGTGACACATATAGAGGAAAATATCACACAATGGATGCACCCAGTGACACATATATAGGAAAGTATCACACAATGGATGCGCCCAGTGACACATATAGAGGAAAATATCACACAATGGATGCACCCAGTGACAAATATAGAGGGAAATTTCACACAATAGATGCACCCAGTGACACATATAGAGGAAAATATCACACAATGAATGTGCCCAGTGACACATATAGAGTAAAATATTTTCTTAACTAAACATACAAGAGAAAAACAAAACACATGTAAGATATCAGCAACATCAAATAAACACAATAAGGAGATTTCGTTTTTTGGTGGTACTGGCCCTTTAAGATATGCATGTTCAGATTGTGTGCAGCTGTTTAGGTTGTGTACTTTAAGGGCATGAGGCAAGTTGCTCGAATGACTGAATTCAGCATAATTTTGTACCTTTTTTGTCTAATCCACTCATTACGTTGCATCTACTTTTGTGTTTTGATTTGATATATTCTATTTTTTATATCTAGAGATATAAAGATGCAGGCACAATTGTTGAACGTTTGCAAATGAGTGAAAGTGATTTCAGTTTCTCGGCTGTGAGGTGTTTCTTCTAGCTATTCCATCATTTCTAAATCTCCTCATAAGAATTTTCCCTGAAATACAGTTACACCTCTTACATCTGTTACATCTAATGCAATGGTTATAGTGCTGTCACTGTTACATTTGTTTCATTTGTTGTGTCCCAGTGACATCTGTTATTTAAATTCTGAACATCATGTTCCCAGATTTAACTCTTACCTTCATATGTACTAAAATACAATTTTAAGTGTTCGCTATTTACTTATTATTTATTTATAAAGTATTTTACCAGGAAGGATACATTGAGATGTCTCTTGTTTCCAAGTATGTCATCAAAGCAAGCATTTCCAGCCTATAGAGCCCTATCACAAGAGGAGCGGTAATCTTGTTTAGAAAGTTAAGGTAACTGTTAAAGGGCCACTAGCACCAAAAAATGGAATGTTCTAATTGTGTTTATTTGATGTTGCTGATATCTTACATGTGTTTTTTTGGTTTTCTCTTGTATTTATTTATTTATTTGCAAAGTATTTTACCAGGAAGGATATGTAGCGCTGTGTTTAAATCTTACTGTGGCAGTACCTATTTTTGGCCACCGGGGGGAGACAAGCGCGATCAGAGACACTGAACTTTGGGACTACATTTCCCTGCGTGCTTTGCAAACAGACAGGAAGTGGGTGGGACACAGACGCTGTACATCCTGAGCCTCGTGGAGAACGCGCCAGGGAGTGCATGGAAGAGGACGCAGTGCTGCTGAGCGGAATCGTGACCAGGCCGGAGCGCAAGTGTGGCCTATGAGGAATTGAGTGGGGTTATCCTGCCTTGCCAGAAGGAGCCTTACCCACCAGCCATCACCACCAAGTGTATTCCAGACAAGCTGAGGACCCCGAGTAAGGAGTACCGCGAGTCCAACAGATGGGAGAGCAGGCGGTAGCTGGACAAGTCCGGGCTGAAACACAGAGAGCCTGAATATCGATCCAACAGCCGGTATCCCAGCGCGGAGCCAAGCGGAGAGATGTCCTGGGTCAGCGGAGCCTCGGTGATCAGCGGATGGGTGAGAGGCCTCCAAGGCCGTTTCCACAAAAGTTCAAGCACGCTGTTGTTTATTTCTGAAACCCACAGGGCCCCAACGTGACTAGTCGAAGACATCACTTAAAAGATTCACTGGCCAGTTGAATAGTACCCGGGTACCATAACACACACATACACTCACAATTCGGGACTTAATCTGTTCGGGACTCACTCCCTAGTATCTGAAAACGGGGAAAAGATTCGCATCTTATTTTATTTTTCCGCTGCGCGTTTCTCGTAATTACGAAGCATTGTATATTTTTCTACTCGGTCGCGTTTTCCAGAAATACGAAGTCTCGCATTTCTTTTTCCCGCTGCGCGTTTACCGCAATACGAAATACTGTAAATATATCTACGAACACCGTGTCTTATTTTATGCCTTTTACTTCAGTAAACTATATAATTTATAAAATCCACAACGGTGCTGGAGTATATTTATTCCCTAGTGCGGGGAGACTGACCCGTGGTTCATTTTCAGCGGCTCCTCTGGGAGTGAGCGCTACACGTGGGGGCTCGTTTCCGGGATCCAGTCTCTGGAAAAACCGCATCTAAAGGGTTAAATATGGATCCAGACACTGTTGCCGAATGGTGTGAGGAGCACAGTAGTCAGTTAGAATGTTGTATAGTCATGGATATTCCCGCAGACACTTGGGCCGAAGATCAGATTCGCCAGGCCGTGGCCGTGCTGACACCAGACCATCGGGGGTTAATTCTGGACATTAAAAAGGACACAGAAACCTCTCACACGTATGTTCTTTTTGAATGGAGAAAGGGTGTTCCAGTATGTTTTCAGGGCGCGAGCATGAAGCTGACCGATGAGGTGGAAGTCCAACTGATTCAGCCAAGTGCGCCACGTGGCGAATCCGCAAGTGTTCCCGCGCCCAGTCCATTGGCCATGATCGGGCCTGAATTCATAGTGGCTATTGGAGATTTGCTGGCTAAGTGTCAGAGAACAAGCCCTCCGCACACTAACTTCGGTTATCGACGGTTGAGAAATTTTACAGGAAACGTACCAACTCCGGCGGGAGAAGAAACCTTTGAGGAATGGGTAGAACAGGCGATGCAGGCTCTGGATGAGTGGGACGTCCCTGAAGCCCAGAAAAAGCAAAGGATCACCGAGAGTTTAAAGGGACCTGCGTCAGAAGCGGTGAGGAACCTAAAACTGAGTAGAAAAGACTGTACTGCTTTAGATTATTTAAACGTTTTGGAGGAAGTTTTTGGGCGAACAGAAAAGGCCGCAGAGCTTGTATATCAGTACGAACACAGCTATCAGCGGAAAGGTGAGAGAATGACCGAATACATGAGGCGCCTAGATAAGATTCTGCACCAGATACTCCTCAAGAAAGGGGCCGAGCCGGCCGAAGTGGATAAGATCCGAATAAAACAGATCCTGAGGGGCTCTCAACCTCTAGATCCGGTGATACTGCAGCTGAGAAGCAGGGCAGGTAATCAGGAACTGAAGTATCTGGAACTGATCCGAGCTGTCAGAGAGGAGGAGGCTTTACTGGAGGAAAAATCCTTCAGGCGAGGGGAAAGGGCTTACGCACAACCTGTAAGGCATAACGACGGTCTGCAGCCTGAAAGCGATTCGCTGGATACTTACGGGTCCGACGTGGACGAGCAAGAGCACCTGACCGCTTTTAAATCCACAGAGAGGGCTGCCAAAGAATTACACTTCTCTGAACGTGGTGAGTTGCACAAAACTGTTAAGAAAGTACAGGAAGCTCAAGCTGAATTGCAGCAGGCGCACGCGGAACTGTGCCGAGTGTTGATGAAGGCCGAGATGCAGAAGTTCCTCACAGGTATGCAGACAACCGGAGTTGCTGTGGCGTCTAGCCAAGGTCCTTTAACTGAATCACAACAGGCGACTGTGTCTCCACTTTCTAAAAAGAGATGTTTTGGTTGTGGAGAAATGGGCCACTTCCGCGCACAATGCAAAGACCGAAAGCCTGAGAAGAATAGAGTTGATGAGTTGTTAAAAGCCTTGAAGGAACTGTTATCTACCTCACCGGCAGGAAACGCCATGGGGCGCCAGTGAAGGAGCAACCTAGGTGCCCGAAGATTGAACCCCGCTCCAAAAATCAAGCCAGGGCTAAGAGGGCGAGAGGGCCCAAAGTCTGGCCAACTGCTGAGCCTGCCAGGACTGAAAGAGTTACTCCTTTAGCATCCGGACCTACGTCATGGGAAAGCAATGCACACCCAAAACCTACACGGGCCAAGAAAAAGGCCAGGGTACAACAAACTGGGTCTAAATGTCCTGATACCGCCACCAAGTTTCCTGATCAACTGATAGGTCCTTCTCCTATTGTGCCAATCCAAGTGGAGGGAGTCTACACTAAAGCTCTGTTGGATTCGGGGGCAAGTGACACTGATCTACCGAGACTTCTATGAGAAACATTTGAAGCACATTCCTTTACAGAAATTGAAGGACCTGGAAATCTGGGGTATCGGAACTGAGAAACTCCCTATGACGGGTATCTACAGGTGAAATTGGAGATCGGATCCGAAGTCATCGGACAGTCCGGAGGTTGTGATGCATTGGCCATTGTGTGTCCTCGACCCTCAGGTGCAAACAGAAGTTCCATGATAGTGGGGACGAATACTGATTTGGTGCGTCGTCTCCTGACACCTATTGTATTGGAAGAAGGTTCTACTCAAGGAGTGCACCCAATGTTACGTCCGGTCTATCAGAGGATGGTTGAAGAACAGAAGGCACCTGCCGAAGTGGGGCGCCTATGGAGATTGGAAGGAACGGAGAAGGTTCTGCAAGCAGGAGAAGTAGCAAGTTTCCGGGCTTCAGTCAAGTTGAATGGGTCGCAACCAGGTCCCTATGTGGTGCTGGAGACCGATCTTAATCATGGGAGCGAACCCGGAGTCGAAGTGATCCCTGAAATAATCTCCACTAAAGCTCTGAAAAGAACGCGAGGAAGAGTCTCAGTCAGCGTGTGCAATGTGTCTGATTCTCCAGTAGTCCTTAAAGCACGAATGCCTATCGGGCAGGTAGAGTCCGCTACGCCCCTCTCCACCGATTTAGGAGGGGGAGTGGATAAAGAGATTCCAGATGAAAGATTCTACCCCAAAGACGCTCCCATCTCATCCGAGTGGAAGAAACGTCTTCAGTCTCAAGTTTTGAAGTGGAGAGAACTGTTCTCGAAAGATGAGTTTGACGTGGGCCTAGCTAAAAGTACCGAACACCGCATTCGATTACAAGAGGACAAGCCGTTTCGTGAAAGGTCAAGACGAGTTCCGCTGGGAGACTTAGATGATCTGCGAGAGCAGCTGAATGAATTGCAAAGAACCAAGGTGATCCAAGAGTCCAGGAGTCCATACGCATCTCCAATAGTGATGGTCCGGAAGAAGAACGGTTCTGTCCGCCTATGCATAGACTACCGCACATTGAACCGGAGAACCATCCCAGACCAATATGCTACTCCTCGGATAGAAGATGCCTTACAGTGTTTGTCTGGAGCAAAATGGTTTAGCGTGCTAGACCTGCGAAGTGGGTATCACCAGATACCAATGCATCCGAAGACAAAGAGAAAACTGCGTTCATCTGTCCGCTGGGGTTCTTTGAATTCAACAGAATGCCTCAAGGCCTTACGGGGGCTCCAGCCACGTTCCAACGGCTGATGGAGAAGACAGTCGGGGACATGAATCTGATCGAAGTATTAGTGTACCTGGATGACATAATCGTGTTTGGGAAGACTCTGGAAGAGCATGAGCAACGTTTGGAGAAGGTCTTGAAGAGGCTCCACGAAGAGGGATTGAAACTGTCTCTGGAGAAATGCCAATTCTGTCTGCCGTCTGTTACGTATCTGGGACATGTGGTCTCAGCAGAAGGTGTTTCGACAGATCCTCGGAAGTTGGAGGCCGTAGCTTCTTGGCCCAGACCCAGAAACGTCACTGAACTTAGATCTTTCTTGGGGTTCTGCTCTTATTATCGAAGATTTGTAGGAGGATTCGCGAAGATAGCTCAACCACTGAACAAACTCCTACAGAAGGAAAACACCGAAGAAGGCTGCAAGGCCTCTGACCGAAACCCGTCAGCTCCAGGGCCAAGGAAAGCTCGAGAGTCCATACAGGGCGAATGGACTAGTCAGTGTGAAGGTGCTTTCCTGAAGCTAAAAGAGAGTCTAACTCAAGCTCCTGTCTTGGCCTATGATGACCCTCACAAGCCGTATGAGTTACATGTGGATGCCAGCAGAGAAGGTCTAGGAGGAGTCCTGTATCAGGAGTATGGCAGATTACTGAGGCCTGTAGCGTACGTGAGTCGGAGCCTTACGCCTTCTGAAAAGAACTATCCTACCCACAAGTTGGAGTTCCTAGCCTTGAAGTGGGCAGTGGTAGACAAGTTAAAAGACTATCTGTACGGAGCCGAGTTTGTGATAAAAACGGATAACAATCCCCTTACCTATGTTCTTACTACTGCGAAACTGGACGCAACGGGACATCGGTGGTTGGCCGCTCTGTCAGGGTTCCGGTTCAGCCTGAAGTATCGCCCTGGGGTGAATAACCGAGATGCTGATGCTTTATCGAGAAGACCCTACACTACAGAATGGACTCAGTTAACTCCAGACGGGGTGCAAGCTTTGTGTCAAGGAGCAGAGCGCCGGGTCAAGGGAGGGATTGAAGCGGAGGCCATAGGAGTTATGGCTGCGGCTGTTCCTGAGTTTTACTGTAACCCTACACAATTGAGGGATGAAAGTCTACCTACCTTTTCAAAACAAGACCTGAAGGCGGATCAGGCCAGAGACCTTTGATTGCATTGACCATAAAGGCCCTAACTGCGAACCAGCGGGAAATTCTGCTGACCAATTCCCCGGATGGAGCCAGATTGGTCTACAAAGAGTGGGAACGGTTGAAGATGTTGGATGGGGTGGTCTACCGAAGGGGCCCCTCGACAAGCGCTGAAGAGACTCAACAGCTATTCCTTCCCACTAAGCATAGAGAAAGTGTGCTGCGATCGTTACATGATGAGCATGGACATTTGGGTGCTGAAAGAACTTTTAAGCTGGTGCGAGACAGATTCTATTGGCCTTGTATGAGAGCTGAAGTGGAAAGTTACTGCCATTCCTGTCTGAGGTGTATTCAGAGGAAGACTCTACCAACCCGAACCGCTCCAATGAGCCATCTACAGAGTCAGGGACCCATGGATTTGGTGTGCATTGACTTCCTGTGCTTAGAGCCGGATGCTAGCGGGCAAGGGAATATTCTGATAGTGACTGATCATTTTACCCGTTACGCCCAAGCCTTTTCCACGAAAGATCAACGCGCCCCGACAGTAGCCAAGGTTCTGATGGAAAAGTTCTTTGTTCACTACGGCCTGCCGAGGAGAATACACTCTGATCAGGGTAGAGACTTTGAAAGCCGACTTGTTGGACAATTGTTGGAACTGTTGGGAATCCAAAAGACCCGAACTACACCATACCACCCTCAAGGTGATGCTCAGCCTGAAAGGTTTAATCGCACGCTGCTGAATATGCTGGGAACTTTATCAAACATAGAGAAGCAGAGTTGGAGTCGTCACATAGCTACTCTGGTGCATGCATATAACAGTACGGAGAGTGATGCAACTGGATACTCACCGTACCGTCTTATGTTCGGAAGAGAAGCCCGACTGCCGGTTGATTTGGCGTTTGGGTTATCTTTAGATCAGACGTCGGTAGCTTCCCATAGAAACTATGTGGATAGACTTCGGAAGAACCTGGCTTCTGCGTTTGAACAGGCCCGTTTGACCTCAGGAAACAGGGAGCAAAGGAACAAAAGGAACTATGACTTGAAAGTTCGGATACAAGATCTACAACCCGGTGATAGGGTTTTGTTGAAGAACTTGGGTGCTGCTGCGAGCCACAAGTTGGCGGATAGATGGAGTTCTCAAGTTTACATTGTCTGCAAGCAACTGCCGGGTCTGCCGGTGTATCAAATCCGGCCGGATGGAAAGGCTGGGCCTCTTAAGAACTGGCACCGGAATCATTTGTTACCTTTGAGAGAGGCTGTGAGGATGCCAGTTGGGGACGAACTGCCTCCGCCAAATCCGCCTGCTCCACGTTTGCCTCCTGTTACTCGGTCTCAACAGACCCGGGTTGTCGAAGAGAGCGAAAGGGACAGTGAAGAAGAGAGTTATTGGCTGGACTGGATGCGCTCACCGGAGCCTGAGGAGGTTGTCGTTGTTCCTGAGCGGTGGGAGAGTAACTTGAGGCCTGAAGCTCCTGAGTTTCTGCTGGAAGTCCCTGAGACTGTTGAAATCCCTGAAGCTCTTGAATTTCAGTTGGGAGTCCCTGAGGCTGCTGGAGTCCCGGTAGCTCTGGAAGTTGAAGCTTATTCAGGTGATTATAGTTCTATGCCTTCTCTGGAGGGATCATACTCTGAAGAGATGTCTGATCCAGTGGAAGAAAGAGGAACTGATTGAGCCAGCCCCTATAGTACTTCCACCTGAAGAGGAACTGATTGAGCCAGAACCAAAACGCTCTGTTCGACCGCCCCAGCGACTCACCTACGACTCACCAGGACATAGCACTGAAGAGGCCATCACCACAGTGCAGAGGTTGCCCGAAGTGTCTGCTATGTTAGCTGAGGTAGCACAAAACATGAGTCAACTTGAAGAAGTGTATCTAGCCCACTGTATGTTTGCTGCTGAGCCTGAATATTGTATCTAAACCGTGTTGAAATGTAATGTAATTGTTGTACCTCCTTGGAGAGACCCAAGAGTTCTAGGAGGGGGAGTGTGTAGCGCTGTGTTTAAATCTTACTGTGGCAGTACCTATTTTTGGCCACCGGGGGGAGACAAGCGCGATCAGAGACACTGAACTTTGGGACTACATTTCCCGGCGTGCTTTGCAAACAGACAGGAAGTGGGTGGGACACAGACGCTGTACATCCTGAGCCTCGTGGAGAACGCGCCAGAGCGCGCCAGGGAGTGCATGGAAGAGGACGCAGTGCTGCTGAGCGGAATCGTGACCAGGCCGGAGCGCAAGTGTGGCCTATGAGGAATTGAGTGGGGTTATCCTGCCTTGCCAGAAGGAGCCTTACCCACCAGCCATCACCACCAAGTGTATTCCAGACAAGCTGAGGACCCCGAGTAAGGAGTACCGCGAGTCCAACGGATGGGAGAGCAGGCGGTAGCTGGACAAGTCCGGGCTGAAACACAGAGTGCCTGAATATCGATCCAACAGCCGGTATCCCAGCGCGGAGCCAAGCGGAGAGACGTCCTGGGTCAGCGGAGCCTCGGTGATCAGCGGATGGGTGAGAGGCCTCCAAGGCCGTTTCCACAAAAGTTCAAGCATGCTGTTGTTTATTTCTGAAACCCACAGGGCCCCAACGTGACTAGTCGAAGACATCACTTAAAAGATTCGCTGGCCAGTTGAATAGTACCCGGGTACCATAACACACACATACACTCACAATTCGGGACTTAACCTGTTCGGGACTCACTCCCTAGTATCTGAAAACGGGGAAAAGATTCGCATCTTATTTTATTTTTCCGCTGCGCGTTTCTCGTAATTACGAAGCATTGTATATTTTTCTACTCGGTCGCGTTTTCCAGAAATACGAAGTCTCGCATTTCTTTTTCCCGCTGCACGTTTACCGCAATACGAAATACTGTAAATATATCTACGAACACCGTGTCTTATTTTATGTCTTTTACTTCAGTAAACTATAGAATTTATAAAATCCACAACGGTGCTGGAGTATATTTATTCCCTAGTGCGGGGAGACTGACCCGTGGTTCATTTTCAGCGGCTCCTCCGGGAGTGAGCGCTACAGATACATTGAGATTTCTTTCATTTTCGTGTATGTCCTGGGTTCAAGAACATTGTATTTCTGTAACAAATGTAAAATTTCGAAGTAATAAAATGCAAGATATTAAGAACAAAACACAAATATACAGATTAACACAGAAAATAAATATGTAAGTAATATAGTCACTATGTTACATGTTTGCAGGTGCATTCTGTATTGAGGAATGTATGTTTAGTTAAGAATATATTTTCCTCTATATGTGTGTCACTGGGTGCATCCATTGTGAGATGTTTTGTGTAGCAAACTGCCCCCCACAGGATCTTTCCGTCACTTGCTCCTCACTGTGTGGCTTTGGCCATAGAATGGAGTGAATGGGTCAGTCACCGACTCACATCATTGTATTGTGTGGGATGCATTCAAAAGACATCACCAGGGGTAGTTTAGAAGTTTTTTATGCTCCCTGTCTTATGCTCTGGACTTTCCAATGATCCCAAACATGACCCTCTAGCTGCCGCCAGTCAGGAGAGACAGGGGTCCAACGAACCCCCTCTTTCTCCACCATAGGGATTTTCATAGGAAATCTCTGGGCAGCTAGGGGTTAATTCCATAATTGACGTCATTCTGCCCCTGCACGATGACATAAGGGGGTGAGTGGAGACGCCTAAGGCTTGGCTGACATTCAAGATGTCTGCCACCTCTGGACAAGTCTACAATCCAGTGCCGATTAGCACTCGGTCATAAACTGTCTCCTAAGGGGTTAAAGAGAGGCAAGACTGGAGAGGTCAGACTGTGACCTTTCACTGGACCCCCCCCATCCTTTCAGGCACTCTCCAAACTCCGCCGGGGGAAGGGCACCTGAAACTGACATCATTGTGCCCCCCGTCGCATTGACATCAGTGCGCCAGGAGGGAGTATGAAGTGACGGCCTGACTTCAAGGAAGTCAAACAGCCCCAGGACTCTGTCCCGGGCGCATGGAGTCTCCCATTTCACTGCAGAGACCCCAAGATGTGTGGAGGATGTCCTCCACAAAACAAAGGCGCACCCGAGGACGTCCCCCACATATCATCTGCAGCAAAAGACGTAACAATATAGTCAGAAATATTTGGGGATATTCTCTGTGTATTCCGTACTGTAATAACCTATTTGGCAGATAGATGGCAGCAAAATGAGTTACTACAGTTCTGAGCTCAATGCAGGATCAGCTGGGGAAAAGTCCATCAGAGACATTCCCCAGATGATTGTAAAACGTGTTAGCACCTCGAGCGTCATGCCCACAGTGCAAAAAATTTAGGGAAATGTTCTGGGGTCCAAATGCATATGAATTTCATTTGCATCAAATTAATATAATTTGCTTTTGTTCTGCTCAGCTGTAGAACGCGATAACTCAATATCGGGCACATGATGGTTTCTATGGAAACCCGAGTTATATCGATCTTGGGAGTGAATCAGTTAAGTTAGCATTGTATTACTTTGTATTTCTGTAACTGTAACACTTCAATGTTCTTGAACCCAGGACATACTTGAAAACGAGAGAAATCTCAATGTATCCTTCCTGGTAAAATACGTTATAAATAAATAAAATAAATAAATAAGTTCAGCTGTAATTTGGCCATTTTTCCGTCTGGAACATTCAAAAAAGGGCATACTGGCTTTTTTATCACTGATTAACATTTGATTGGAATATCAGCTCCCACAGCTATACTGTACTTTTTAACGGAAATATCAGATGTAGCAATTTAATTCTGTTTTATTGGAATCTTAATCTAATATCTGAAAAAAATATCAAGTGTTGAAAGGGATTTTCAGGCAGGGAAACATGGAAAATCACACTGAACATTCTTAATTTTAATTTAAGTGTTGATTTAGCAAAGGAAACCTAATCCTAACCCTAACCCTAACTCTAACTCTAAAATGTATTAGTGTTAAGGTTATTTTTTGGGCTAGAGTTAGGGTTATTTTTAGGATTAGGGTTACTTGCAGTAATACACTGTCAAGCAGAAATGCTTTTTATTTTTTTGGCTTTTTTACAGTCTTGGATTTTATCAACAAATGGCCCTTTATAATAAATCGGCTGCTGCTGTGTTTTTTCAAGTGAATCAGCCAATATTTCAAAAAACAATATCGGTTGAAACCCGACAATATTTTTTTTTAGATATCTGCCAAATTAAAACGAGCCCATGATCTGATATTTATTTGGACCTGGTCCTAATATCTTCAGAAAGAACACTGAAAGCTTGGAGCGCTCATCATGTATATGTTTCTATAAATTGTAGCTGTTTGGGAACACTGTGTGCAGGAGACAGCGAAAGGAACGCGTCTCAGAACGCAATTTATTCAAGAAGCAGAGAGCCAGAGACCTTTATGAAAATTTCCAAAAGGAAATTTAAAAAAATCTATTCTATATCATTATTCCCACGGCTTGTAACCTGGAGTGAATATTTAAACGAACACTCTACTCATGCTGACTTTAGGGGTTATTCAGAGAGAGACGATCTGGCCCCGAACAGGGAATTTCCCTGTACGGTGACATTTCGTGGCAATTCATGATTCGGCCACGGACAGAGAGCAGGCAGTTCACCAAATTTTGGCAAACTGCCAGCAAGTGGGGCTAGATGGAGTAGAGGTAACATCAGTACTAACCGTGGAGAGAGACTGTGGAGACACAGGTTCAATCCCAGCAAGAGCACCTCTCCAGTAAGTGTTCTTGGGCAAGACACCTAACAGTACATACTCGCCACCCAGGACATACTTGAAAACAAGAGAAATCTCAATGTATCCTTCCTGGTAAAATCCGTTCTCAAAAAAAAAAGTACAGTGCCTGGTCGACGGCAGTAAAATCCCCCATAGTGAAGCAATGGTTAATCTATTCAGAGACACCGAACATCAGAAAAAAGTTGTCAAAGTGCCCTGCTGTTCGGTGGTTTCATTCGACGGGTTTATTCAGGAGAATTCCATAGGCTTCAATGTTAAAAATATTCCCGTTTTTAATCAATATCTAATAAACCGTTTATCATTTTAATCTGCAGCAAAAAGTCTCTTTATTTATTGATTTTTAGTATCTTTTAGGCATTTTTCAGGATTTTTTCGGCAAAAAGTTTTTGCGTTCTAAATTTTAAAAGCTTTTTTTCTTTTTTTCTGTAACAGACCTTTTTATTATCATTCATAGGATCTTATATGTAAATTCCAGGCATTTTCATTCAGTAGTTTTCTTGCAAACAGTGTTTTAATCTTGACACTTTCAATCGTATTGTTTTGTTTTTTACTCCATTTGTCAGCTTGTCGACTTTTTCCGGCAGCTGGTCTGCGCTGGGATCAGCGGCTTGTCGGCTTTTTCCGAAGTGTTCAGCGTTTTTTTTCCAGTGGTTCCGGCAGGTTTTCGGTGGGTGGGCGGTGGGTTTGTGGCGGGTATTCCCTGCACTCCGGGAACCCTGCGGTGAATGCTGAATTCTCCGCAGGCTGGGGAACTTTAATTCCCTAAAGTGCAGTAAGGTGTGGGGAATGAGAGACATTTTGGTGCTCTCTGAATAACCCCCTTTTTCTTTTCTATAGTAGGGATGTGCACCGATTTTTTTTTCGGTTCGATTCGATTCGATTTTTCGAATTTTTAAACTTTTCGATTCGGCTCGTTTCGACCGCTTTCTGTTTCGATTCGGTTCGGCTCGATTCGTTTTTCGAGTACATTTATTTTTCGGACTATCGACCATTTTTCGTATTTTCGGGTCACTTTACTCGGTTTCTGTATCGACTTTTCGTGATTTCGGAAATTTTCGTTTTTCGGAATTGTACATGGTTTTCGGTATATATCGACCATTTTTCGTATTTTCGTGTCACTTTGCTCGTTTTTTGGTTATCGGCTTTTCGCTATTTCGGAAATTTTCGTTTTTTTCGGAACATCTGGTCTCCTCGTTTCAAAGCTGTCTAACTCTATTGCCCCAGCAGTCCAGCACATGGATTTTCCCCAGCACATGAATTTGCCCCAGCTCATAGGATATTGCCCCAGCTCACACATGGATTTGCCCCAGCTCATAGGATATTGCCCCAGCACATGGATTTGCCCCAGCTCATGGATTTGCCCCAGCTCATGGATTTGCCCCAGCACATGGATTTGCCCCAGCACATAGGATATTGCCCCAGCTCACACATGGATTTGCCCCAGCACATGGATTTGCCCCAGCTCATAGGATATTGCCCCAGCTCACGGATTTGAGCCAGCACATTGATTTGACCCAGCACATTGATTTGCCCCAGCACATGGATTTGCCCCAGCTCATGGATTTACCCCAGCACATGGATTTGCCCCAGCTCATGGATTTGCCCCAGCACATGGATTTGCCCCAGCTCATGGGATATTGCCCCAGCTCACACATGGATTTGCCCCAGCTCACACATGGATTTGCCCCAGCTCATGGATTTGCCCCAGCTCATAGGATATTGCCCCAGCTCACGGATTTGCCCCAGCACATTGATTTGCCCCAGCACATTGATTTGCCCCAGCACATGGATTTGCCCCAGCTCATGGATTTGCCCCAGCACATGGATTTGCCCCAGCTCATGGATTTGCCCCATGACATGGATTTGCCCCAGCACATGGATGCCCCAGCTCATGGATTTGCCCCAGCTCATGGATTTGCCCCAGCACATGGATTTGCCCCAGCTCATGGATTTGCCCCAGCACATGGATTTGCCCCAGCTCATAGGATATTGCCCCAGCTCACACATGGATTTGCCCCAGCTCACACATGGATTTGCCCCAGCTCATGGATTTGCCCCAGCACATGGATTTGCCCCAGCACATGGATTTGCCCCAGCTCATAGGATATTGCCCCAGCTCACACATGGATTTGCCCCAGCTCACACATGGATTTGCCCCAGCTCATGGATTTGCCCCAGCACATGGATTTGCCCCAGCACATGGATGCCCCAGCTCATGGATTTGCCCCAGCACATTGATTTGCCCCAGCACATTTACAAAGACAAAATTTACAGAATCAGCGATATAACCGATAATAGTTAAATATACGATGTTCAGAATTACCGAAATGGAACCGAAATCCCGAATGGAACCGAAATCCCGAATGGAACCGAAATCATGAATAGAGGGAAAATAAATTTCGATTTGACACATTTCAAGTCCATTCGAAAATTCCGAAAATTTTTCGATTCGGCTCGGAAAACTTTTCGGATTTGCCGTTTTCGGCTCAAAAAAATTTCGGAATTTCGGCCGCATCGAAAGACCCGAATCGGGAAATTTCGTGAAAATTCCAAAATTCCGAAACCCGAAACGCACATCCCTATTTTATAGTGGCCAAGACGTGAGGAGTTCCCCCTCCCTTCTCCTTCCCTAGCTCCTTCTACCTGGAGATATCACTGGGTGAAGTGGAGGAGTTTCCTCTAATCAGCAAATATCACCAGCAGCCAGTATTTTTGAATTTCCTGTCTACCGGTCACGGTAGCGTTCAGTCTCAGAGAGGCAGCGATGGATTGGGTCTAGACATTCATGTCTAGGTTTCACTATGGAGGATTGCACTTTGCAGCCCCATCGACACGCATCCTAGCACATAAACGGAAAGGATCTCTAGGCGGACGCATGGTACGCGCGCACGAAGTGCGCGCAAACAAGAATGTGACTGGCCCTGTCGCAGCATCACATGGCTGCGACAGGCGCCGATAAGTGCGTGAACACGGTCGCACTAAGTGCGCTCGTGTGCACCCGGCCTTAAAAGAGCTAAACTGGCCGTCGCTGAAATCTAGACGCACCCTTCACCTTTCCAACCTGGTGTTTAAGAGCTTTTCTGGGAAGCGACCACCCTACCTGAATAGTCTGCTTCCCCCAGCCTGTTGCCTCATCCTATAACTTCCGATCCAGGACCAGCACCTCAGCACCTCAAATCTTGCCCCAGTCTAAAGTCACTTAAGAGATCTCTACTAATATACCACGATACAGAATGCACCTGTAAACATGTAACATAATGACTATACACAGAATGCACCTGTAAACATGTAACATAGTGACTACACACAGAATGCACCTGTGAACATGTAACATAGTGACTATATATAGAATGCGCCTGTAAACATGTAACATAGTGACTATATACAGAATGCGCCTGTAAACATGTAACATAGTGACTATATACAGAATGCGCCTGTAAACATGTAACAGTGACTATATACAGAATGCGCCTGTAAACATGTAACATAGTGACTATATACAGAATGCACCTGTAAACATGTAACACAGTGACTATATACAGAATGCACCAGTAAACATGTAACATAGTGACTATATACAGAAGGCACCTGTAAACATGTAACACAGTGACTATATACAGAATGCACTTGTAAACATGTAACATAGTGACTAGTGACTATATACAGAATGTGCCTGTAAACATGTGACATAGTGACTATATACAGAATGCACCTGTAAACATGTAACACAGTGACTATATACAGAATGCACTTGTAAACATGTAACATAGTGACTAGTGACTATATACAGAATGTGCCTGTAAACATGTGACATAGTGACTATATACAGAATGCACCTGTAAACATGTAACACAGTGACTATATACAGAATGAACCTGTAAACATGTTACACAGTGACTATATACAGAATGCGCCTGTAAACATGTAACATAGTGACTATATACAGAATGCGCCTGTAAACATGTGACATAGTGACTATATACAGAATGCACCTGTAAACATATAACATAGTGACTATATACACTGTAGACCATGGTATCCTATTACAAAAACTTAAAAACTCTGGTATTGGTGATAGCACGCTAACCTGGTTCCAATCATATGTGTCTGATCGGTCGCAATATGTGTCCATTCTGACAGCACTTCCCTTCCCCTCCCAGTCACATGCGGTGTACCCCAAGGCTCGATACTCGGCCCCCTGCTATTCACAATATTCATAAATGATCTGCCCAATGTCTGCAAAGCCTCAACTGTACACATGTACGCAGACGACACTGTAATCTATACCAGCCAACCAAATCTCCCGCAGCTGGTAGCCGTGCTGCAAGAACAATTCACAGGGGTAGAAAAGGGGATCAAACACAACAAACTTTTTCTAAATGCTGATAAAACTGTAACGATGCTCTTTGGAACTGCACCTAAACTACACAAACTGCAAACACTATGTGTGGGGACAAGATCAAATGACACGCTGACTACAGTCACTTCTCTCAAATATCTAGGTATGTGGTTAGACCCAAATCTATCTTTTGGCCCCCACATCGAAAAACTCTCATCTAAACTTTACCCCAAACTAGGTGCCCTGTACAGAAACAAATCCAGCCTGAACCCCGCGGTAAGAAAGCAGATTGTACAACAAATGCTTATGCCAGCCATTGAATACGGAGATGTAGTGTATGCAGCTGCCCCTCAAACACACCTCCAGAAACTTACTACATTGTATAACTCATTCTGTCACTTTGTGCTGCAATGTTACTACATGACCCACCATTGTGACATGTTAAAAGAACTAAACTGGCTGTCACTGGAATCCAGACGCACTCTTCACCTTTCCAACCTGGTGTTTAAGAGCTTTTCTGGGAAGCTACCACCCTACCTGAATAGGCTGATTGCCCCAGCAGTTCCCTTATCCTATAACCTCAGATCCAGGACCAGCACCTTGCTTGCAATACCGCAATACAAAAAGAAAGTGGCTCGATCCTCATTTTCCTACAGAGCACTGCAAATATGGAATATCCTCCCAGACACCATCAAATCTTCCCCCAGTCTAAAGTCCCTTAAGAGTTCCCTATTAACATACCTCAATACGGAATGCACCTGTAAACATGTAACATAGTGACTATATTTCCTACATATTTATTTTTCTGTTAATCTGTATATTTGGTTTTGTGTTAATATCTTGCATTTTACTATTTTGTATTTCTGTAACCACTCAATGTTCTTGAACCCAGGACATACTTGAAAACGAGAGAAATCTCAATGTATCCTTCCTGGTAAAATCATTTATAAATAAATAAATAAATATACAGAATGCACTTGTAAACATGTAACATAGTGACTATATACAGAATGCACCAGTAAACATGTAACATAGTGACTATATACAGAATGCACCTGTAAACATGTAACATAGTGACTATATACAGAATGAGCCTGTAAACATGTAACATAGTGACTATATACAGAATGCACCTGTGAACATGTAACATAGTGACTATATACAGAATGCACCTGTAAACATGTAACATAGTGACTATACACAGAATGCACCTGTACACATGTAACAATGACTATATACAGAATGCGCCTGTAAACATGTAACATAGTGACTATATACAGAATGCTCCTCTAAACATGTAACAGTGACTATATACAGAATGTACCTGTAAACATGTAACATAGTGACTATATACAGAATGCACCTGTAAACTAGGGATGAGCTGTTCGGTTCGATCAGTTCGGAGTTCGATTTGAACTTTGGCCATTCGCAAGTTTGCGAACTTCAAACTTTTTGGCCTGTTCGGTTGGAGTTCGGAATTTTTTTTTTTGAAAAAAGTATAAAAAATACTAGAAAAAACTAGAAAAAAAGAGACTCTTTACTGCAGAATATTATAAGCAATGGTTTATTAGATATTGAATTAAAAACTAATGTCTAGGTGCAAAGATTCTCACCTCTAAATGACCTTTGTTCTCAAACGTCGTAAACAACAGGTGTTTAATTAGTGTTTGGAAATAACATGTGCTTTTAATTAGACCGGTCTCATAGATTTGATACGTTGTATGCAGACTGGAGGTGCCAGGTGTCGTGTGTGGGTCTGTGATGGTGATGTTTCCATACATCCTACAAATACGCCACTTCACGGGCAGGTTATGGGGACCTCCTAGGCACGATATTTGAAGGAATTTTTTATTTTTATTTTTAACCCTTATTTTATGGAAAACTCATTGTTCCTTTAACCCTTTCACTGCTGAGGCATTTCACCGCTGTGTGCTGAGCTAGTTTTTACCGCTTTCGCTCATCATGTTTAAACGCGATTTGAAGCCACATTTTATAATACGACCCAGACATATTATATATCATTCTTTCCGGCAGATTCATAATATATCATTTTTATATGTACAGTTGCGTTCAAAATATTCAACCCCCACTGAAATTGAGTGTTTTGGCCAGTTTGACATTGATTTTGATCATTCAGTCATCTTGCTTACAATTAAATCAAAGAGGCACGTGTAAGTCAGACAAATATAACATAACATTTATAATGAAATAACCACAAATGTCTTTTCTGTGCTCACATCATTATCAGTTTTATTCAACCCCCAAGTGACATTCAATCTTAGTACTTAGTACAACATCCTTTTACAGTTATAACAGCTTTTAAACGTGAAGCATAGCTTGACACAAGTGTCTTGCAGCGATCTACGGGTATCTTCGCCCATTCGTCATGGGCAAAAGCCTCCAGTTCAGTCACATTCTTAGGCTTGCGCACTGCAACTGCTTTCTTTAAGTCCCACCAGAGGTTCTCAATCGGATTTAAGTCTGGTGACTGCGATGGCCACTCCAAAATGTTCCAGCCTTTAATCTGCAACCATGCTCTATTGGACTTGGAGGTATGCTTGGGATCATTGTCCTGTTGAAAGGTCCAACGTCTCCCAAGCCTCAGGTTTGTGACGCACTGCATCACATTGTCATCCAATATCTCCTGGTACTGAAGAGAATTCATGGTACCTTGCACACGCTGAAGCTTCCCTGTACCTGCAGAAGCAAAACAGCCCCAAAGCATGATTGACCCCCCAACATGCTTCACAGTAGGCAAGGTGTTCTTTTCTTCATAGGCCTTGTTCTTCCTCCTCCAAACATAGCGTTGATCCATGGGCCCAAACAGTTCTAATTTAGTTTCATCAGTCCACAGAACACTATCCTAAAACTTCTGTGGTTTGTCCACATGACTTTTGGCATACTGCAGTCGACTCTTCTTATTCTTTGGAGACAGCAAGGGGGTGCGCCTGGGAGTTCTGGCATGGAGGCCTTCATTACGCAGTGTGCGCCGTATTGTCTGAGCTCAAACTTCAGTACACACATCTGACAAATCTTTTCTCAGTTCCTCAGCAGTCACACGGGGACTTTTCTCCACTCTACGCTTCAGGTAGCGCACAGCAGTCGAAGTCAGCATCTTCTTTCTGCCACGACCAGGTAACGTTTCAACAGTGCCCTTTGCCTTGAATTTGCGAATGATGCTTCATATGGTCTCTCTTGGTATGTTTAACATCTTTGCAATCTTCTTATAGCCATTGCCCCACCTTTTATCACATGAACATTTGCAGTTATATTTTCTATGGGGTGCGCTTGTAAAAAAATTTGAAGTGGGGACTTATTAAATTTTGTGGGGGGAATTATGTGATTTTTAGCAAACGCACACCATAGAAAAAAATCATTAGTGCAGCATCATTGTTCACATTATAATTGAAATGTAAACAATATTGCTGCTTTAATAAAAATAACACACAAAAAAAACCATGTTTTTCTTATTTTTTACTTTATACCTGGTCATGTTGGGTATCATTCATGCTCAGGCCTTTTCGATTGACACCCTCCATGACCCACTAGCTGCCACGGTTCTGGAGATATCGGGGTTCAAATGAACCCCCTATCTCCACCAGGGGATTCCGGGCAGCTAGGGGTTCCCCGGCTATCTGACGTCATCACGCTATGCGTGAGGACATCAGGCAGTGAGGGGGGACCTGGGGGTGGAGCCACCATCCAATATGGCGGCCGCCACCGAAGTGCGACCCAGTGCCTAAGGGGTAAGGCTAGGGTCAGACTAATGCATTTTTCGCTTTGTCCGTGAAAAAGTGCGTTCGAACGAATGGACGCATTTTTTCACGGACTACGCGATAGCGGTCATACGATGCGCATTTTCGTCCGTGATTTTGTACGGTTATCAATAAAACACTTTTTGCGTATGGACGTTATGTTGGCCGGACATTAGCAGCGTCTGACGTCTCCTAATCACACACACACGCCACTAGCGGACGCAGCGCACTCTGTACATCAGTACTAGAGGTTTGACGCTGTCGAAAAAATGCGTTCGTTTGCCACTTGCTTTGCGCGGCCGCACTTTTGTGCGGCCGTTCTTTGTATGCTGCCCAGCATTGGATGTAATTTGCTGCTAGCACGGCCGTGATTTAGTGCGGCTAAACACACGTTAATACTGCGTTAGTCTGACCTTAGCCTTAAAGCCAGGCACCGCTTAAAAGGGGAGACTCTCCCCTTTTAAGCGGTGCCTGGCTTTTTTTTGTGGGACCTCCCGATCAGGAAGGAGAGGGATCCGAACGGATCCCCCCTCCCTTCCAGGCGATCTCCCGGCATTGCCGGGGGTCGCCTAGAAATGACGTCATCGCATCGGGTCTGAGGACGCTGAAGTCAGAACGTCGCGGGACCCCGGACAGAGAGGTGAGTATCTCCGCCGGGGGTCCCGCAAAGCTGATGACGTGTGGGACACGTCCTCCTCAGCATACAGCGGGAGTAACTGAGGACGTGTCCCACACATCGTCAGCAGTGAAGGGGTTAAAAACTTATTTTTTTAAACTTTTTGTCCTTGTTTCCTGTCCCCCAGGGCACTACCCGGACCCCCATACACCTTTTATGGCAAATATCTAGCATATATGCCCTCTTGGAGGGCACTCTAAAAATCGAACTTTGAGTCCCATTGACTTGTATTGAGTTGGTGTTCGTGTTCGAACTTTTGAAAAGTTCGAGGTCGAATGTGAACCGAACTCGAGGGGTTGGGCTCATCCCTACTGTAAACATGTAACATAGTGACTATATACGGAATGCACCTGTAAACATGTAACATAGAGACTATATACGGAATGCACCTGTAAACATGTAACATAGTGACTATATACGGAATGCACCTGTAAACATGTAACGTGAATATATTTCTTACATATTTATTTTCTGTGTTAATCTGTATATTTGTGTTTTGTTTTTAATATCTTGCATTTTACTACTTTGTATTTCTGTAACAATTTAATGTTCTTGAACCCAGGACATACTTGAAAACAAGAGAAATCTCAATGTATCCTTCCTGGTAAAATACTTTGCAAATAAATAAATAAGAAATGGATAATTTATTCACAGAACGCTGAACTGCACTGACATGTCAGTGAAATGCCCTGATTTTCGGTGATTCCGTTTGATAGGTTTAAACAGGAGAATCGCATAGGATTCAATGTTAAAAAATATTACCAATATTTATTATTTTTTATTCAGCCGTTTATTCTTTTCAGTTTTGGCAAAAAGCCCTTTTATTTATTTTAAAAACAAAATTGCTATTTTCTGTTTTTTTTTCTGCAAAATTTGATTCGCATTTTGTTTTTTCATTCTTTAACAGATCGTTTTATTATTTCTTACAGACCATTTTTTTATTATTTCCACACATTTTCATGCATTTTTATTGTTTTAAACGCTTATTAAAAAAAGCAGAGTTCTGTTTTTTTTTTTTCTGTTTTTCGGCAGTCTTCAGCGGCTTTTGGCGGGCTGACTGGCTGTATACAGCAGCGTTCGGCGGGCTGATCAGAGGTCGGTCGCATTTGGCGGTCAGTTCAGCTGTCAGTTCAGCGGCGTTCAATGGTCTTTGGCGGTTCCTTGCTCGGCGCAGTTCAGGGACCTTGCTGTGAATAGTGAATCAGTGAACAGAAATCGCTGAAGCACACTGAAGTGCGCCGAATGAAAGAGCACCTTAATTAATTTCCCTCTTAGAGAGAACAGATATGAGCACTCTCCATGCAAAGGATATGATGCAGTGAGTTTTCCTGGATAAAACATCACCTAAAAAAAAGATTAAATGAATAATTGGGCAGAGGATGTCAGCAGCAACTGTCCAATTATTTCAATGCAAGAAACGGAAACTCTATTTTTCAACAGAGTATCCCTTTAATATCATATGTTCATTGTGAATGCCGTAACCTGAAAGGATCAATTTTTGTTAAGCGGGTCAATTTCTTGAAATGTCTGCAGAATGAGTTGAGTGTATATTGTTATACATTTCAATTAGTGATAAAAATGAAACTACAAACTCACTTTTAAAATGAATGTCAAAGCAATCCATCAAACGCAGATTCCAGAGGACAAAGATGACAGTTACATTTCCCTTTGAGCTACGGCAGAACGCGGTAAGAACCTGATCACCAAGAATTTTTTAGTAGCCAGTAAACGATAGTACGTATAACAGTGTCTTACCGCGCTGACAGTCTTCGGTGTGACTACATAATGAAATATTGCTGCGTGCTGGGATAGGACTTACCAAAAGAGAACAGCTGCTACTCTCAGAAAATGACAAAACAGCAAGCCTGACGAATGCAAGCAGACTACAAAACCTGTCTGGAATGAGAAACTGTAAAGGCACTGAAACATGTTACTTCAAACAAGCAGGTAGCAAGTCAGGCACTCAGGTTATTCCAGCCTTGAACATATATTAAATGTAAATAAATGTATTTTAAGGTACATACAGGGAGAGTTAATAAAAATACATTCTAGAATAATTCCATCTCTTAGATTTGTACTAAAATAAATGGGGTTTACAAATTCTGCAATACTGAAGTTGTATGAAGAATGCATGTTTGAATATACACAGTATACTGTAAATATATATGCACTATATTGCCAAAAGTATTGGCTCACCTGCCTTGACTCGCATATGAACTTAAGTGACATCCCTTTCCTAATCCATAGGGTTCAATATGATGTCGGTCCACCCTTTGCAGCTATAACAGCTTCAACTCTTCTGGGAAGGCTGTCCACAAGGTTTAGGAGTGTGTTTATGGGAATTTTTGACCATTCTTCCAGAAGCGCATTTGTGAGGTCACACACTGATGTTGGACGAGAAGGCCTGACTCTCTGTCTCCGCTCTAATTCATCCCAAAGGTGTTCTATCAGCTTGAGGTCAGGACTCTGTGCAGGCCAGTCAAGTTCATCCACACCAGACTCTGCCATCCATGTCTTTATGGACCTTGCTTTGTGCACTGGTGCACAGTCATGATGGAAGAGGAAGGGGCCAGCTCCAAACTGTTCCCACAAAGTTGGGAGCATGGAATTGTCCAAAATGTCTTGGTATGCTGAAGCATTCAGAGTTCCTTTCACTGGAACTAAGGGGCCAAGCCCAGCTCCTGAAAAACAACCCCACACCATAATCCCCCCTCCACCAAACTTTACACTTGGCACAATGCAGTCAGACAAGTACCGTTCTCCTGGCAACCGCCAAACCCAGACTCGTCCATAAGATTGCCAGATGGAGAAGCGCAATTCGTCATTCCAGACAGTGGCGGAAGTACCAGGGTCGCAGCAGTCGCAGTTGCGACCGGGCCCTGGCATTCCGCCACTGGGAAGGGGGCCCAGCGCCGCCGCCAGATTCCGGCAAAAAGCGCCGGAATCTGGGAGCAGCGCCGCCAGCTGTTCCCCTCCCTGCGAGCGGCCCGCTGGCTTGCAGCTTGGCCGCTCGAGTGGGATTGGAACTAGCTGACCAGCGCACGAGATCTTGCGAGAACTTGGCTGCGCTGGTCAGGTGGTTTCCGGTGAGCGGCCAGGCTGCATGCTTTCAGCGGCCGCTCACCACGGAGAGGAACGGCGGCAGCCGAGGAGCCTGAGGTGAGCTGGGGGGCCCTATATACCCATAAGAGCTGGGGGCAAATCTATCCATTAGCTGGGGCAGTATATCCATAAGTTGGGGCAGTATATCCATGAGTTGGGGCAGTATATCCATGTGCTGGGGCAGTATCCATGAGCTGGGGCAAATATACCCATGAGCTGGGGCAAATATACCCATGAGCTGGGGCAGTATCCATGAGCTGGGGCTGTATATCCATGAGCTGGGGCAGTATATCCATGAGCTGGGAGCAGTATATCCATGAGCTGGGGCAGTATATCCATGAGCTGGGGGCAGTATATCCATGAGCTGGGGCAGTGTCCATGAGCTGGGGGCAGTATATTCATGAGCTGGGGCAGTATCCATTTGCTGGGGCAAATATATCCATGAGCTGGGGGCAAATATATCCATGAGCTGGGGGCAAATATATCCATGAGCTGGGGCAAATATATCCATGAGCTGGGGGCAAATATATTGCCCCCAGGCCCCACATGGATATTTTTGCCCCCAGCTCCTGTATATATGTCCATGTGAGCTGGGGCAATATATATATCCATGTGAGCTGGGGGCAATATACAGTATATATCCGTGTCAGCTGGGGCAATACTATCTTTTTTATATTGCAGGAAAAAAAAGTAAAAATATAGAATTTTTTTGGGGGGGGTTGGGGGATTCATGGATTCTTGCACCGGAGCCCTCAGGTTTCTAGTTACGCCACTGATTCCAGAGAACGTGTCTCCACTGCTCTAGAGTCCAGTGGTGGCGTGCTTTACACCACTGCATCCGACGCTTTGCATTGCACTTGGTGATATATGGCTTGGATGCAGCTGCTCGGCCGTGGAAACCCATTCCATGAAGCTCTCTGTGCACTGTTCTTGAGCTAATCTGAAGGCCACATGAAGTTTGGAGGTCTGTAGCGATTGACTCTGCAGAAAGTTGGTGACCTCTTTGCACTGTGCGCCTCAGCATCCGCTGACCACTCTCCGTCAATTTATGTGGCCTACTACTTAGTGGCTGAGTTGCTGTCGTTCCCAAACACTTCCACGTTCTTATAATACAGCTGACAGTTGACTGTGGAATATTTAGGAGCGAGGAAACTTCACGACTGGATTTGTTGCACAGGTGGCATCCTATCACAGTTCCACACTGGAATTCACTGAGCTCTTGAGAGGGACCCATTCTTTCACAGATGTTTGTAAAAACAGTCTGCATACCTAGGTGCTTGATTTTATATACAGAAACAAACAGCAGGTGATAGGAGAGGCACAGTAATACTTATCTTAAAGAATGCCGATAAGCTTCCCAGGAGATGGTCCACAGCTCCACATAAAACACTAGAAAAGATGCAGGAAGGGTAGCCAGAGTAGTATATGGACCGATCCAAAGCTGGTCATCAGTACCGGAAACGCCAATAACCGGATATATGCCAAATAAACCAGGAAGATGGGAATTTAAATGAATAAAATTTATTATAAATAAAACAACGCCCAACGCGTTTCGTCTAAAAGACTTCCTCAAGGGCAGTAGTAATATGCAGTATATCAAAAAGTAAAATAATATTATTATATTATTTTACTTTTTGATATACTGTATATTACTACTGCCCTTGAGGAAGTCTTTTAGACGAAACGCGTTGGGCGTTATTTGTTTTATTTATAATTCATTTTATTCATTTAAATTCCCATCTTCCTGGTTTATTTGGCATATATCCGGTTATTGGCGTTTCCGGTACTAATGACCAGCTTTGGATCGGTCCATATACTACTCTGGCTACCCTTCCTGCCGAATTCCCTGCGTCTTTTCTAGAGCTTGATTTTATATACCTGTGGCCATGGAAATGATTGGAACACCTGATTCTGATTATTTGGATGGGTGAGCGAATACTTTTGGCAATATAGTGTAATATATATATATATTGTAATCCTTGTACCTGCTGTGGGTATTATGTCTTTAATAAAACACAGTCCTCTAGGGTTGCATAAACAAGTTCTGTACTTTATTGTATTGACTGCTTCGGCATAAAACATCCCTACAAACAAAATCCTAACTCCTCTTGAGCTCTTACTAACCAAGAGTTCCCTTACTGTCAGGGCTTTAAACTAAACAAAACACAGGCTTAAACCTTAGAAGCGTCAGAGTTTTCAGCATTCAGTATAACTTTCTGCTTGGAGCCAAACAAGCTGCTTCCTCTCCACACAGGTACCTGTCTCAGACTGAAGAGCAGGCAGTGATTTGCTTTTACTGCTGCTAATGACTTCCAGCTGACCAGTGTGTGGAGACTAAAAGATTCTTCTAGGCTTCCTTATGTTGTGCACAAATACTACTCTGGAGCTAATCATCATATCCTCTCTAAAAAAAGGTTATAGGGGATGTACACTTCATCACAAATGACACCATGCACTTTATCACAATATAGATATATCTATATATAGAAAAAAATGAGTGTCAGGAGGCACTCGGGGACTTTAAAAGTCCACATTTTATTTATTCCATGTAGAAAATCACGACGTTTCGGCACCTAGAGGCCTTTAGCAAGGTAAAACATAAGCAATAAACATAAAAAGCCCATATCTATAAGAAAATGTGTGAACACACTCACCAGTCCCGGTCCACCTTCAACTACGCTCCAGCCAGAGGGATTCCGGAAGTTTTTGGTGCACTGACGTCATTGGGCCGCAACGCAACCTCACGGGTTCTCGCTGGTTGCCATGGCAACGTGAGGTGACATTTCAGTGCTCTCTGAATAACTCCTTTAGTCTTATCCAGAAAATCTCATCAAAAGTATACCTTGACAAAAATCCTAAAAGGACTGAAATGTCGACCCTTTAACCCCTTCACTACCAAGTGACTTAAAATAAAAAAGAAAACACTGTTAGGAACCAGTGTTTTTTTAAAAAAAATTATTTTTAAATTAATTATGCAGTAAAAAATATTTGGGAATATTCCCAATGTATTCCTTACTCTAATAACCTATTTGTCAGGCAATGTCACCATCTACTGGCCAAAAGGAGTTACTGCAGTTCAGAGCTCCATGCAGGATCAGTTGGGGAGATGTCAGTTAGAGACATTCCCAGCTGGTTTTAAAAAGTGTAAGAACTTCTGGCATCAAACTCAGGGTGCTAAACCTTTAGGCTGGGGTCAGACGAGCGCATTTTTAACGTGCGTTCTGGCGCACTTAATCACGGCCGCACTAGCAGCAAATGACGTGAAATGACAGCCAATATACGAAGTACGGTCGCACGAAAGTCCGGCCGCGCAACGCAAGTGGAAAATGAACGCATTTTTTCGAGAACGCAGAACCCCTAGTACGGACGTACAGAGTGCGCTGCGCCCGCTAGCGGTGTGTGTGTGTGATTTGGAGACGTCAGACCCTGCTCATGTCCGGCCAACATAACGTCCAGACGCAAAAAGTTTCCTGGTTTGGATTCGTAAAGCATACGCACGAAACTGCGGATCGTATGACCGTTTTCGTATATTCCGTGAAAAAATACATCAATGCGTTCGGACGCACTTTTTTACTTTTGCGTGTAAAAATGCTTTCGTTTGACCCTAGCCTTAGGGGAATTTTATGGAGCCAAAATGCTAATTAATTTCATTTGCAATGATACAGTAAAGCCCCAGATCATGGTAACACAATCTCGGGCTGCTGTGTCTGCTAACGTTGATCAAAAAGACTAGAAACAGAAAGTCAGACACTAAATTTAGATCACAAGGTAAAAGTTACAAAAAGGATAAACATTAAACTAATTAGTATTAAATTATTCTTATTTTATTAATTTAATAAAGAAATTAAATTACCAATAAAATTATTTAATTTTATTCTTGGATTTAACCCACAATGAGTTACGAATCAGTGTATTTGTCAAATAAACCTAAAACATAAGAGCTAGAGAGAATATATTCACTTTCCCCAGTCAGCAGAGCATAGATTGCTAAGCGCAATACCCAATGTGCGTTTGGCGTCCTTGCTAGTCAGGGATGCCACATCGATCGGACACAGTCTTAGCTTTAAAAGTGCTGATTATTTTCTCTTACTACAACTAATTTAAAGTTTTTTTTTAATCTTTTCTTATCACGTGACCTTTGTCCAGACAGTACAATCTTTACGTTCATTTCCAGTTTTATTAGTAAAAAGGGTCCATTCGCGGCAGTATGTGAGTTTCCGAAAATGTTACTTTACGGACAGGCCAGCCATCAGAAATTTTGGGGCTCCTTACTGACCCTCAGAATGCCCCCCCCCCCCACGATCCCCTCTTCCCATAGGAAATCAATATTTACTGTGAATCGTGGTCACATTACAGAGTGTTAGTCCCGATACCTTAAAATCACACATGTTGCTCGCACAACAGCACATTTAACATAAAAAGTATATAACTGGTTCAAATAATTTAAGACAGATTTGCACAATCCGACACCTAGTGGCAGTTTTTCGCATACGTTACAGATTCTAGCCGGTAGCGGCACCGGCGCATGTTATTATTATTATTATTATTCTTTATTTATAAAGCGCCAGCATATTCCACAGCGCTGTACAATAGGCACAGTATAGACAGGGTTACAATACATTGAACAACATTTGACAAACAGTACAGGAGGAGATGAGGACCCTATTCCCGTAGGAACTCACAATCTAGGAGGGTTGGGGTTGGGGTTGGAAACAGGAGGAGAGGACTGTAAGGTGAGAGTGATTGATGGTTGCGTCAGTGAGTTGGGTGGTAGGCTTCCCTAAATAGGAACGTTTTAAGGGAGCGTTTGAAGGAAGAGAAGTTAGGGGAAAGTCTGACAGTACGAGGGAGAGCGTTCCAGAGAGTGGGGGCTGCGCGTGAGAAATCCTGCAGTCTATCATGGGAAGAGGTGATGCGGGGAGAAGCTAGGCGCAGGTCACTGTTTGACCTTAGGGAGCGGGCTGGGGTGTATTTGGTGATTAGTGAGGACAGGCAGTGGGGAGCTGAGTTAGTGAGGGTTTTGTAGGTAAGGATAAGGATTTTGAACTTCATTCTGCAGTGGATGGGGAGCCAGTGAAGGGACTCGCAGAGGGGAGCGGCAGAGACAGAGCGGCGGGTGAGGTGAATTAGCATGGCGGAGGCATTCAGGATGGATTGTAGGGGGGAGAGGCGGGACAGAGGGAGGCCAGATAAGAGATTATTGCAATAGTTGAGTCGGGAGATTACCAGGGCGTGTATGAGTTGTTTTGTGGTGACAGCGGTAAGAAATGGCCGAATTCTGGAAATATTACGCAGTTGGTATCGGCAGGAGGAGGAAAGAGACTTGATGTGGGGGATGAAGGAAAGAGCAGAGTCAAGTGTAACTCCAAGACAGCGAACTTGGTTTGATGGGGAGATGGTGATACCCTCCACCGTGATAGATAAATCAGGAGTTGGGGAGGCATTGGAGGGAGGAATAAGTAGGAGTTCAGTCTTTGACATGTTGATCTTTAGGTGGTGGGAGGCCATCCAGGAGGAGATGCCAGATAAACAGTCACTGACTTTTGAGAGGACAGGGGGAGAGAGATCAGGGGTAGAGAGGTAGATCTGAGTGTCATCAGCGTAGAGGTGGTAATTAAAGCCAAAGCTGTTGATGATTTTGCCCAGAGAGGAGGTGTAGATGGAAAAGAGAATGTGCAGAGCGTTGCTTGCATTATTCGACGGAACACCGATACAGTGGCCCCACAGGTTCTCGGGCGTAACAGCAGGGCAGGCCTTGGACAAACACAGCCCATGATGTTTAAATCCAGCATGCCATTTATTTATTTAAAAAACAAACCTAGACCTACATTTACACTTAAACATGCAGGGATATTCATGCACAAACACACACACACACACAAACACACACACCCATTTCCCCACAATTACAGTTAGATGTATTTATAAAGCGCCAACATGTTCTGTAGCGTTGTCAGACCACAGACACAGACCAACAGCTCCCTACATAACAACGTACACACAGTACAGTAAATACACATATGCATAGATAAAAAAAATAAGTGGGTCACACAGGGAAAGTGCTCGTCAGCCGGTTTCATAGCAATGCAAAAACTTTAAAACTATAAAAAATAAATTGCTGTAAATTGACATCGCTTTTATTTCTGTGACGGCTCCATTAGAGAAATCTGTGTGTAGATCTACAATATGCTGTGAATTAAAAAAAAAAATCACATACAGACACACAACTTATAAATAGCATATAAAGGCACGAGCAGCGTCTGAATAAAGGACAAATAATAATCAGTTTTATCAATTTGTATAGGGGGTGTGACAGTTTATTAAAACAAATGTAGCGCTCACTCCCGGAGGAGCCGCTGAAATTGAACCACGGGTCAGTCTCCCCGCACTAGGGAATAAATATACTCCGGCACCGTTGTGGATTTTATAAATTATATAGTTTACTAAAATGAATGGCATATAATAGATAACACGGTGTTCGTAGATATATTTACAGTATTTCGTATTTCGGGAAAAGCGCAGCGGAAAAGAAATACGAGGCTTCGTATTTCGGGAAAACGCGCATCGGAACAGAAGAATACAATGCTTCGTAATTCGAGAGACGCGCAGCGGAAACAGAAAAATACAATGCTTCGTAATTCGAGAAACGCGTATCGGAAAAAGAAATAAGAAACGAATCTTTAATCCCTTTCGGAGATTAGGGAGTGAGTCCTGCACAGGTTAAGTCCCGGAATGTAAATGTGTGTGTGTATTGTGGTACCCGGGTACTATTCAACTGGCCAGTGAATTGCTTAAACGGTGTCTTTGACTAGTCAAGTTGGGGCCCTGTGGGTTTTAGAAACAACAGCAGCGTGCTTTCGTTAATCACAAACGGCCTTGGAGGCCTTTCACCCATCCGCCAGATCGTTAAGGCTCCGCTGACCCAGGACGTCTCTCCGCTGGATTTTGACTGGGGTGCCGGCTACTGGATCCGTTGTCTGGCTCTCTCTGCTCCGGCCGTGACTTGTCCAGCTTACCGCCTGCTCTCCCAATCCGATCGACCTGCGGTACGCCTAACTCGGGGTCCTCCGGCTTCTTCAATAGCAGCTTGGGTAAGATGGTGGATCGCTGAGTCTCCCTCTTGATAGGCTGAACAACCCGATCTGGAACTCTGATAGGCCGCACCTGCGCTCCGGCCTAGTCACTCTTGCGTTCTGCAGCACTGCGTCTTGTCTCACTCACTCCCTGGCGCGCTCTGCCAGCTATCTCCACGAGGCTCAGGATGTAACTCTGTGTGTCCCACCCACTTCCGGTGTCCGCCCGCAAAGCATGCCGGGAAATGTAGTCTCAATGCAAAGTTCAAATTGCAAGTGTCTCTCATCACGCTTGTCTCCCTCCGGTGGCCAAAAAGAGGTACTGCCATGACAAGGATTTAAACACAGCGATACACAAACATACTATGAATCTGTGTGTGTTTGGGGGCGTTTGGTGCACTGGGCACACTGTCTCCTGGAGTGTTAAGAGAATTGCTTCTGGATTTGTTTTGGGCCACATACAGAGGCGCGTTCAATACCTCAGCCGCTGCAAGTGCTAAGTTAGCAACTTGCCATTGAACGCTGTTCAGCCACTCAGCGCTCAGCACTGCTAACTTAGCACTTGCAGCGACCCGAGGAGATGCTGCGAGTAGCTGAGTGTGACGTATTAAAGATGGCCGCCGCCATGAAGCAAGTAACAATTCCGTACAGCAAGATGGCCGCCGCCACGAAGCAAGTAACAATTCCGTACAGCAATGTTAATTTTGAGATTTTTGTTCACCAAAGCACAAAATATTTATTTATTATTTACCCCTGCACATAGACCTATATTACAGCTCAATTTATATTTTGTTTCAGAAATAAACATAACGTTTATTCAATAAAAACTGTCATTTGTGGCGTGTGCGTACAAAACGGAATTGTGCTGACTGCTTTTCTTTATTATATTTTGTCCGAGTGATACGAAAAACAATCTGCATCTCTCATTAAAAAATTGTCGGCCATTTTGGATTCAAAATTCGCATCCAAAGGGTTCAACGACACTGCTGCAGCAAACTGAATTGCTGCGCTGCAGCAATTCAGCAGCTGCTGAGGTATTGAACTGGGCTCTGGTATCTGGAATTTAGCATGACCGGGGTATCTGCACATGCCTCTCTGTGTGCTTAGTGCTGCGTCTGCCCAGGCTATCCCTGATTGTACAGACTGAGGGTAATGGCTGGGGATTCCACCTTAATTTAAGAAGATTAGGAAGCAGTAATTGGGGACTGCCTGAGAGATCATGGGGGGATAGTGTGAGTACATTTTTTTGGTATGGAGGGAATTTGACTCTCCTACCCTACCCCCCCCCCCCACAGCCCCCTCTCTCCTACCCACCACAACCCCCTCTCTCCTACCCACCACAGCCCCCTCTCTCCTACCCCCCCACAGGCCACAGCCCACCTCTCTCCTACACCCCCCCCCCACACACACACACACAGGCCACAGCCCCCTCTCTACCTGCTCAGAGATCCTGGCAGCATCAGGCAGGGTGGAGGTTGCTCGCAGCTTCCTGCCATGTGGAGGGGCGGAGTCATTTGTCAGGCGGCTGCCTCCTACTGAGGCCCGTTCAATACCTCAGCAGCTGCTGAATTGCTGCAGCGCAGCAATTCAGTTTGCTGCAGCAGTGTCATGGAACGCTTTGGATGCGAATTTTGAATCCAAAATGGCCGACGATTTTTTAATTAAAGATTCAGATTGGTTTTCTTATGACTCTGACAAAATATGATAAAGAAAAGCAGTCAGCACAATTCCGTTTTGTACGCACACACCACAAATGATAGGTTTTAATAAACGTTATGTTTACTTCTGAAACAAAATATATAATTGAGCTGTAATATATGTCTATGTGCAGGGGTAAATAACAAATAAATATTTTGTGCTTTGGTGAAAAAAAACCTCAAAATTAACATTGCTGTATGGATTTGTTACTTGCTTCGTGGCGGCGGCCATCTTGCTGTACGGAATTGTTACTAGCTTGATGGCGGCGGCCATCTTTACTACGTCACACTCAGCTACTCACAGCATCTCCTCGGGTCACTGTAAGTTAGCAGTGCTGAGCGCTGAGTGGATGAACGGCGTTCAATGGCAAGTTGCTAACTTAGCACTTGCAGTGGCTGAGGTATTGAACGCGCCTCTGCTCTTCCACGAGCAGCAGCATGGAGTTGAGTCATGGGGGTGTGTAACATTGATTGAGACCCCTGCCTCCAGTCCTGTCCACCGGATGCTTGATTTGTAGTCCTGCCAGTCTCCTTCCAAAGCATTACAGGACAGAGTCAGACTTAACGCTGACCCTGTCACTGTTTTTTGTTTTTTTTAAGATCTCCGTGCTTGCGATCAGAGAGGTGGGGCTAATGACCGCAGGGCTGATCAAAGTGCAAGGCCGAGTACAGTGCACCTCTCTAAAGCTGGCTGTGCTGATGGGGCCCCTCCCCCATCCAGACATCATCAGAGGGGGCCCGCCGGACGCCAACTTGAAGCCCTGGCGCCCGGGCCCAGGTAGGCCGCAGTACCTCCTCCGAGGCCTGCAGCCTAGAGTAAACATAGTTGGCAACGGCGGGCCCCCCCAGTCTCCGGGCCCCTTACTGCAACATGGGCCGTAATGCCCTGATGGCGGCCCTTTTTACGGATAAGGGGATATTAAACATATTGATATACATTGTGGGCTCTATTAAATTCTTTGTGCAAACGTTATCGCGTGCGCAAAAACGCATTAACGCAAGGGGAAAAAACTGTTTGCGCACAACGTCGTATTACAATGTCCGCGCGAAGAATGCGAGTTAATGTCTACCGCGGGTGAACCTGCGCTAACGCTGCGTGTGTTTACTGTACTTCGCGCGTCCTATACTTAACATTGTGAGCGCAAATGCGTTCGTGCGCTGGTACGCGGATGGTACTAAAATCTATGCGCAAATTTTGACGGACAACGTTTGCGCGCATAATTTTAACGTTTTTGAAAAGCTGGTGGTAACTGCAAATCTGAGCTTCCTGGCCGAAACGAAAAACACCAGCATGAAAAAAAAAAACAGCACAGTATAGTTACACATTCCACACATACCCAAACAATAAAATTGTGAATTGGTGTGTGTTTTTATTATTGCTGCAGCATGTGTACTCAGATTTACTTTGACAGGCGCAAAATCTTAAGTGAGTCAATTAAGGTCAATTAAGGTAAATTAATGTCAATTAAGGTTCTTAAGTCTGATTGGCTGAATCCCGCGAAAAAAACAGTCCGCACACTGATTTCCGCGCGCTACGTTACTGCGCGCGTTTTTATCGGAGTTTTGCGCGTTCGTTTTACTTGCGTTATTTTTTGACAGATGAAAAAATGCGTTCGGATTGTAATACCACCGTTAATTTTTGTGCGTTAACGCTGAAAGCTGTGCACAAAATTTATTGTGCTGCGTGCGCGTTTTTGCACGGAGAATGTAATAGGGCCCGGTAACTTCAAGAGAGAACCAAATTGTAACTGAATATATACTGAGAAGTAGTAAGGGGGTGACGACACTAAGGTACAATGCAAAAGTGCTTCAGTAGAAAGTGGGGTCCAGGGAAGCCACCCTATGAAAACAAAAAACAAGCAGGGACCTGGCACTCCAGAGACAAGGACGCATTTTATTTTACAGCAGCAATAGCAATGTTTCGGCTGAACACTCGGCCTTTCTAAAGCTTGAGAAACAATGGTAATATCGCCTGGTCGCTATGGGGTTAAAGATAAAGTGGTCAGGATGAGTGGAGTGTTTCATTAAGCACAATGTGTTTGTCTATACTTGTGACTTTGAAGAAGATGCAATGATTTTTTATGACCAATCTATGCAGAAAACCAACTAATTCTAAAGGGTTCTCACGCGTTTTCTTACCATTGTGTGTGTGTATATATATGCTGTATATAATGGGTAGATATATCTATATATATGTATGTGCACACACACACACACACATATATATATAAATAACATACGGCCGTGAGGATGTCCAGTGAGTAATAGAAATAGAATGAAAGCGGTTAAACGGTTAAGCGGTTAAACAGTTAATTTAAGTGAGCAATGCATTAAATCTGTTCTAGGTGCACAATGGAGCCCAGGGACCCCCCTCCCCCCCAAAGGTTATTGTCAAATTGCGTAAGTAACCCTTTTGAATGTTGAAAGCGCGGATTATGCGAATTAATTTTATTGTCACAAACATTGCTAGGCAACTGGTTATATGAATCTCTCCGAGCAAAATCTATAAATTCAAATGAGCCGGATTCAGCGATGCCCATCAAGGAAAGAAAAAACACGATTAAGTCTTTTTTTTTTGCTCGAATGATGAATTGGAAAAAAACTTGATGATAAATAATGATTGGTCCACGTTTCAAGGCTTTATCAGTGAGATCTATAGGGGTCAGCAGCATAGCTCCTATTGGGTCCCGCACAGCCATGAATTTAACATATGAATGTGTGCTTTGTATGGAATGCGGAAAGTAAACTTATATCCACTAAGAGAGTATATTGACTATTAGCTATAGATTTGTGTTTGTACATTGAATATAATCTAAAGGAGGTGTTAAAAAAATAGAGTATGGCATTTAAAATACATAAATTCTTATAAAATACAGAAAAAAAATCATGTTTTATACTGGAAACCATATACCAGTGTACATAAACTATACACACTGAACAGCCGCAACATTAAAACCAGTTAACAGGTGAAGTGAATCACACTGATTATATGGTTACAATGGCATCTGTTACGGGGTGGGATACATTGTCACAGAGTGGGATATATTGTCATGGGGTGAGATACATTGTCACAGAGTTGGATATATTGTCACGGGGTGGGATATACGGTCATGGGGTGGGATATATGGTCACAGGGTGGGATATATTGTCGCAGGGTGGGATATACGGTCATGGGGTGGGATATATTGTCGTAGGCTGGGATATACATTCATGGGGTAGGATATATTGTCACAGGGTGGGATATACGGTCACGGGCGGGATATATTGTCACGGGGTGGGATATTTGTCACAGGGCGGGATATATGGTCACAGGGTGGGATATATGATCATGGGGCAGGATATATACAGTCACGGGGTGAGATATATTGTCACGGGGTGGGATATATGGTCATGGGTGGGATATAGTCACAGGGTGGGATATATTGTCACGGGGTGAGATATATTAAGATATATTGTCACGGGGTGGAATATATTGTCACAGGTTGAGATATATTAGGATATATTGTCACGGGGTGGGATATATTGTCACAGGGTGGAATATATTGTCACAGGTTGAGATATATTAGGATATATTGTCACGGGGTGGGATATATTGTCACAGGTTGAGATATGTTAGGATATATTGTCAAGGGGTGGGATATATTAGGAGCAAGTAAGCAGTCAGTTCTTCTAACATAGAAGATTGTCACGAGGTGGGATATATTAGGATATATTGTCACGGGGTGGGATATATTGTCACAGGTTGAGATATATTAGGATATATTGTCAAGGGGTGGGATATATTAGGAGCAAGTAAGCAGTCAGTTCTTCTAACATAGAAGATTGTCACGAGGTGGGATATATTAGGATATATTGTCACGGGGTGGGATATATTGTCACGGGGTTAGATATATTAAGATATATTGTCACGGGGTGGAATATATTGTCACATGTTGAGATATATTAGGATATATTGTCACGGGGTGGGATATATTAGGAGCAAGTAAGCAGTCAGTTCTTCTAACATAGAAGATTGTCACGAGGTGGGATATATTAGGATATATTGTCACGGGGTGGGATATATTGTCACAGGGTTAGATATATTAAGATATATTGTCACGGGGTGGAATATATTGTCACATGTTGAGATATATTAGGATATATTGTCACGGGGTGGGATATATTAGGAGCAAGTAAGCAGTCAGTTCTTCTAACATAGAAGATTGTCACGAGGTGGGATATATTAGGATATATTGTCACGGGGTGGGATATATTGTCACAGGTTGAGATATATTAGGATATATTGTCAAGGGGTGGGATATATTAGGAGCAAGTAAGCAGTCAGTTCTTCTAACATAGAAGATTGTCACGAGGTGGGATATATTAGGATATATTGTCACGGGGTGGGATATATTGTCACAGGGTTAGATATATTAAGATATATTGTCACGGGGTGGAATATATTGTCACATGTTGAGATATATTAGGATATATTGTCACGGGGTGGGATATATTAGGAGCAAGTAAGCAGTCAGTTCTTCTAACATAGAAGATAGGGTTAGAAATTATTGTTAGAATTTCTAACCCTAAATTCTAACCCTGATTTTCGGTGGTTCATTCATTAGGTTTAATCAGGCGAATCCTATAAGTCTCAATGTAAACAAAATCTCAGTTTTTATTCGTTTTGGACCATTTTGTTCTGTTTTTTTTTTTCGTTTTGGGTCATTTTCGTTCAGTTTTTTATTAGTTTCGGATCATTATTTATTCGATTTTTCGTTATGTTACCGCGATTTGCTAATTCGGAGGGCCAGTTCTACGCATTTTGGAAATGCTTCCGAAATACGAATCGGCTAAAAGTCACCTGAATTTTGATTTGGAACATAACAAAACGCACCTGTCTATTTTGCAGGTGGCTATAATGTTGTGGCTGCTCTGTGTATATACGTATATACTGTATACATAAGAGTGTTAGAGTAGAAACACTCACGGGTCTTATTTAAAAAAAACAACTTTAAAGTTTCTTACATTTTCTGGAAAAAAAAAAATCTGCTTTATCACGACTTAGATTTAATTCTAAGCCTTGGATTTTCAGGACACGGCGTTGTCCACTTCACTTTGTGCTGAATCCCCTAGCGGATAAGTACACAATGATTTCTAAACAATTAGCATTTGGTTTCCAACGTACTTGTTATCTTTTATTGGAGGATTGTTGTTTTGTTTTGTTTTTTCTAAAATGTTTCAAATATACGTTTTGGATTCCTGCCGCTTGCCTAATTTGGTCACGTTTGACTGGAGGAGGCTTCTCATACGTGTGGCCAGTAGATTTGGCCATAATAAGCAGATAAGAACCAGGTTAATGTAAAACAGGTGCATTTCGTTACACGGACCATTTAAATGATCCCACATAACACAGCGGGAGACGCTAGCGCGACGTACTAAACCCAGAACATAAACTGCAAACTGTGAAAAACCACTTAGCTTCGACATGACCAGAAAGAAAAAGTAGCTATAATACGATGGCTGCCTGTAACAAACTTGATTTTAAGGGCAAAGTATACAGAGTGATGCATGATGGGTATAAGGGACTGTGATTATTCAAGAAATGAAAAATATTAAATAAGATTAAAAAAAAAACCTCAGATATAGGGCTTTTGTAATTTTATTATTATATGTTTTTTACATCTTTTCGGTCCGTGATTAATACATTTGTTTGTTATTCATCCGGCGACAATAAGGAGACGTTATTATTTAGCGTGTTGCCATGGAATAAATAATATAACAAATAACATTCTGATTTCATTTGAGCGACGAATATAATTTACAGCCGTTCTCCGCAGATCCGACGCTCGGGCCCTGCAGGAGCCGTTTCCCTTTTACGCTTTATAATGGTGAAATCTATTTAATGGGTAAGCATTAATCCTTTCTTCTATCACAAAAGCTGCCCATGTGTTGCCAACATCTCAATTTGCCGCTCGTTCCACTCGGAGCCAAGTTGTTAACTAACAATGGAAAAAAGTAGAAAAGAGAAAAAGAAGAGAAAAAGAAATAAAAAAACTTTAAATCGATGATTGAACGTTTGTTTGTCTTTCAATTTTGTTGAGGAAAAACAAAGAGAAATCGTGTTTTTACCTTTTATTTCTCAAGAACCTGTTTGAGGGATGTATTGCGTAATTGTTGACGCTCTGGGTATTCATGGTGTAATTTGTTCCAGGGAAAACAAAATAATAAAAGAAAATTTGGAGAAAAAAAAAATGAATTTGCAAAATGCATCTATTGATAAAGATTAATGTAGCTCCGCGGATGCTCCTTTATAGAATCATACGGTGTGTTATCGTCGTAATGGCTTTATTGCTTCTTTTATAAGTCTTTTCCTCCTGTTTCGGAATCAACAGCGGTGGCGCATAATATGATGACAACTTCCAATATCAACAGCTACAAAAGGAGAGACGTGCGGCAGGCGAACAAATATAATTATGGAACTGTTCACTAGTTTTCAGAGACACAATCAAACTTTACATCCTTTATCCACGACTTTCTACTATGAGTAAATGTACGCGTTTCGATCCAATAAACAACTTTTTAACTTTTTGGGACAAAAAATGTATTTTGATCTAAATTTTCAACAGGTTCTTAATTTATTGATTTTGAAATAAATAAAATATACAGTATATATACATATATATGCGCGATGACGTCAGATAGGAAATTAACCCCTAGCTGCCCAGGGTTTTCCTACAGAAATCCCTATGGTGGAGATAGAAACATAGAAAATGTCGGCAGATAAGAACCTTTTCGGCCCATCTAGTCTGCCCAATTACATGGATACTTGGATTTACAGTGGCAAGAAAAAGTATGTGAACCCTTTGGGATTACGTGGAGTTTTGCAAGAATTGGTCATAAAATGTGCTCTGATCTTCATCTAAGTCACAACGATTTGAAAAACACAGTCTGCTTAAAATAATACAACACAAACATTATATGTTTTCATGTTTTCATTGAACAGAACATGTAAACATTCACAGTGCAGGGTGGAAAAAGTATGTGAACCTTTGGATTTAATAACTGGTTGACCCTCCTTTGGCAGCAATAACCTCAACCAAACGTTTCCTGTAGTTGCAGATCAGACCTGCACAACGATCTGGAGTAATTTTGGACCACTCCTCTTCACAAAACTGTTTCAGTGTAGCAATATTCTTAGGAAGTCTGGTGTGAATCGCTCTCTTAAGGTCATGCCACAGCATTTCAATCGGGTTGAGGTCAGGACTCTGACTGGGCCACTCCAGAAGGAGTATTTTGTTTTGTTGAAGTCATTCTTTTGTTGAATTACTTGTTGTCACGATTCGCGCCGCAGACGCGGTAAAAAAGGCAAATGAAGTGCAGTTCCAGTCCTGATTTTGCCTTTACCTGGACTGGTGTCTAACTACACTGGGATCTGTTCCTGATTTTCCTTCACCTCTCCAGCCTCAGGTGTGGGCTGGGCCTGCATTGCCAATTTAATCCAGCCTCACCTCTGAATCAGGGCTTCTGCATCGTCTTTTCTAACAATAGAACGACTCATTGCAAGCCTGACCTGTGTGCTATGCACTGACCTGCCTGATGCTCAGCTGGCACTCTGAGAACCCCTCCTTCTGATATCCTGAGAACCCCTCCATCTGGTATCCTGAGAACCCCTCCATCTGGTATCCTGAGAACCCCTCCATCTGGTATCCTGAGAACCTCTCCATCTGGTATCCTGAGAACCCCTCCATCTGGTATCCTGAGAACCCCTCCATCTGGTATCCTGAGAACCCCTCCATCTGGTATCCTGAGAACCCCTCCATCTGGTATCCTGAGACCCCTCCATCTGGTATCCTGAGGACTCCCTTATCTCTGCTACCCTCCTTCCTGGACATTCCTTGCATTCCCCATTTTCTGGATCCCTTTGCAACTCCCATCATCCCATCTATTGATTAACCCGTGAATGACATTGGATTCTGGACTCTGACTACTTCTATGCCAGCCGCCTGCCACCGACCAATGCCTGATTTAACCACTCTCCAGTCTTGACCTTTCTGATACCGCGCCTGATCTTATGTTGTCTTCTTGCCTTCTGTGTCTTTTGATCCTCCACCCTCTGTACCAGTTAGTGTGTTCTTTTGTATCTGTTTTCCATTTTTTGTTCAGTCAAGCTCTGATTTGTGTTTTATTCTTTATTCAGTGTTCAGTTCCTGTTCACCTGTGTTTATTCTTTATTCAGCATCCAGTATCTTCTGTTAGCCCTATTGTGCTATTCAGTGTCCTGTCCTGTATACCCCTTCTGCTAAGTATATCTTGTCCTCTGTATATTTTATCCTGCCCATCCAGCTCCTATCTATCGTTATTAGTTATTCAGATTCCCCTTCCTGGTTTAAGTTTGTTTATTCAATAAACCTATGTTCTTGATTACAACCCCCCTTTTCTGCCTCTTCATCTGAGTAACCGCATATTGGGCTCGAATCCTTAACCCTGCAGTGAGCCGTGACACTTGTATGCTTTGGGTCATTGTCCTGTTGCATCACCCATCCTCTGCGGAGCTTCAGTTGGCAGACAGATGGTCTTACGTTTTCCTGCAAAATGTCTTGATAAACTCTGGAATTCATTTTTCCATCAATGACCACAATCCGTCCAGGCCCTGAGGCAGCAAAGCAGCCCCAAACCATGATGCTCCCTCCGCCATGTTTTAAAGTGGGGATGAGATTTTGATGTTGGTGTGCTGTGCCTTTTTTTCTCCACACATAGTGTTGTGTGTTTTTTCCAAACAACTCAATTTTGGTTTCATCTGTCCACAGAAATTTTGCCAGTAGTGCTGTGGAACATCCAGGTGCTCTTTTGCAAACTTCAAACGTGCTGCCAATATTCTTTTTGGATAGCAATGGCTTCCTCCATAGTGTCCTCCCATGTCCTCCATTCTTGTTTAATGTTTTCCTTATTGTAGATGTGTCAACAAAAATGTTAGCATATGCCAGAGATTTCTGTAAGTCTTTAGCTGACACTCTAGGACTCTTCTTTACCTCATTAAGCATTCTGCGCTGTGCTCTTGCAGTCATCTTTACAGGACGACCACGCCTAGGGAGAGTAGCAACAGTGCTGAACTTTCTCCATTTGTAGACAGTCTGTCTTACCGTGGACACATGAACATCAAGGCTTTTGGAGATACTTTTGTAACCCTTTCCAGCTTCATGCAAATCAACAATTCATGATCGTAGGTCTTCTTCTGAGAGCTCTTTTCTGCGAGGCATGGTTCACATCAGGCAGTGCTTCTTGAAACCAGTAAACCCAAATCTGGTGTGTGTTTTTAAAGGGCAGGACAGCTTTCAGCAACAAATCCAATAATATCACACTGATTGGACTCAAGGTTGGCTCATTCCTGGCTCCAATTAGCTCTTGGAGAAGTCATTAGGCTAGGGGTTCACATACTTTTTCCACCCTGCACTGTGAATGTTTACATGTTCTTTTCAATAAACACATGAAAACATATAATGTTTGTGTTGTATTATTTTAAGCAGACTGTGTTTTCAAATTGTTGTGACTTAGATGAAGATCAGAGCACATTTTATGACCAATTCATGCAAAACTCCACGTAATTCCAAAGGGTTCACATACTTTTTCTTGCCACTGTATCTTTTATTTAGGATAGCCTTATGCCTATCCCATGTCTGCTTAAATTCAATCACTGTTTTGGCCTCTACCACTTCTACTGCAAAGCTGTTCCATGTATCCACCACCCTCTCAGTAAAATAATGCTTCCTGATGTTACTTTTAAACCTTTGCCCCTCTAATCTAAGACTATGTCCTCTTGTTTTGCTACTTTTTTCCTTTTAAATATACTCCCTTCCTCTACCTTGTGGATTCCCTTTACGTATTTAAATGTTTCTATCATATCTCCTCTGTCTCGTCTTTTTTCCAAGCTGTACATGTTAAGATCATTAAGCCTTTCCTGGTAACTTTTCTCCTTCAAGCCATACACCATTTTAGTAGCCCTTCTCTGAACTCTCTCTAAGATGTCTATATCCTTCTGGAGATACGGTCTCCAGTACTGCACACAGTACTCCAAGTGAGGTCTCACCAGTGCTCTGTACAGTGGCATGAGCACTTCCCTTTTCCTACTGCTAATACCTCTCCCTACACAACCAAGCATTCTGTCAGCATTTCCTGCCGCTCTATTACATTGACTACTTACCCTTAGATCCTCTGCAATAATAACCCCTAAATCCCAACCCTCAGATGTTGAGGTTAGGACTATATCAAATATTCTATATTCAGCCCTTGGGTTTTTACGTCCCAGGTGCATTATCTTGCACTTATCCACATTAAAACTCAATTGCCACAGCTCCGACCATTGTTTTAGTTTACCTAAATCATTTGTCATTTGGCTGATCCCTTCAGGAACGTCAACCCTGTTGCAAATCTTAGTGTCATCAGGTGGATCCATTGAAACTAGAGGATCATGGTTGGTATCATCGGAAAAGTCAGAGCACGGCCTTTCCAATGTTACCAATCATGACCATGTTTTGAGTAATAAAATAATTAGTATAAATATAAATAATAAAAAAAAAAAAATGTGTGTTTTGTTTACTTTTTTTAATATATTAATGCAGCATTATTGTTCACATTTAAATTATAATGTTAACAATGATGCTGCACGAATTTTCCTTCTCATTTCCCACATTGAAAAACTAAAGGCACTATTACATTCCTAACGCCAACGTTAGCGCTCACCTGTGTGAGCGTTAACGTTAGCTGTGGTTGCCCTAGCACGGGTGCATCATATTACAATCCAAACGCTGTTAGCAATTTGGACCTTGCACTTTTCAACGCGAGGTTACTGTACTTTACTTTGCGCTCCCTATGCTTAACATGGGGAGTGCAAAGTGTTAATTGGCGTTAGGATTACAAAGTCCTAATGCTAATTACCTTCCTGCTGCGGTTAACTCAAAAGTTACCCACAGCTAGGACCTGGTGCTAACTGATTCCGCTTCTGCAGAATCTGTCAGCACCAGCTGAAACCCCAACCCAAAAATCACATACGCACCTCCCATCCCGCAGTGAGAACGGCGGCTCCATCCACCTCTTCTCGCCGCCGGGAGCAGAGAGAGACTGGGGAAAAAGTCCCCCAGTTTCCCTCTGCGAATCACTATGCCGACCTGCCGAATCTCGTGAGGCAAGATCCTGCAGGTCATGTGACCGGCAGCGGAATCCTCAATGGAGTCCTATGGACTCCATGGAGGGGTTGCTCGCAGCGGCGCTTAGTCCTGCTGCGAGCATCTTGAGGCTTAGCGCCGCGTTACAGTGCAGGCTGCTGGTTTCGCACCTGCACTGTAATATCACGATTAAACAGGGGACACTAGGGAGAAACCTGCAGCTGCAGGTTTATCTCCTTAGCGATCCGATTTTAGCATGAAGATCGGAATAATGCCCAATATCGGCTGAAACCAGACAATATTTTTTTTAGATATCTGCCAAATTAAAAAGAGCCCATGATCTGATATTTATTTGGACCTGGTCCTAATATCTTCAGAAAGAACACTGAAAGCTTGGAGCGCTCATCATGTATATGTTTCTATAAATTGTAGCTGTTTGGGAACACTGTGTGCAGGAGACAGCGAAAGGAACGTGTCTCAGAACGTAATTTATTCAAGAAGCACAGAGCCAGTGACCTTTCTGAAAATATAAAAAATCTATCTTATATCTTTATCCCCATGGCTTGTAACCTGGAATGAATATTTAACCTCCCCGGCGGTCTGATTATGACATATTTTTTATGTCAAATTGGTAAATTCTTTTAGATAGGATTTGTTTTGCATCCCCCGCCAGGTCCCGCCCCTCTGCAAAATATGTCATAATCAGACGCAGGGAAGGGAACCCAAAAACAGGATGCCGCGATCGGCTGGAGGACATAACGGGAGGACATCGAGGGAATGCAGGGACAAGGAATGTACAATCCCGAATGGAATGGCTCTGGGTTACTGCTTTTGGTACTGAAAATTAACCCCAACCCACACTCAGGATTACCGGCAGGGAGGTTAAAAGGACACTCTACTCATCCTGACTTTATCTTTTTTATAGTGGTGAGTGTGCCCCCCCCTTCCTTCTCCTCCCCCAGCTCCCTCTATCTGGAGATATCACTGGGTGAAGTGGAGCAGTTTCCTCCACCCAGCAAACATCACCAGCAGACGGTATTCATGAATTTCTGCAGAATCAGTCAGCACCAACTGAAACTCACGCCCCCCAAAAAAAAACCCCATCACATACTCACCTCTCATCCCACAGCGAGAACGGCGGCTCCATCCGTCTCTTCTTGCCACCGGCACTTTTTCCCCATTCTCCCTCTGCGAATCACTATGCCGACTTGCTGGTTTCTCGCGAGGCGAGATCCTACAGGTCATGTGACCAGCAGCGGAAGCCTCAATGCAGAACAGACTCCATTGGGCTCCATTGAAGGGATGCTCACAGCGGCACTTAGCGCTGCCTCGAGCATCCTGAAGCTTAGCGCCGTGTTACGGGGCAGGCGGCTGGTTTAGTGACTGCACCGTAATATTACTCTGAAAGGGGGATGCTAAGGAGAAACCTGCAGGCGTAGATTTTTCTCCTTTGCGTCCCCGTTTAGCCTGATCATGGTAATAGTGCCCAAAGTTTTTATAGTTTAGGTAAAATCGCATATATTCTCAGAAAAATATGGTAACAGGTTCTCACCTTTTTTTAACAAGAATACCCCATAGAATATATAACCACAAAGGCTAACACGATGATATGTGAAAAAAAAATAATTTTACATGTTGTAAATGACTGAAATCTGAATAGAAATTAACATTTTTAGTTATAGCATTCTGGCAGGACATGACATATACATATAATAATGATATATTATGAATCAACCAAGTCTGCCAAAAATAAGGATATATAATTTGTCTGGGTTTTGCAATATAACATGACTTCAAATTGGATTTAAACATGATGAGAAAAAAAAATGAAAAAAATTAGCTCAGCACACAGAGTTTAAATGGCCGCCCGATTGTCCTCGCTACGCTGTATCTCCCTTTTCTTATGCTCTTCAAGCCACGATATGGTTGCACAGTTATTTCTATGTTGTGGCTTTAGTTTTATTATTTTTTTTCTTGTATTATTGTGTCCCTACTATATCCTAATAGAGTTGTCATGATGGACGCTTATTTAAACTCAACAATGAGGACTACACGACTAAAAGGTCCGAATTATCGGATCCTTGCTGATTATATGCCTCTGTTTATATGCCTTGACTCCTGTTTTCCTATGCAAAATGTGAACATGTATGTTTTTACCTGTGGTTGAATAAACAGATATTACACACAAAAGAAAGAGTTGAAATGGCTCAGCAGTGCAGGGGTTAAAAAGAAAAAACATGTAAACATTGGGTATTTATAAACTAAGGACAAAATTTAGAAACTATTTAGCCGGGGTGTTTTTTGGCTGTTGTTGATGCTTAAAAGCATGCTTGAGCTGGTACCAGCTGAAGAAGCTCTGAGGAGCGAAACGTGTTCTGGTAATATTATTACAATTATGTATTAAATTTACTTTTATATTACTGCTGCTTCCTGATATTTAAAGAAGGTTTTTCGGAATTGCCTTGCAATTCTTATGCACCATCTTGGAGCCAAGTGCGGCTCAATAACATGTGAGTGTGACACCTGCACATATTTACTTTCAGTACACTTTAACGGTGTTGCACTAGGGAAGTGCTTTGGTATTATTTGTTATACACTGCAAGGGAATTTGATTGAAGACCACGAATATCGGAGGTTTATGGGCACCTAAACACAACTGAAGACCCATATATGCGATTTTCATCCTAGAGCCTAGGTCAGGCTCAAAAATATGTGAGTTGGACAACTGTTTCCTATTCCTTCTTCACATTTGAATCTACATATTGCGCTATTTGTGGTCTTTTCCTCTTTTGGAGAGACGTTTACACACTGAAAAGATTGGATTCTGGGAGGATTTAGAAGAAACACAGATGGACATGTTTAGTGCCTAATCATATATACCAGTTTTTAACTGGCGCTCCGTCGATTCCTTGTTCTGCATTCTGTATATAGTCACTATGTTACATGTTTACAGGTGCATTCTGTATATAGTCACTTTGTTACATGTTTACAAGTGCATTCTGTATATAGTCACTGTTACATGTTTACAGGCGCATTCTGTATATAGTCACTATGTTACATGTTTACAGGTGCATTCTGTATATAGTCACTTTGTTACATGTTTACAAGTGAATGCTGTATATAGTCACTGTTACATGTTTACAGGCGCATTCTGTATATAGTCACTATGTTACATGTTTACAGGTGCATTCTGTATCGAGGTATGTTAATAGAGATCTCTTAAGTGACTTTAGACTGGGGTAATATTTGATGGCGTCTGGGAGGTTATTCCATATTTGCGGTGCTCTGTAGGAAAATGAGGATGGAGACACTTTCTTTTTGTATTCTGGTATTGTAAGTAAGGTGCAGGTCCTGGATCGGAGGATATAGGATGATTGAACTGCTGGGGGAAGCAGCCTATTCAGGTAGGGTGGTAGCTTCCCAGAAAAGCTCTTAAACACCAGGTTGGAAAGGTGAAGGGTGCATCTAGATTCCAGCGACGGCCAGTTTAACATGTCATAATGATTAAAATTCATTGTAGCACAAAGCGGCAGAATGAGTTATACAATGTAGTAAGTTTCTGAAGGTGCGTTTACGGGGCAGCTGCATACACTACATCTCTGTATTCAATGACTGGCATAAGCATTTGTTGTACAATCTGCTTTCTTACCGCGGGGCTCAGGCAGGATTTGTTTCTGAACGGGGCAGCTAGTTTTTGTTGTAAAGTTTAGATGAGAGTTTTTCAATGTGGGGGCCAAAGGATAGATTTGAGTCTAACTACATACCTAGATATTTGAGAGAAGTGACTGTGGTCAGCGTGCCATTTGATTTTGTCCTGGCATATAGATGGCGAGATTTGAATTTATGTAGTTTAGGTGCTGTCC
>CM019065.1:376259668-376292168 GCA_009667805.1 Leptobrachium leishanense | reverse complement strand
TGACAGAGTAACTGTGAGAGCTGGATACTAAATGTATCAGATGTAAAAAAAACCTTTATAACAAGCAGCACTGGGAGAGGAGAGGGACTTTATATAAAACGTGTTTTATAGATGAGGAAAGGGGGATAGTGCTCCTGGATAATATAAAATGTATTAGACCTAAGCCCTTATTATGTAGAGCGGGAGGGGAGAGAACACACGTTTTATGAAGTCCCTCTCTTCTCCCAGCGCTGCTTGTAATAGAGGGGTTTTTACTATCCAGCCCTCCTCTGTCATTAGCTTTCAGTGTGATTTATTTGAATGTTTTCCTTCTCCAGCTGCTTTTATCGTCTTGTCTGCCTCATAGACATGCAAGGGTTAAGTAAAGGTTTCCTCTCCTGTGCTGGCTGTCTGTGCTGCAAGTGAGTATTCTGGAGCTCTATCACTGTCAGATTTTTGGGTAGGGGTCGGGAAGGATTACGCATACAAACCTTTTCTGTAGCTTTGCGATGTTGCGCTTCATTACTGGTCTCCTTCACTCATCAATGTAATATTACAAAAAGGACTGAAACTAAAATGTAGTGCATTTTATTTTAGTTTCTTTCGTTTTTTGTACTGAGCAGTTTCGTATCTCTTGAGTCATACTAAAACTAAATTATCCCAAAATTCGGACTAAATCGTTTTAGTACTAAAACGAATGCACATGTCTAACAGAGATAGATAGATAGATAGATACAGAGATAGATAGAATGACAATAGAGAAGATACAAAAAGTGACACCAAATTTACACAGAACACATTGATGTTCATTCACCAAATTCTTCTGTTTCTGCCCAGGCATTTCATTAATACTCCCGAATCATGCCAAGAGGAATTGTTTATAGGGAATCGCATTTATCAGCTACAATGCTCTTCCCATCTATAAAGTATAGACAGCGAGAATTCTGACACTGTAAAACGTTGCGTGAGATAATCCATCTTGCTCCATTGATTTGAAAGACAAGGCTGTTTCATTTCTGATACAGTCAGGCTGTTTGTGCTTCTGCAGAGACAGGACATCTGTGTCTTTTCAGCTTTTTACAGGTTCTAAAAAAAGACAGGATCATATTATTAATAAGATAGTAAATCGTTACGTTTAACATATTATTACATATTATAATGCAGGAAAAACTCATTATAACACATAGTGAAATAATAGCCATAATATGATTTAAATTTGCATAAACATACATAGATACTATTTTATGTAACGTAAAATTGTGTTTTTATTTATCACTGATCTACTTTATAAATAGCCTCATAAATATGCAGATTTATAAAATCAGATATTTTTATACACAGGGAAAAGACTTCAAAAATATCTAATCACTGATGCCCTAATAGTTTGTAGAACTCTAGATGGACCTGACTATAAAAGGCTGAGATGTCATTTTACATTTACAGATACTTATATAGCGCCAACAGAATCTGTAGCGCTTTAGTCATACGTGTACTCATTTTTGTGCTGTATTTAAATTAAATTGTAAGAATATCAAATGTATACTTAATTATTAAAGGGGTTATTCAATATGAGCCGAATTGGCCACCAAATTGCACAGAACGGTGAATTTGCGCGTCGTACTGTGGAATTTCGTGGCAGTTCAGCTATTCAGAAAGCTGCCAGTTCGCCAAATATTGGTGAATCGCCAGCGAAATACAGTGACCTTTGGCAGCAGCGAAATTGTCTCATAGAGAAGAAATGGTTAATCTATTCAGACACACCGAACAGCACCGAAATGTCAGTGAAATGCCCTGATTTTCGGTGATTCAGTTCTAAAGGTTTAAACAGGCGATTCCCATAGGTTTCTATGTAAAAAAACAAAACAGTTTTTATAATTTTTTTATTATTTTGACATTTCGGTGCTCTGTGAATGACCCCTATAGGTTCTGATTGGCTGCTGACATCACGCTCTCAGTAACCTTGTAGATTGTCAGTGAGGTGTAGAGAAATGTGATGCAAGTCCAAGATGGCTGCTGTTATGAGCTGAAACAGATCTTTATGGAGCAAGTCCATATATCATCTTGGCACTGCTCTAGCCACCCTAAAATCTGCTATGCCCCACCCCCGATATTAAATAAACATGAACTTAATCATGATTTTGAAAATTTGTCACAAATTCATGTTTATTCATCTCAATTAAATATAATATAGAATACCAAAATATCTTATTTAAGTAATGACTAGTACATATGTGCGCGGCAAAATAATAATCAGATTCGGAAATTTCATATCCGTACCGAATCTAAAATGTTTTGGTTTGAAAAAATCTGTTGGGGACATATTTTTCCTCCTATACTGTACCTTCTACACTTTCACTATACTTCCCTCCCCCATAAATATATATATATTAGTCTATAATCTCCCTCCATACTAGCAATTGTTCCCCCTTTTATACACCCGTATTGCAAGTTAGTTAGTGTTAGGCTTACCTTTAGAGTTAGGGATATTTTTAGGGTTAGGATTAGGAATAGTTTTCGGGTTAGTGTTACTTTACACAGGGCCGGATTAACATAGGGGAAGATGGAGCAGCAGCTCCAGGCCCATGCCCCAGAATAGGCCCAGAGAAAAAATAACAATGTCAGCATTGATGGACATTTGGACCCCATTATATCCAACACCAAAGCAGCTACAGGATCATTTGAGGTATCACTGGAAAGGCCAGAGCATGACCTTTCCAATGATACCAAACATTACCAGGTTTTATGTAACAATAAAAATTATGTTTTTCTTTTTTTCTTTCTAACACAGCAATACTTTCCACTTTTCAATTATAAAGTGAACAATGATGGTGCACTAACTCACCATCTCAAGTGTGGAGGTGATCTGTTATTACGAAATGTTACACCAAAAACCTAAACCGCCGCACTGCAGCAAAGTGCACTGGGGGGGACTTTGGATCCCTTCGTCACTAATCTTTACACCTCACAAGATCAAGGGAGGTGTCATTGGACAGGATAGATTCTGGCCTTTGCATTGATACCAAACATGACCATGTAAAATCTTAAAGAAAGGAAAACCAAAAAAACTTTTTTCTTTAATCTACTTATTTTTAGTTCCAAAGCGATGGCATTGTCCATTTGTCACGTATAAAATGAGCAATACCACTGCCATTACTCACCTTCTCAATTCCCACGCTGGGAGCAAGGTCAGTGTTTTATACAAAGTCATGTTATTCATAAAACACCTTCCTCCGAAACACATGGGTAATATTTCATTTTATTGGTTAACCTCCCTGGCGGTCTATTTATTTAGAAAATTCCTTGCTGAGAACGGTCTTTTTTTTTGCCCCCCCTAGCGGCATCCAGAGGCTCGGGGTTAAATTCCTATGTTGGAAGCGGTAACCCCGAGCAACACTCAGGATGCCGCTGGATACATCACCTCTCCCTGTGCTCCCTCAATGTCTCCTCCGGCAATCGCAACCTTATACTTCCTGGTTCCCTCCTCGTGAGAAGGGATCCAGGAAGTAAAACGCTGCGATCGCCGGAGGAGACTGCAGAGATCATCGAGGGAGCGTACGGAGAGGTGATGTATACAGCCCGAGTGTGTCTCGGAGTTACCGCTCTCAGCGGTGAAATTTAACCCCGAGACACACTCGGGAACACCGCCATGGAGGGTATAATTGTGTATTTCCTCTGAGAAATGCAGTAACGGGTTCCCATTTCATTTTTTTTAACAAGCATGCCCTATAGTTTATATAACCACAAAGGTTTGGATGATAAAAATGTGAAAAAAATAATTGTACACTCTGTAAATGATTGAAATCTGAATGTAAATTTACTCACACAGTGTCTGCCTGGTTAGATATACCCGTATCTGCACTATTAAATAACCAAAAATATGTTTTCATTTCACTAAATTCCAAAAAAAGCCACCAAAATCTTCAGCTCCAGCCCCATAGAGATCCTAATCCGGCCCTGCTTTTACAGCTACTGTTTCTTTTAGGGTTAAAGTTACGTTTCTGATTTTTTTTGTTTTATGATTATGTTTACTTTTAGGACTAGGATTATTTTTAATTTTATTTATAGGGATGCTGTATCTGCTTGTTTTATGATCAGAGGAAGGCCTACACCTAGGACAAGGCTTGTGCTGTCTGATTGTTTTATTTTATTAGGGCTATTGTTTCTGCTTATTTTATGATTAGGATTACTTTTAGAGTTGGGGTTACTAGTCTGTCTTGTTTTAAGATTAGGGTTAGGATTACTTTTAGAGTTGGGGTTACTATTCTGTCTTGTTTTAAGATTAGGGTTAGGATTACTTTTAGAGTTGGGGTTACTATTCTGTCTTGTTTTAAGATTAGGGTTAGGATTACTTTTAGAGTTGGGGTTACTATTCTGTCTTGTTTTAAGATTAGGGTTAGGATTACTTTTAGAGTTGGGGTTACTATTCTGTCTTGTTTTAAGATTAGGGTTAGGATTACTTTTAGAGTTGGGGTTACTATTCTGTCTTGTTTTAAGATTAGGGTTAGGATTACTTTTAGAGTTGGGGTTACTATTCTGTCTTGTTTTAAGATTAGGGTTAGGATTACTTTTAGAGATAGGGTTACATTTAAGGTTAGGGTTACTGTTTCTGCTTGTTTTATGATTATGGTTAGTTTTAGGGCTAGGATTTTGGATAATTTTATTGGTAGGGTTAGGGATATTTTAGCGTTAGGATTAGGGATAGTTTTCTGGTTAGTGTTACTTTTACAGCTAGTGTTTCTTTTAGCGTTAAGTTTACGTTTCAGCACTGCGGAATATGCTGGCGCTTTATAAATAAAGAATAATAATAATACATCTGCTTTTTTTATTAGAGTTATGGTTACAATTATGACAAGGGTTGCACTTTCTGATTGTTTTATTAGGGTTAGGTTTACTGTTTCTGCTTGTTTTATGATTAGGGTGACTTTTAGGGTTAGGGTTATTATTTCTGCTATTTTTAATATTAGGGTTAGAATTACTTGTAGAGATAGGGTTACTTTTAGGGTTTGGGGTTACTATTTCGTCTTGTTTTATAATTAGGATTACTGTTAGGGCTATAGGGCTATTATTTCTGCTTGTTTTAATATTAGGGTTAGGATTACTTGTAGAGATAGTGTTACTTTTAGGGTCGGGGTTACTTTTTCGACTTAGTTTAAGATTACTTTTATGTATTTTACTTTGGATTGTAATCAAATCAATTCAGAAAACGAATCTCGGATCGATTCTGTTCGGTGACTTCGGCGATTAGGAATTCCGATGCTTCCAAACCTCTTTTTTTTTTTTTTTTGAGAAAGGATTTTACCAGGAAGGATACATTGAGATTTCTCTCGTTTTCAAGTATGTCCTGGGTGGCCAGTATTGCCGATGTTCAGTCGTATTTTTACTCAAGTCTAGTTGTAGTGTCTAACATTTATTATAGCTTAGAGACATAGCTGGGATCTTTATTGCTGTGCAGCTCTGTTATACACCTGCTCAAGCTAAAGACTATAAAACATAGGTCATTGGGAGAAAAAAAGCTGCCCTCCCTTCTAACCTACTGCCCTAGATCCAGACCTACTCGGCCTATGCAAAAAGAAACTCCAGTTAAGAGGTAACCCAATTAAATGTATTTTAAGGTGGTCAGGCATGCCCTTGGCGTTGGGCAAGCAGGGTGCATTGCTCTGGTCCCTGCACTTCAGGGGACCCAACAAAACTGCTGACACCTGCTGTGTAAATGCCCAGCATTGAACTCCTGACACTGAGAGCCCCACACCTCCAATCACAATGACATGGGAGGATCCTGTGTCTATTTGGAGGAGGAGATGGTGTCTATCCATGGGGTGGTGGGGAGTGGTGTCTTTCCGGGTGAAGATAGGGGTATCTGTCTGAGGGAGTGTCTATCTGGGAGAAGGGTTGTCTATTGGTGAAGGTCATTGTGTGAAGGTCATTGGTTCAGCATGTGTATCTGTGTGTGAAAAAGGTGGGGTATATGGAGGTGTGGCATTTAGGCTAGGGCCAGACTAACGCATTTTTTGCGCTGTCCGTGAAAAAGTGCGTTCAAACGAATGGACGCATTTTTTCACGGAATACGCAATAGCGGTCATACGATGCGCATTTTCGTCCGTGATTTTGTACGGATCATCAATAAAACACTTTTTGCGTCTGGACGTTATGTTGGCCGGACATTAGCAGCATCTGAAGTCTCCTAAACACGCACACACGCCTCTAGCGGATGCAGCGCACTCTGTACGTCAGTACTAGCGGTTTGACATTCTCGAAAAAATGCGTTCGTTTGCCACTTGCGTTCTGTGCGGCCGTTCTTCATATGCTGCCTGGCATTGGATGTTCATTTGCTGCTAGCACGGCCGTGATTTAGTGCTGCTAAACGCACGTTAATACTGCGTTAGTCTGACCTTAGCCTAAAAGCACGGCCAGGGGCCCCACAAAACGTCCTCACCGAGGGCCCATAAATGCTAATGGTGGCTCTGACGGATGGAATCCTGATTTAATCTCGGAAAGACCTTTTGAAAGGGCTGTGCCACTTTAAATTTCACCTTTCCACTGCCTAGCGGTAATAGAAGAGCTTTCCGCAGGACATAAAGTCAATTTAATAAACTCTAAATTGGCGAGGTGCTGAGAAGTGCCTTCAGTTGAACCTTTTCATTGTCTTTAATATAGAGAAACTAAAAACATGTGCAAGCATTAATCCCTGAAGCCCCGGCAAAATGGCACAGTTAAACTTTAATGCTATCCCTGCTAAATATCCTCTGGACTTCAATAAAGAGAAAAAAAGTTCTTCTGAAGAAAGCCGATGTCCTCCGATATAAAGGGTCTGCTTTTTGTGCCTGATTTATTGCCTAAAATAATGTAGAAATGATGAAAAAGTGCACCTTGGCTAATTAAATTTTTTACAACTCGTTCGTGGAGAAATAAAACTGGTAATTGCCATCATTAAGCAATGTAAGGCGCCTTAATTTATAGTGATATATTTTTATTTGTAAAATGTAATCGCGCTGCATGCCATATGGTACTGTGTGTCTAGTGTCTGACTGTCTTATACGAGCGGCCTGAAATCCCAAGAGATAACGGGCTCTATTAAATTCTTCGCGCAAACGTTAACGCGTGCGCAAAAACGCATTAACGCGAGGGGAACAACCCTGTGCGCAGAAGGTCGTATTACAATGTCCGCGCAAAAAATGCGCGTTAACGTCTACCGCGGGTGAACCTGAGCAAACCTTTGCAAGCGTAATGTAGGTTGCACGTCCTATACTTAACATTGTGAGCGCAAATGCGTTTGTGCGCTGGTACGCGGATGGTATTACAATCTATGCGCCAATTTTAACGGACAACGTTTGCGTGCATTATTTTAGCGTCTTTGAAAAGCTGGTGTTAACGGCAAATCTGAACGTCCTGGCCGAACCCGAATACACCAGCCCAAAAAAAAAAAATACAGCAAAGTATAGTTACACATTCTACACATACCCAAACAATAAAATGGAGAAGTTGTGCGTGTTTTTATTATTGCTGCAGCATATACAGTATACACAGATTGATTTTGACAAGCGCAAAAACTTAACGGGTACAATTGCGATTCTTAATTCTGATCGGCTGAATCGCGTAAAAAACTGTCCGCACACTGATTTCTGCGCGCAGCGTTAATGCGCGCGCAATTTTGCGCGTCTTTTTTACACGCATTATTTTTTGACAGATGGAAGAATGCGCTCGGATTTTAATACCAGCGTTAATTTACGCGCGTTAACGTTTAACGCCTCGCGTTCAAATTAATGCGCTGCGCGAGCATTTTTGCGCAAAGAATTAAATAGAGCCCAATAGGTAGAGGATGGTCATAGATGGAGGTGAAGGGCAGAAAATGTAGTATCACATCGGTATTAGTTTAAAAAAATATATTTTTAAAAAAAAATTTTTTTTTACATTGACAGATAGGAGCAGAACCAATGATCACTTTAAAATAAAACATTGTGGTCTGTGCATCTCTGTTTAAGTGGTCCCTGCTGAACCAAACAACCGTCCGGTGAATATAACACTGGGGGACAGTCTCGCATGAGTAACATATATTGGCTAGGCTTGTGCACCGATTTTTTTTTCGGTTCGATTCGGTTCGATTCGGTTCGATTTTTCAACTTTTCGATTCGGCTTGTTTCGACCGATTTCTGTTTCGATTCGGTTCGGCTCGATTCGTTTTTCGTGTACTCTTTTTTTTTCGGAATATCGACCATTTTTGGGATTTTCGTGTCACTTAGCTCGTTTTTTGTATCGACTTTTCGTGATTTCGGAAATTTTCGTTTTTCGGAATTGTACATGTTTTCGGAATTTTGACCATTTTTCGTATTTTCGTGTCACTTAGCTCGTTTTTTGTATCGACTTTTCATAAGTTCGGAAATTTTCGTTTTTTCGGAAAGTCTGTTCTCCTCGTTTCAAAGCAATAAATTTCGATTTGACACATTTCAAGTCCATTCGAAAATTCCGAAAATATTTCGTTTCGGCTCGGAAAACTTTTCGGATCTGCCATTTTCGGATCTAAAAATTTTCGGAAATTCGGCCGCATCCGAAAGCACGAATCGGGAAATTTCGTGAAAATTCCGAAATTCCAAAACCCGAAACGCACATCCCTAATATTGGCATAAATCCCTAGTACAGCTTAAGGCAGGTGTAAAACCTTGGCCTTCCAGATGTTTTGATGCTACATCTCCTATGAGATGAGGCTTAGCCAAGTTAATGAGTGGCTGAGCGTCGCGGTAGATGTAGTTCCATAACATCTGGAGGATCAAGGTTGCTGGCTGATCTAACGGATGAGGACCAGGGTTGGGAACCACTGCTCTAGACCAATGATTCCCATCCCTGGTCCTCAGGTCCCACTGACAGGCCAGGTTTTCAGGATATCTGTAGCACAGCACAGGTGATAGGAATTGCTGCTCAGTGATTACAGGATTCAGTCTACATTTCCCCAATGGAATAGATAAAACCTGGCCTGTTAGGGGACCTGATCAATAGAGTTGGAAACCACTGTTCTAGACTGGTTCCAAAAAAGTCTTGCTGGAGCATCCTTGCTTCTCCAACGGAGGCAGCTACTGGTGAATAAAGCCTGTATCTCTGCACCATCTAAACTCATCCTCACCCACTACAGTACCTTCAGTGGAGATTCAAAGCATCCTTTTTTTTTGTTATTGTTCCCTGTCTTCCTTTCGTACTCTAAGACTTGTCTCCGTGCGTCTTGCTTAGTACCTTGGATATCAAGAATAAATCACACAGCTGAAAGGTATATAAAATATGTATTGCAGAATAGAATAGATCAAACAACTTATTGTGAGCATAATAAACAAGGACATAGCAACATGAACATTAAAGGGGAGGGCATTACTAAAGTAGACAGGTAAATAGCATCACCATTCGAATTTCAGGCAAAAGCTCCGTAGACATGGTCTTGTTGTAGTCGGGCAGAAAGTTTCCAGATGGGCAGTATATGGGATTTCTTTGTGCTCTCTCCTGTAATACTATTAGCCTCATCTCTTGAGATAAGAACGTGTTCTCATGACTGTATGTCACAAGGTTTGACCAGATCACCGTGACATTGCGTCTTGGGACCACTCTTCCTGCCCTTGGAATGGGCAAAAACGGTCAGACGACGTGCATTTTCGGGCGTGATTTTGTACGGATCGTCAATAAAACTCTTTTTGCGTCTGGACGTTATGTAGGCTGGACATTAGCAGCGTCTGACATCTCCTAATCTCGCACACACGCCGCTATGCCGCAGCTGCGCACTCTGTACGTCAGTACTATCGGTTCAGCGTTCTCAGAAAAATGCGTTCAAATTCCACTTGCGTTGCACGGCCGGACTTTTGTGCGGCCGTACATCGTATATTGGCCGTCATTGCCCGTCATCTGCTGCTAGTGCGGCCGTAATTATGTGCGCCAGAACGCACGTTAAAAGTGCGCTGGTCTGACCCCAGCCTTAGCGCAAAATTTAACGGACAACGTTTGCGCGCATAATGTTAACGTCTTTGAAAAGCTGGTGATAACGGCAAATTGTAACAACATGACCGTACCAAACTGCGGATTCACAACGGAGAACGCCGATGCGCACGTTTTCTTTTATTAGATCCGTCAAAAATGACGGCCGCTACCTTGTCTTCCGTCAGAACGTACATATGTTGTGCGCAGTCCGCACAAAATGACGGACTCGCGTTAAAAATTACATTGCGCTCACTGATTTCTGCGCGCAACTGTACTTTACGCGCATTTTTGCGCGTCGTTATGCGCAATTTCCCGGCAGATGAAAAAAATGCGCGAGGAATGTAATTCCAGCGGCGATTTTCGTGCGTTAACGTTTAATGCTTCGTGCAAAAAAACACGCATTTAGCGTGCGTTTTTACGTTAAGAATGTAATAGGGCCCTGTGTTGTTTGTTTTCGCTCCACACACTATTGTTATAGTTCCTCAATCTGTACTTAGAAATTAGAAAAAGGTTTAAATTTACAAAAAAATATATACCCAACTAGTTTATTCAGAAATAAACATAACAACATATATTATAAATAATTCAGTAAATGTTAGTATATAATCAGGATAATATATTTTATTACATCCCTATTATTAACCCTTTCGCTGCTGAGGCTTTTCCCGCCCCTGTGCTGAGGTCATTTTTACCTGTTTTGCGCATCATGTTTAAACGTGTTTTGAAGGCTTATTTTAGTATATGACCAGACATATTATATATCTTTCTTTCCGTCAGACTCAGTAGATTCATAATATGTCATTATTATATGTATACGTTATGTCATGTCTGTATATTATAACAAAAAATGCAATAAAATATGTATTTTCAATAATTTACAACGTGTAAAGTGTTTTTTTCACATTTTAACATGCGAGCAATTGCGGTTTATATTTGTATGGGGTGCGCTTGTTTAAAAAAATTAGAGATGGGGTCTCGTTACATTTTTTTTTGGGAAAAATGACACTATTTTTAACAAACGCACCGCATACAAAAATCGTTAGTGCAGCATCATTGTTCACATTATAATTGAAATGGGAACAATATTGCTGCATTAACAAACCCAAAAAAATAAAAAAAAGTGTTTATTTTTTTTTTTTATTTTATTTTTTTTATTTTTTTTTTTTTTTATTTTTCATTTTTTTTTTTTTTTACAAAAATTTTACACTTTCATGTTTGCTATCGTTGGAACGGCCATGCTCTGGCCGATCCAACCATACCAAAATTTAACCCCTAACTGCCACGGATCGGGAGATAGGGAGTTCATTGGAACTCCCTATCTCCACAGTTGGTGGCAGTTAGGGGTTAACTCTAGGACTGGCGTCATCGTGCTACGCACGATGATGCCAGTCCTCTGGGGGAGTTCCCGGAGGCTTGGCCGACATCCAAGATGTCGGCCAGCTCCGGGAAAGGATCGCGAACCGGCGCTTTCAGCGCCGATTCGCGATCCAGCTCCCCAGGGTTAATGCCAGGCATCATTTGGAAGGGCAGGCTGTGCCCTTCCAAATGATGCCTGGGTTAAGCCCCGCAGAGCCACCGATCGGGAGGGAGAGAGGTCCGAAGGACCTCCCCCCTCCCTTTCAGGCGCCTCCTCCGCACATGCGCGGGGGGCGCCTGAATTAGGTGTCATCGCGCCCCCCGCGATGACACCTAATTCTGGCGGCTGGTGGTCCGGATGCCGGGCTGACATCCAGGATGTCAGCCCGCACCGGAGGGGCCAGCGATCGGCCGGAACCCGGCCGAACGCTGACCCCAATGTGAGGACGCGCTCAGCGCGTCCTCAGCACACCAGCGGGAATGCTGAGGACGCGCTGAGCGCGTCCTTAGCATTCAAGTGGTTAAAAAAGTTTTATATATATATATATATATATATACAGTTGTGTTCAAAATTATTCAACCCCCACTGAAATTGAGTGTTTTTGCCAGTTTGACATTGATTTTGATCATTCAGTCATCTTGCTTACAATTAAATCAAAGAGGCACGTGTGGGTCAGACAAATATAACATAACATTTATAATGAAATAATCACAAATGTCTTTTCTGTGCTCACATCATTATCAGTTTTATTCAACCCCCAAGTGACATTCAATCTTAGTACTTAGTACAACATCCTTTTACAGTTATAACAGCTTTTAAACGTGAAGCATAGCTTGACACAAGTGTCTTGCAGCGATCTACGGGTATCTTCGCCCATTCGTCATGGGAAAGCCTCCAGTTCAGTCACATTCTTAGGCTCGCGCACTGCAACTGCTTTCTTTAAGTCCCACCAGAGGTTCTCAATCGGATTTAAGTCAGGTGACTGCGATGGCCACTCCAAAATGTTCCAGCCTTTAATCTGCAACCATGCTCTAGTGGACTTGGAGGTATGCTTGGGATCATTGTCCTGTTGAAAGGTCCAACGTCTCCCAAGCCTCAGGTTTGTGACGGACTGCATCACATTGTCATCCAATATCTCCTGGTACTGAAGAGAATTCATGGTACCTTGCACACGCTGAAGCTTCCCTGTACCTGGAGAAGCAAACAGCCCAAAGCATGATTGACCTCCGCCATGCTTCACAGTAGGCAAGGTGTTCTTTTCTTCATAGGCCTTGTTCTTCCTCCTCCAAACATAGCGTTGATCCATGGGCCCAAACAGTTCTAATTTTGTTTCATCAGTACACAGAACACTATCCCAAAACTTCTGTGGTTTGTCCACATGACTTTTGGCATACTGCAGTCGACTCTTCTTATTCTTTGGAGACAGCAAGGGGGTGCACCTGGGAGGTCTGGCATGGAGGCCTTCATTACGCAGTGTGCGCCGTATTGTCTGAGCTGAAACTTCAGTACCCACATCTGACAAATCTTTTCTCAGTTCCTCAGCAGTCACATGGGGACTTTTCTCCACTCTACGCTTCAGGTAGCGCACAGCAGTCGAAGTCAGCATCTTCTTTCTGCCACGACCAGGTAGCGTTTCAACAGTGCCCTTTGCCTTGAATTTGCGAATGATGCTTCCTATGGTCTCTCTTGGTATGTTTAACATCTTTGCAATCTTCTTATAGCCATTGCCCTTCCTGTGAAGAGTAATTACCTCTTCTCTTGTCTTCCTGGACCATTCTCTTGACTTCACCATGTTTGTAACCACACCAGTAAATGTCTAGAAGGAGCTGAGTATCACAGTCATTTTAAAGCTGCCTAATTGGTGCTTATTATGCTTTATTGCTGCTCCGTGACATCCACAGGTGTTTTCAATACCTGATTGAAAACACTTGAATGAACCTCTGTTCTTTCAGAGTGGTAGTCTTTAAGGGGTTGAATAATTGTGTCAATGAAGAATTCACAAAATAAACATTTACTACTGTATTACAAAACCAATTGATGTCATTTTAGTTGCATATGGTTCTTTAAAAAGTCCTTGTAGGATTTCATTCTGAATACAATTACAAATGTACACTAAATTCCCTAAAACCCTTTACAGCATTGGGGGTTGAATAATTTTGAACACAACTGTATATATATAGTACTTACTAGGGTTGTGGTGGAGGGCGAAAAATTAGATAAAAAGCCTCCACGCTATACTCAATAAAGTATATTATTGCAGAAGCCACTTGCACATCACAACAACTCAAAGAACTGCATCCCAGAGCTCCTGTGCTACATTCCCCATATGCAGCAAGGAACTCTGGGTAAGACATGCAAATGACATCTGTCTTACTTTTTTGCATCAAGAAATACAAATTGTGATGTGACACACAGTGAAAAATCAATACATATACGTATCTGAAATACTCCCCAACAGCGCCCCTTCCAGCTGGCGTTAAATGGTACAGCAAATACAAGTAAGTTTGTGGGGAATATCTAGAAAGTACAAACACAAGGACACTTCATTGTGCAACACTGTATGGCATATCTAACCACAGGCCCCTTGTTAAGAATGCACTCACAGGATATAAATAGTATATAGGCACATCAAGCATTGATGTATACTGGAACTTTACCACACTCTCCTGGATCTCCACACTGAATCGTAACTTGCCGCCGCAGGAAACATCAAGAGGGAGGCCGGTGGTGGTTTTTTGGTAATTTATTACAGTAGGTTCAACGCGTTTCGTCTGGCTAATGCCCAGACTTCATCAGGAATACATATAATACATGCTTTCTCCTTATATAGTTGATCGTCTCTCGTTTTTCGCGGGTATCCTAATTACTTCCGCGTTCCATCCTTGGAACGCACGCCCAGCGAAACCGGAAGTGATCATCGTGTTGCCGGAAATGATGTATCGCTTACTCTGGGAACTAACCGTCCCAGGAGCCTCTCTGTTCAGCGATCGGCGAAATTAGTGCACAGACCTCTTGAGGCTTGTTTTTCCTTTTTAGATGGCGGCGGCCACCTCTTCCTTCTACTGGAATGTGATATCTTTAGTCCTCTTTTGGAATATAGATCCCTTTATGCTCCATAAAAATAGAGCAAGGAAAAAATCACAAAACACAAATATTGTTAGAAAAAGCACAAATACAATAAAAACCTTTTTAACTAATTAAAAGGTAATATTTAAAACAGTTATTAAAAAATTATCCTTAAAAATTCCTTGAAAAACACACTTGTTGTTAAATTAAAAAATGGTTAAGAAACACACAATCATAGCCAGTGCCATAATTGATACCTTAATATAAAATTGCACACATATAAAAAAAGAGATCATAAACAATTCTTTATATCTAAATCCACATTTAAACCTCCATATTGCCACGTGCCCATTTTAAAATCCATTCAGTTTCTTTTTTAGCCAATAATTTCAAATTATCACCCCCTCTCCAATTAGGTTTAATAATATCAATAGCTATACATTTAAAAGTTCCTAAATTAAAATCAGGGCATTGATTGCAGTGTACCGGAACGCTATGATCTAGTTTATTCCGTCTAATGTTTCCTAAATGCTCCAGAATTCGAATTCTCCATTCTCGGGTGGTCCTTCCCACATATTGCGTTCCACAGGAACATTCTAATAGGTAGACCACTCCTTTACTTGCACAATTCATAAAAGATTTAATTTCATACTCTTTGTTAGTAACATTACTTTTAAATTTAACCGTTTTTTTTATTTTGATGAATACAGGCTTTACACTTGCCACACTTGAAAAAGCCTTTCAATTTCGTATTGTTAAACATTCCCGTGTCACTACCTTCTATTTTTGGAGGAGACTTGGGGCTAAAATATTCTTAAAATTCTGGGCTCTTCTAAAAATAACCACTGGGGATTTAGGGATTTTTTCTTTTAAAACAGGGTCAGCTTCTAAAATATGCCAATGCTTTTTCAGAATTTGTCTTAATTTGGTTGCGTGGGATTAAATTGGGTGATAAAAGCAAAATTAAATTTCTCCTTTGATTCTTCCCCATTTCTTTTCTTTTTAATTAATAATTCTTTTCTATCCTTACCCTCTACTTCTAGCAGATCTTTCCTTAGTTTGTCTTTTTCATACCCCTTACTTTGGTATCTTTCCAGAATATCCTCAGCTTGGGTTTGAAATATTGATTGTTCTGAACAATTCCTTTTTAAACGAATTAGTTGACTTTTAGGAATATTATTTAGCCAATAAGCGGCATGAGAACTGCGCTTGTCAATTGCAGTATTAGTGTCAGTATCTTTAAAAAAAGTTTTGGTTTCAATTTTCCCGTTCTTTATATATATAGTTAAATCCAAGAAATCTATGGTTTGTTTATTAATATTGGAGGTAAATTTCAAGTTATATTCATTCGTATTTAATGATTCCACAAAATTCCTCAGAGATATCTCGTCTCCTCTCCATATTATGATAACATCATCTATGAAACGACGCCATAGGACGAGGTCGCCCCCGGCCACGCCAGACCACACATGTTGGTGCTCCCAACTATGCATGTATAAGTTGGCGTAGCCCGGGGCAAACCTCGTTCCCATGGCCGTTCCACAGACTTGGAGATAGAAAGTATTTTCGAACCAAAAATAGTTATGTTTGAGGACAAACTTCATGGCCTCTGCCAGAAAAGAAATTTGAGCCGGTACTAAAGACCCATCTTTCACTAAACATTTAGTCACCTCATCCACCCCCTTTAGGTGTGGAATGGATGTATAAAGGGAGGCAACATCAACGGTAGCCATACATAGACCATACACCATCCTCCATCCCACTTTGTCTAATTCCTCCAAGAGATGATTAGTGTCTCTTAGATAAGATTCAGTTTTTTGAACTAGTGGTTGTAAATAGCCATCTATATAATGTGACAAGTGGCATGTGAGTGAGTCTATCCACTGATAATGGGCCTTCCCGGGGGATTTTGTTGGTTTTTATGAATCTTTGGTATAAAATAAAATATGGCTGTTTTACATTTATTGTTAAAAAGAAAATTAAACTCTTCCTCTCTAAGGATACCATCTTGTTTACCTTTAACCAGTAGTGACTCTAACTCCTTTATAAACTCTACAGTGGGGTTCTTTTTTAATACTTGGTATGTATCTCTATCTCCTAATAATCGAAGTGACTCTTGCATGTAAAATTCCCTGGACATTACAACAGTACCCCCTCCTTTATCTGCCTGTTTTATAACCAACTGGTGATTGGCTTTTAACTCTTTGCATGCTTGTCTCTCTTTAAAATTTAAATTTTGTTTAAATGGTTTAGATTCCAACTGATCGAAATCTTTTAATATTAGATCCATAAACACTTTTATGTTATGTCCCTTTTCCCATATTGGATAAAAATCTGATTTAGCTTTTAATCGTGAATGGGTGAATGCGTCTAAAGACTCTTCGTTAATAGTAGAGACATTTATTCCCTTTTTTAAAAAAAACGTCTTCTAGTTAGTTGTCTCTGGAACCGTTGTGCATCTAGAAACACTGGAAAACCCTCCATCTTTCTAGTCGGGGCATATTTTTAAACCCTTTTCTAATAATGCTAGTTCGCTTGGGGTCAAATTCACCCCTGATATATTAAAGATACCCTTCCCTTTAATACCACCTCGAGTTAATGTACTTTTTGTTAATCCTCCTCTGAATCCGATCTGGCTGTTAAGAACCTCTTTTTTGGAGGTTTCAGGGGGAGTATTGGTTTGAGTGGGTCCAGTCTCGTCTCCACGGGTCCTCTCCCTTTCCTTGATCTTTTCCCATACCTAAAAAACTTTCCCTTTATATTTCGGTTGGGGTACTCTCACCCACCCTCCTACTCTATCTTTGGTTCTGGGGAAAGTGAATATCTTCTTTCTCCTCCATCTTCCCTATTGATTGATGCATGTATTTTAGGTCTAGCTCCTCCTTCTTCATGTATTTTACCTCTATTAACCTCTTTTTTATTGTACTGATTGGGTTTGTTAAACCTGGTGGGTTTATAGGCCCCTGGTGTTTTTTCTCCTCCCCTGAAACCTTCCCTTCTACCATATGAGTTGAAGTCTTGATTATTAGTTTTATAAAATGGTTTATATTCAATTTTCTTTTTATACATAAAATGAGCCGTCCCTTCTTTGTAATCCTTTTGATCTCTCCTGAATTTCTCTGCTTTCCTTCTCGCTACAATATCGTCTACTTTTTTTATATTGTTTTTTAAAACAGAAAATTTCTCTTGGGCCAAAATAGGTTCATTTTTATCAATGATTTGCTTTTCTACATCCCCTATTTTATTTTCAAGTTTTTCTAGAGTTCTTTTTTGATAACAAATAAGTGAATTAATCATTTTGACTGAACATTCATTAAAGGCGGACTGCCATTCATTCACCAGTTGATCATCCTCTTGGCCATAGGCTAGAGAGTGATTAACTCTCAGGCCTCTGGGTATCAATTCCGAATGTATATATTGTTCAAGGGAAGATATTTCCCACCATTTTTTTGTCTCTTTGATCATAAGATGTTCCATATCCACAAAGAGTTTATTTATACTAGGGGTATTATCTCCTTGCCCAGGGGACCCTTGAAATAGGCTTTTTTGGAGTCTATTTCTCTCCTCTCGGAGGTCTGAAAAAATCGCTTGCATAGTAGATGTGTATTAGTTACAATGCTTCAAGAATTTCAAGAAGACACCTGTGTCACACCAATAGGAAGGCACACTTGCATGCGAGAATTACACCAAGAAATACAAATTGTGATGTGACACACAGTGAAAAATCAATACATATACGTATCTGAAATACTCCCCAACAGCGCCCCTTCCAGCTGGCGTTAAATGGTACAGCAAATACAAATAAGTTGTGGGGAATATCTAGAAAGTACAAACACAAGGACACTTCATTGTGCAACACTGTATGGCATATCTAACCACAGGCCCCTTGTTAAGAATGCACTCACAGGATATAAATAGTATATAGGCACATCAAGCATTGATGTATACTGGAACTTTACCACACTCTCCTGGATCTCCACACTGAATCGTAACTTGCCGCCGCAGGAAACATCAAGAGGGAGGCCGGTGGTGGTTTTTTGGTAATTTATTACAGTAGGTTCAACGCGTTTCGTCTGGCTAATGCCCAGACTTCATCAGGAATACATATAATACATGGCTTTCTCCTTATATAGTTGATCGTCTCTCGTTTTTCGATGATCAACTGGTGAATGAATGGCAGTCCGCCTTTAATGAATGTTCAGTCAAAATGATTAATTCACTTATTTGTTATCAAAAAAGAACTCTAGAAAAACTTGAAAATAAAATAGGGGATGTAGAAAAGCAAATCATTGATAAAAATGAACCTATTTTGGCCCAAGAGAAATTTTCTTGTTTTAAAAAACAAATAAAAAAAGTAGACGATATTGTAGCGAGAAGGAAAGCAGAGAAATTCAGGAGAGATCAAAAGGATTACAAAGAAGGGACGGCTCATTTTATGTATAAAAAGAAAATTGAATATAAACCATTTTATAAAACTAATAATCAAGACTTCAACTCATATGGTAGAAGGGAAGGTTTCAGGGAGGAGAAAAAACACCAGGGGCCTATAAACCCACCAGGTTTAACAAACCCAATCAGTACAATAAAAAAGAGGTTAATAGAGGTAAAATACATGAAGAAGGAGGAGCTAGACCTAAAATACATGCATCAATCAATAGGGAAGATGGAGGAGAAGAAGATATTCACTTTCCCCAAGAACCAAAGATAGAGTAGGAGGTGGGTGAGAGTACCCCAACCGAAATATAAAGGGAAAAGTTTTTTAGGTATGGGAAAAGATCAAGGAAAGGGAGAGGACCCGTGAGACGAGACTGGACCCACTCAAACCAATACTCCCCCCTGAAACCTCCAAAAAAGAGGTTCTTAACAGCCAGATCGGATTCAGAGGAGGATTAACAAAAAAGTACATTAACTCGAGGTGGTATTAAAGGGAAGGGTATCTTTAATATATCAGGGGTGAATTTGACCCCAAGCGAACTAGCATTATTAGAAAAGGGTTTAAAATATGCCCCGACTAGAAAGATGGAGGGTTTTCCAGTGTTTCTAGATGCACAACGGTTCCAGAGACAACTAACTAGAAGACGTTTTTTTCTAAAAAAGGGAATAAATGTCTCTACTATTAACGAAGAGTCTTTAGACGCATTCACCCATTCACGATTAAAAGCTAAATCAGATTTTTATCCAATATGGGAAAAGGGACATAACATAAAAGTGTTTATGGATCTAATATTAAAAGATTTCGATCAGTTGGAATCTAAACCATTTAAACAAAATTTAAATTTTAAAGAGAGACAAGCATGCAAAGAGTTAAAAGCCAATCACCAGTTGGTTATAAAACAGGCAGATAAAGGAGGGGGTACTGTTGTAATGTCCAGGGAATTTTACATGCAAGAGTCACTTCGATTATTAGGAGATAGAGATACATACCAAGTATTAAAAAGAACCCCACTGTAGAGTTTATAAAGGAGTTAGAGTCACTACTGGTTAAAGGTAAACAAGATGGTATCCTTAGAGAGGAAGAGTTTAATTTTCTTTTTAACAATAAATGTAAAACAGCCATATTTTATTTTATACCAAAGATTCATAAAAACCAACAAAATCCCCGCGGAAGGCCCATTATCAGTGGGATAGACTCACTCACATGCCACTTGTCACATTATATAGATGGCTATTTACAACCACTAGTTCAAAAAACTGAATCTTATCTAAGAGACACTAATCATCTCTTGGAGGAATTAGACAAAGTGGTGTGGGAGGATGGTCTATGTATGGCTACCGTTGATGTTGCCTCCCTTTATACATCCATTCCACACCTAAAGGGGGTGGATGAGGTGACTAAATGTTTAGTGAAAGATGGGTCTTTAGTACCGGCTCAAATTTCTTTTCTGGCAGAGGCCATGAAGTTTGTCCTCAAACATAACTATTTTTGGTTCGAAATACTTTCTATCTCCAAGTCTGTTGGAACGGCCATGGGAACGAGGTTTGCCCCGGGCTACGCCAACTTATACATGCATAGTTGGGAGCACCAACATGTGTGGTCTGGCGTGGCCGGGGGCGACCTCGTCCTATGGCGTCGTTTCATAGATGATGTTATCATAATATGGAGAGGAGACGAGATATCTCTGAGGAATTTTGTGGAATCATTAAATACGAATGAATATAACTTGAAATTTACCTCCAATATTAATAAACAAACCATAGATTTCTTGGATTTAACTATATATATAAGAACGGGAAAATTGAAACCAAAACTTTTTTTAAAGATACTGACACTAATACTGCAATTGACAAGCGCAGTTCTCATGCCGCTTATTGGCTAAATAATATTCCTAAAAGTCAACTAATTCGTTTAAAAGGAATTGTTCAGAACAATCAATATTTCAAACCCAAGCTGAGGATATTCTGGAAAGATACCAAAGTAAGGGGTATGAAAAAGACAAACTAAGGAAAGATCTGCTAGAAGTAGAGGGTAAGGATAGAAAAGAATTATTAATTAAAAAGAAAAGAAATGGGGAAGAATCAAAGGAGAAATTTTTTTGCTTTTATCACCCAATTTAATCCCCACGCAACCAAATTAAGACAAATTCTGAAAAAAGCATTGGCAATATTTTAGAAGCTGACCCTGTTTAAAGAAAAAATCCCTAAATCCCCAGTGGTTATTTTTAGAAGAGCCCAGAATTTTAAGAATATTTTAGCCCCAAGTCTCCTCCCAAAAATAGAAGGTAGTGACACGGGAATGTTTAACAATACGAAATTGAAAGGCTTTTTCAAGTGTGGCAAGTGTAAAGCCTGTATTCATCAAAATAAAAAAACGGTTAAATTTAAAAGTAATGTTACTAACAAAGAGTATGAAATTAAATCTTTTATGAATTGTGCAAGTAAAGGAGTGGTCTACCTATTAGAATGTTCCTGTGGAACGCAATATGTGGGAAGGACCACCCGAGAATGGAGAATTCGAATTCTGGAGCATTTAGGAAACATTAGACGGAATAAACTAGATCATAGCGTTCCGGTACACTGCAATCAATGCCCTGATTTTAATTTAGGAACTTTTAAATGTATAGCTATTGATATTATTAAACCTAATTGGAGAGGGGGTGATAATTTGAAATTATTGGCTAAAAAGAAACTGAATGGATTTTTAAAATGGGCACGTGGCAATATGGAGGTTTAAATGTGGATTTAGATATAAAGAATTGTTTATGATCTCTTTTTTTATATGTGTGCAATTTTATATTAAGGTATCAATTATGGCACTGGCTATGATTGTGTGTTTCTTAACCATTTTTTTTAATTTAACAACAAGTGTGTTTTTCAAGGAATTTTTAAGGATAATTTTTAATAAAACTGTTTTAAATATTACCTTTTAATTAGTTAAAAAGGTTTTTTATTGTATTTGCTGCTTTTTCTAACAATATTTGTGTTTTGTGATTTTTTCCTTGCTCTATTTTTATGGAGCATAAAGGGATCTATATTCCAAAAGAGGACTAAAGATATCACATTCCAGTAGAAGGAAGAGGTGGCCGCCGCCATCTAAAAAGGAAAAACAAGCCTCAAGAGGTCTGTGCACTAATTTCGCCGATCGCTGAACAGAGAGGCTCCTGGGACGGTTATTCCCAGAGTAAGCGATACATCATTTCCGGCAACACGATGATCACTTCCGGTTTCGCTGGGCGTGCGTTCCAAGGATGGAACGCGGAAGTAATTAGGATACCCGCGAAAAAACGAGAGACGATCAACTATATAAGGAGAAAGCCATGTATTATATGTATTACTTTTTTGCATACTGGGTCTGTTTTCACACAGAACCCTTAAATCAATGCCATGCCATACTAGATGGCTTTTTTTTAGCAGAGATATATACTGTATATACGTATATGTACAAGAGCGAGAGAAACATTTAATGAAGAAACTAATTAACAGTAGGGATGTGCGTTTCGGGTTTCGGAATTTCGGAATTTTCACGAAATTTCCCGATTTGTGTTTTCGGATTCGGCCGATTTTCCGAATCGGGTCGGACCCGAAAACCGATAGATCCGAAAAGTTTTCCGAGCCGAAACGAAGAATTTTCTGATTTTTCGAATGGACTTGAAATGTGTCAAATCGAAATTTATTTTCGCTCTATTCATGATTTCGGTTCCATTTCGGTAATTCTGGAAATCGTATATTTAAAGGGACACTCTAGGCAACATGACCACCTAAGCTATTTTAGGTGGTCATGATGCCCGGAGTATGCCCCCCTCTGTCCCCCCTCCCTCCGCTCAGCAGTTCAGCAGAAAAAGCTGAAAACAGCTGAGAGAGGCGGAGAACTTTACTCCGCCCTCCCAGCTGTCAGTCAGCAGAGCGGGAATCATATTTCCCACTTCTGTCGACTTTTGCCGAGTAGGAGACGTCATCGCGCTTTCAGCGCGATGACGTCTCCTACTCACCGCAGAAGCTGGCGGCTCCCTCTGAGGGTTAGTGTTGCGCGCATCCTCTTGCGCGCAACACTAATCCTCAGAGGGAGCCGGGAGGAAGCCTGCCGATTGGCTGGCTTATGTGAGAGGCGCGCATGCGCGCTTCTCACGTAAACCAGAAGCCAAGACGCAGCAAGAAGGACGGGAGCGGAAGAGGAGGGAGGTGAGTATATATAAAAAAAAAAGACGCCGCTGGAAACAAGAGGATTTTAGGGTAAGTATTACAGTTACAAACGAAAAAAAAAAAATTCTAAAGATTTATTAAGGGAATAGGGATAGGTTAGGATAAAAAAACGGGGGGTGATTTTTTGAGTAGAGTGTTCCTTTAACTATTATCGGTTATATCGCTGATTCTGTAAATTTTGTATTTGTAAATGCGTATCACTTGTTTCTTGTGGCATTCGGGTCAGTTTAGCGTTTTTTAAATCGTTTTGTTCATTTTTTTTGTTCCTTGGCTTTCATACCATTTTAATATGATTAAATAAAGTTGTGAAATGTATATTCAATTATTCATAAGAAAAAAAGGATCTTTATTTAATAAAAAAAAACACGATAGAATCGCCAGAATTATCGTAGACACTTTGAAACGAGGAGAACAGACGTTCCGAAAAAAACGAAAATTTCCGAAATTTCCGAAAAGTCGATACAAAAAACGAGCAAAGTGACCCAAAAACACGAAAAATGGTCGATATTCCGAAAAAAAAATGTACACGAAAAACGAGCCGAAACCGAACCGAATCGAAACAGAAATCGGTCGAAACGAGCCGAATCGAAAATTTTAAACATCCGAACAAATCGAACCGAATCGAACCGAAAAAAAAATCGGTGCACAAGCCTAATTAACAGATTGTCATCGTGCAGAAAACATTCTACAGAATAGATTGTACCAACAGAACTGGCAAAAAGAAGAACTGTTTATGTTCGGTGTCGGAATGTGTGAGCAAAGGCACGTGTCTGAGAACCGAGTCACTCTGCAAGAATGCACGCGTGTGTATGTATAGTTAAAGTTTCAAGGTTAATGAATGCATGAGTGTTTTATATATGTGCAGCACCCATTGACGTCCATTATAGAGCAAGAAATGAGACGTTGACTTAAATATAGCTATACTGATATAATGTTTTAATACAATATATTCAAATGAGCTTAGCGAATGCATTCATGAGCTCAGATTCTCAAACAGCAGGAATCTCCGTGAAACAGATACATAAAGAGATATTCAGCAATGAAAGGGGCTCGAGGATCGTTATTTATCATGACACTAAAAAGTTTTACATTTTTTATTTTGTCATGGACGCTGGACCACCTAACGGACTGACTTAATAGTCTTCGGAATAATAAAGACACCCAAAGCTATACATCAACCACATTCCAAGACACGTTGTGGTAGATTAGTGTTATTTCACAAGGGTTTGTGATTTTTACTTGTTGCTTAATGTTTCTAATGCGTTTTGCCTGTCACAGCGTCTGAATTAGAAATAACCAATCTTGCTTTTTACTAACAAACCAGCAGTTACAGCACCATTGGACACCACCTTAACCCTTTCACTACATAGATCTCTTTAACTCAATTTTGCATCGTTACACACTGAAAAAGAATCATTAGCATATCAACCCCATGTGCATAACTTTTTAAAGCAAGACTAGTGTGCCCCTTATGGAGAAATTTAATTCTTTGTGTTATCTTCCCTCCAGTCGTCCTTTAGTAGTGTAAACAAGCAGCAAATGGCAGCCCCAAACCTCATTATAACAAAATTTTCGAATAATACTACTGCGTTACAATAACCAGGAAGAGGGCAGAATACAGGGAGAGCTCTGGGGGTCACTCACTGCTGTACAGGGATAAGAATCTGGAGGTTATAATGATGAAAATCCATGTACAGTACAGATATAAGGTGTTGCTATAATTGCCATACACAGGCATTATGCAGCACATACAGATACAAGGTGTTGCTGTAATTGCCATACACAGGCATTATGCAGCACATACAGATACAAGGTGTTGCTGTAATTGCCATACACAGGCATTATGCAGCACATACAGATACAAGGTGTCGCTGTAATTGCCATACACAGGCATTATGCAGCACATACAGATACAAGGTGTCGCTGTAATTGCCATACACAGGCATTATGCAGCACATACAGATACAAGGTGTTGCTGTAATTGCCATACACAGGCATTATGCAGCACATACAGATACAAGGTGTTGCTGTAATTGCCATACACAGGCATTATGCAGCACATACAGATATTGCATTGGTAATAACCTCATTATGATCACTACAAACCCCCATAAGCAGGAGATCTCACCATTTTATTATCTGTCTGCATCACATTTACTGGATCTGACTTAGTCAGTCAGGCATGACTAAGGCACTTCGCCGAAACGTCACTTGAATCCAGTACCCCATTGGCCGCTCCAAAATAAATATTTTTATATGGTCAAGCTCCTGGTGTGGCCCGCTGATTTTTGGTATATACTATTGGTGGACTGCAGATCCCAGACAGTGGAGTACCCCGCGCTGGCCCGGCATTTGGTGAGTCCCCCTGTGTTAGTCACGCTGTGTTTGACTTTCCTTATATAATGAAGTAAAAATGTTTCCAAATAATAAAAAGATCTTTTACAAACTAAAGAAAGTCTTTTTAAAAAAATAATAAAAATCTCGTCTAAAAAATACAAAAGGGTTTTTGCAAAAACTGAAAAGAATAAACCCGGTCTTTAAATAAAAAAATAAAAATATATATTCCATTTGTTGCATTGAAACGAAACCTATGGGATTCAACTGTTTAAACCTGTCGAATTGAAACACTGAAAATAAGAGCGTTTCACTGGAATTGCGGTGCAGTTCTATGGTAGATATTGAAAAGGAAGAAAACCCGAAGGTTATAGTGTGAAGGCGCTATAGAGTTAGATCAAGTAGCAGACCAAATATACTTTTAAGCAGCTCACTAGTTGAGTGTATCCTTCACTCCAAAAATAGAATGTAGAAAGAAATCACTATACAGTGAAATAGGAGCGCTAAAGGTTAAACAAAGATCACATGTATGTCAATATATATAAAATGAGAAGACAAAAAAGAAGGTCTATTTTTCTTTCTCTCCCTTGTTCTTATTTCTTTCAGTGGAATGGTAAAACTGTTAAATGTCATCGACTTCTAAAAGAGACAAAAAGAGAATCTCATTGCATAGTATCAGTATACACCAAAGAATCAGAAAAAAATGAGATTTTCACTCACAAACAGGGAGTCTACGAGACTCCAAATGTATGCCTTTAAGCCTCTTCTGGGGGGCTCCACCCATCAGCAGGAAAAGAAATTCACAATCCTTATTCGTACAGGCTTGATAGTAGCTTTAGACCGGAAGTATACTTATGATCTCGAGAAAGAAATCAATAATAGTGTAATACTGTAAATTAATGGAGAATAAAAAATCCAGAGAGGATTGCACTCACGTGTTACAGAGCCTCTATTGAAAGTGGCTCTGTATAGGCGCCTGGGACCACTAATCAGAGGGGGTCCATCCTCAATACTGGATTTCCGCTGGAACACAGCTCCACCGTAGAACAGTTCATCCCAATGCACAGAGATGTAGCAAGTAGAGAGGTAGTTGCAAAAAATAAAATAAAATTAAAAATAGCCAAAATAAAGAGCAATAAAAATTTATTAAATGACAAAACACCAAGATAGGTGTATATAGTGCGAGACGCGTTTCACCTGCTACTGCAGGCTTCCTCAGTCAAAAAATTGTAATAAAAAGTCCCACAGGAGCCATCTTACTCCTTATATAGTCTATATCCATGTAAAAAACCGCATGTATTCGGCGTGCGGGTCACCTGCGTTCCACCTGTGATTGGTTGACTTCAGTGTGACGTATTTCCGTTTTCGGATCTTTGGGCGGATGTTTACGAATTTTCATTTCGTTTTTATTATCGTTCGGATCTCCGATTCAGCTATCATAGCGGCAATTCCTCATTTAAACATGAGAGCGTTCGGATCTTAACTTACAAGTATTCGAACAAACGATCCGAACGAGAAATCGGAAAATTAAAATAAAATCAGAAAAAACATACATATAAATAAAAATATACTGTACAGTATGTAGCCTAAAACTATAATGACAACCGGTCGGAACTGATAACAGTTACCTCCAGTAGTCAAAACAGAGACCACATCATTAGATAGTCGATAATCAACACAAACACAATAAAAAACTATATAAGTGTGCAGCCCAGATGATATAGCGGAGATAAACATTGAACCCACAAAAATGGGCTCTGTCTATTAATAACATGCGACTGAAACTGGTCTCCAAATTATCAGGAGAATAGATATAAAAACAAACAGATAGAATCATAAAAAATGGCAGACTTCGAAGTCTACATTCATTCCTCTAGGGGCCATAGTGTCTAAAACAAAAATCCATCTCATCTCTGTCTTAATTAATTTCTCAATTAGATTATCTCCTCGCCAATTCTTTCTCACTTTTTCAATTGCCCAGAATTTAATTCCTCTTGGATTACATTGATGGTTATCTCTAAAGTGTACTGAAACATTATGTTTTGCATATCCTCTCGTAATATTACATAAATGTTCATTAATTCTGATATAGAGAGCTCTCGAGGTCTGACCTACGTACTGTAATCCACATGGGCATTCCAGCACGTATATCACATGGGTGGACAGACAGGTAATAAGTTCTTTAATTTTATATTGTATTTTTTCCGAAGATTCAAAGTTCTTAATTAATCTTTTATTATTGCCAGTTTTTCTGCATGAAATGCAATGTCCACATCCATAAAAGCCTGGGAGTAGGCCAAATAGATTCTTATCTCTTTTAGCTTTGTCATCTCTCTGATGGTTGTGAACCAAATCCATTTTAATTGATTTATTACCTCTATAGATAATTCGAGGTTTCTCCGGTAAGATTTTACTAAGAATAGGGTCTCTTTTTAGAATGGGCCAATATTTTACTATTGATTTTCTAATTTTCCTATTATTGATGTTATAGTCCAGGATGAGAGGAACATCTTCTCCTAAATCATTCTCTCGTTTATTATACTTCAGGAGAGTTGTTCTGTCCACATCCTGAATTTCTTTTCGAGTGTTATTCAAGGTATCCTCTCTATAGCCCTTTTCTTTAAAATCCTCGATCAGTTTCTCTGATTGAATGAGAAATTGCTCAGTATCAGTACAATTTCTCTTAACTCGCAACATCTGACTTTTCGGTATCGCCTTTAACCAAGGTGAATAATGGTCACTTTCAATGGGTATATAACTGTTTACATTAACCTCTTTAAAATAGGTCTTGGTCTTAATAATTCCCCCTTCTACATAGATGTTGAGGTCTAAAAAATTGACCTGTTGTTTGTTAATAACTGAATCCAATTTAATTCCCAATAGGTTCTGATTGAGGTGGGCTATAAACTGTGAAAGACTATCCTCATCACCCTTCCACACAATCAAAATATCATCGATATAACGCCTATAGAGGACGAGGCTTCGCCCCCAGTCATGCCCCGCCCAGACCACACTGGATTCCCAGTGGGCCATAAAGAGGTTGGCATAGCTGGGGGCAAACCTCGTCCCCATGGCCGTACCTTTTAACTGTAGGAAAAAATTCCCATCATACCAAAAATAATTATTATTCAAAATCAATTGTATACCCTCTATTGTAAATTCTAGCTGGTCCACTGAAAAATTGCCTGAATTGCGTAGAAAAAATTCTACTGCTTCACACCCCTCTTTATAGGGAATAATAGTGTATAGTGAATTAACGTCACATGTCGCAAAAAGATAGTCATTCTCCCACTTAAGTTCTTGTAGAAGCTGGAGTACTGAAATTGTGTCTTTTAAATGTGCCCTAGTTTGTACCACCAAAGGCTGCAACAAATGGTCTATATATTCGGACGTCCTACAGGAAATGGAATTAATTCCAGATACTATAGGACGTCCAGGTGGATTAAACCTATCCTTGTGGACCTTCGGCAGATAGTAGAAGACAGGAATACGCGGACATTTGATATTCAAATATTTAAATTCTTGTTCATTGAGAATGCCACTGTCCTTACCCTTCTGTATATATTCGAGGAAAATTTCTTTAATCCTATTTGTAGGGTCATTCTCTAATTTACGGTAAGTGAGGGGGTCATTTAAGAGTCTCATAGTTTCATTATGATATTGTTCTTGATTGAGAACTACAATTCCCCCTCCTTTATCCGCGGGCTTGATTATTAACGTTTCGTCCCTTTTAAGTTGTTTCAGCCCTTCATACTCAGATTTGCTTAAATTCTTAGGTTTAGGATCTATATATTTATGTTTATTTAGTCTTTTAATATCTAAAGCAACCAGTTGTTCAAAGGTTTCTATTTCTTTAGAAGCCATATGTCTAGGGAAAAAATGTGATTTATCCTTAAGTTGGGTATGAATATATTGATCATTGGTCGTTAGTTGTCGTTCTAAAGGAGTCTTAGAGAAAAACCGCTTTATGCATAATTTCCTTTTAAATTTTTGCAAATCAATATAAGTATTAAAGGGATCGCCTCTCGCCGTAGGGACAAATTTCAGCCCTTTATTAAGTACGCTGACCTGACCTTCGGCCAAAGGCCTCCCACTGAGATTAAAAATCCCTAGTGGTTCCAAAATCTTCCTCTTTTTTCTTGTCTGAGTCGTCTTTCCTCCTCTACACCCTCTTCTCTTAGAAATCTCTTCCCCGGAGTAGAACCTTCCTTTGTTAGTCCCAAAGCTCCCTGTAAGTGCCTTTGATGGAAATCTCGATATGGGATATTTTTGTCTCGTTCTTCCAATCTGACTTTTTGAAAAACCTCCTCTTCCTGATCAGCCAAACTGGAAAAGGAGTTTTTCAATGTGATTGGTTGGTGATGATCATACGAAGTACGTCTTCTATTATAAATAGCCGGAGCTGGTCTCCCTATTCTCTGCCATTCAGTAGTTGGATAACCATCGTTATTTCTCCTATAGGAGGATTGATAGTTAGTGGTTCTTGAGGCATATGTCTCCCTATTGGGACCAGCAGGGCTCCAAGTGGCAGGTTCTTTATATACCTGTCCCCTGGACCGAACGCTGTTCCTTCTAGGGGGATATACCTTTCTCCTTACTACCATCTCGTCTCCAGAGTTTAAATTGCCTTTAGACACTGGTCTTACAGGGCTAATAGGATTTCTACCACGATAGGGCTGTTCTATAGAAGATTTAAATTCATTTTCTTCAGACTGAATCTCAGAAATAGGTGGATAAAACAGCCATATCTTTTTACTTGTATAATCCCGTAAATCTCTAGCATATTTGCTTTTCTTTTTAGTAATGACATCTTTTTCCAGTTTTTGTAGACTGGTTTCAATTCTAACAAATAAATCATGTTTCTCCTGTTCACTTATTACAGTGCTTATCTTATCATGTAATAGCTCTATCTCAACATTCAAATCATTTAGGAGACCCTTTCTCCTTTGTATGATAATCTCGATCATTTGAAAGGAGAAATTCTCCAGCATATTACACCATATTTGTATGAATTCATCACTTATCATATCTGGCGATGGATCTTTTTGCCACCTTAGACCCCGTGGTGTGATCTTATCCTTAAGATATTGATCCAAAGTGATAATATCCCACTTTAATCGAATTTCTTTTTTAAGTAGATATTCTAATTTGTTCGTAGTTCTTTTAAATTCCCTAGGGTCTGTAAGATTAGTTGTGTCTATTGTCCCAGACAATGCATTAGAGAATATCGTACCGGTATTAATACCAAATTTGTTTCTAAATTCCATGTTATCCCAAATAAGCTGCCCACACTAGATAGGATAAAACAAATAGAAAAGGAAGAAAACCCGAAGGTTATAGTGTGAAGGCGCTATAGAGTTAGATCAAGTAGCAGACCAAATATACTTTTAAGCAGCTCACTAGTTGAGTGTATCCTTCACTCCAAAAATAGAATGTAGAAAGAAATCACTATACAGTGAAATAGGAGCGCTAAAGGTTAAACAAAGATCACATGTATGTCAATATATATAAAATGAGAAGACAAAAAAGAAGGTCTATTTTTCTTTCTCTCCCTTGTTCTTATTTCTTTCAGTGGAATGGTAAAACTGTTAAATGTCATCGACTTCTAAAAGAGACAAAAAGAGAATCTCATTGCATAGTATCAGTATACACCAAAGAATCAGAAAAAAATGAGATTTTCACTCACAAACAGGGAGTCTACGAGACTCCAAATGTATGCCTTTAAGCCTCTTCTGGGGGGCTCCACCCATCAGCAGGAAAAGAAATTCACAATCCTTATTCGTACAGGCTTGATAGTAGCTTTAGACCGGAAGTATACTGTGTACAGGCATGACTAAGGCACTTCGCCGAAACGTCACTTGAATCCAGTACCCCATTGGCCGCTCCAAAATAAATATTTTTATATGGTCAAGCTCCTGGTGTGGCCCGCTGATTTTTGGTATATACTATTGGTGGACTGCAGATCCCAGACAGTGGAGTACCCCGGCGCTGGCCCGGCATTTGGTGAGTCCCCCTGTGTTAGTCACGCTGTGTTTGACTTTCCTTATATAATGAAGTAAAAATGTTTCCAAATAATAAAAAGATCTTTTACAAACTAAAGAAAGTCTTTTTAAAAAAATAATAAAAATCTCGTCTAAAAAATACAAAAGGGTTTTTGCAAAAACTGAAAAGAATAAACCCGGTCTTTAAATAAAAAAATAAAAATATATATTCCATTTGTTGCATTGAAACGAAACCTATGGGATTCAACTGTTTAAACCTGTCGAATTGAAACACTGAAAATAAGAGCGTTTCACTGGAATTGCGGTGCAGTTCTATGGTAGATATTGTCCACACCGTAATTTACCATCAATCTGCCTGTATTTGGTGAAATGACAGCTTAGTGAATTGACGAACTGACCCGAAATTGCACCGAACTGTGAAAATCGCTGTTCGGTGCAATTCAGAGCCAATTGGGAGGTTAATGAATAACCCCTTAAATGTATTCTTACGACTAACAAAAAAAATCATGATACTCTATAAATCTTTGAAAGGGTTTTCCAAATAATGATAGAAATATACATATATATATATATATAATATACCTCGACATTAGGTCCAGCACTCAGCTAAAAATCTTTAGCTGCCCGGTGCAAATGTCTCTGTAAAACTATGTAGGAAAATATGTATTGGAGACGCACATAGAGGTTAGCAGTAACACTGTTATATTGCTTTGTTAGCCGCTATATATACAGTTTAACAACTATTAGTAAAGATTGTTGCAGTGAAAAATTAGTCAAAAATCATCCAGAGATGTTTTTATTATATGTTTATATCAGAAGTTTTTATTTAAGTCAGCGTATGAGCAGACATATGGTTTTTTGGCATTTTGTTTTGTATACATATATACATTGTTTTTGTGATCAATATATATATAGTAAGAGTTAGCCGAAATGTCACTTCCGGACGTTGATGGCGTAACGGGTGCTGAAGTACAAGGGAGGTGGTGAGTTAATCACTGACAGGGTTATCCAAAGAGATCCGAATTGCTTGAGAAAGGTAACCGAACGCTGAAAATCAGCGTTTGGTTACCTTTCCTGGCCATTCGGCTATCCAGAGAGCAGGCAATTCGCCAAATCCTGGCGAATTGCCTGCACATACGGTGCCTGTTCGATGTCTGTTCGAGGGCAGTGAAATCCC